>JAKDEW010000051.1:600000-1125178 GCA_021963965.1 Artemisiospiza belli | reverse complement strand
AACCCCAGTTTTCCCTTGATAACCACGCGAGGGGTACAGCACAACTATAAATCTATAAACTTTTCTTAACCTGTATACATTGTGAAAAATGCCCATCACTTGTTTTTAAAATTTTTAAAAGTTCATTAGTAATAAAATTGTTATAAAAATAGTAATGCAATTAGAATAATTTGGACAAGCTGAATTAGGACAATATGAGACAATAGAGACAAAGAGTTACAGATGTCCGGGTACCTTTTTCTGGGCAGCAGGAGCCCGAAAAAGGACACACATTAACAAAGGATTAACCCTTAAAAGGAATGGCCCGTTGCATATGCATACACTTCATACATGATGCATAAATTCCATTCAAATACAGGATTCTGTCTGGTCATCATCAACTTCTTCCTTCTAATCCTAACAGTGCTTTCGAGGCAAGAAGAAGTTCGTTTCTTCTGATAAGAGGGCAATAAATTCTTTTCTCTGAAAGATTTAGGTTTCCGGTGGCTGCTATCGGGTGTGAGTGCTTCATTCCTTTCTTAAAAAAATCCCAGTGACATAGTTCTTATTTTAATTACAAAAGCTACCTTTTAATTACATTTATCATATTATTAAAATGTTAATACAGCACTACTAATCAATACATCAAAATACATATGGTAAATATCTGCATAGAGCCATATAATATGCTCTTTTCACATACATTATATTTGTCTAATAATTGTGAGAGTCAATCATCACATGACTCATTTATCACAACAGGAAAAGAAGTTTCTGGTGGGAGGGACACTGGTTTTAAAGGTAGGACCTGTTCTTGAGGTTTGATTTGTTCCCTCTTTCAGATTACAAGGAAGTCATGGTGTTCCAGAGTAGAAGCTGGAGCCAAAAGTTTGAGAACAGGGTGTGATAAGATCACCAGAGTATTTTATCTGTATCTAGGAAGAAGCCCTGCAGAGCTTCTTTTTGACTTTTACTGAAAGTAGAAGTCCTGTTTTTACCAAGAATTTTGATCTCTTGGTGTTTTGGAGGAAGAAAAAAAAACAACAAAGCACCTGAAGTCTGCATTGAGGTGAGGTGTATCACAGAAGGCTGAGGGCTCACCAAGGCAAGAGAGACCCTCCTGTGACCGTGGTCACAGGGGTTTTCAGGTGAAGGGAGAGACGAGAATGTTGACTCCATGTTCAGAAGGCTTGATTTATTATTTTATGATATATATATTACATTATAACTATACTAAAATGGAAAAGAAGGTAAGGTTTCCTCTCATAAGCTAGCTAAGCTAAGAATAGAAAAGAATGATAACAAAAGGCAGCTCTCTCGGGCTTTGTCCGAGATAGCTCGGTCCTTGATTGACCACTCATTTTAAACATCCAAGATGGGCCAATCACAGGTGGACCTGTTGCATTCCACAGCAGCAGATAATAATTGTTTACATTTTGTTGCTTAAACTGCAGCTTCTCAGAAGGAAAAATCCTAAGAAAGGGTTTTTCATAAAAGATGTCTGCAACATGTCACCTTTTTTATTTAGTTAAATTAAAAAGAAAAGTGTTTGTAATTTTCTCTGCTGGGCTCATGCAGAGAAAAAGACCCACACTTGACAGGTTTTCTGTTGCCAATCAAACATCACTCAAGTGCTCCTGTGGAAAGAACAGGGAATTTCTTCACCTGTAGAACATAAAATTCTATCATATCACTAAAACAATTTTACAATATAAGATAAAGCAAAATCAATGCAAAGAAAATTCAAGTTCAAGGAGCTGAGTTTCAGGAAAAGTCCATGGACTGAAGATATTCCTCTTTGCCATCTCTGAAAGTCCCTTTTGGTCCTGAAACAGGCTTGCTACAGAAAAATCCATCAATAGTTATCAAAAGTCCATTGACAGTCATCAAACAATTTCAAACAATTTGAGAAAATTTCTGGAATGTGGAATGTCTTGCCCACAGCCCTTTACTGAACAACTTGGGATGAAGCTAATTTTTGGCCCTTCAATGCTTTTGAGATGCTGCCAGCTCTTTCAACCCTTTTTTTTTTTTTTTTTTTTTTTTTTTGTCTCTTTGTCTTTGTCTGAAAGAGCAGCAGCAGCAGAGCAGCCAGAGAGGCCTTGGGGGACCCTGGCCCATGTGGACGGACAAGGAACCCCAGATCTGGCCCACAAAGCGGTGGCCCAGGACCAGAAGGGGGAAGCAAAACCCCCAACCCCATCAGGAGGCCGGGAGATGGCCCTGGCCCAGGGACCCGAGCCCAACAGCCCAGGCCCAACCCACGAGGCAGGCTCTGCCTTGCCACAGGCCTGCACCCTACTGCCAGTACAAAGGCTGAATGGGCCAAACGCTTCTTTTCCCCAAAATCACCAAGGCACACCGGCAGTGCGGGGAATTGAAGATGCCCCAAAGATCTCCATCTCAGGTCTGGAATGTGTGTTCCCCACAATTATTCTTTTTTTGCTTTTCTGAAGAAATATTGTCATCATCTATTCCTTCCAGATAACCTTTTCCTACTTTTTGGGGAATTCCTTTTGCTGTCCTCCCAGATCAGCCTAATTTCCAGGGCTCCTTCCCAAAGTGAGGTGCAGCCAGTGGCCTCCACTCTCCAGCTGGAACAGAAGGAAGCACAGAGTTTGCTGTTGTGGGAGAGGAGCTTCTCTTTCCTGCCTGCTTTCCCTTTGGGACAGGTTGGTGTGTGCACATTTGATAAAGGCAGGTTTAAACTCTGAAGCAGTTGTGTTTCAAACTGCTCCCTTCTCCAGCTCTTCTGTGGGTATCCTTGGACAAAAGGCCTCTTGGTGGGAGCTCTGTGGCAGGTTAAGGAAGGAGGTTGATACTTCAGGGTTGTGAAGGCTGAAAGCAGCTGGTTTCTCGAGATGTCCAGAACTGGGAGTGGCTCCTTTTCTCACCTGCCTGCAGAAAAGGAAGTTGCAAAGTGGGAATTTCATTTGTGGAGATGGCCACCAGGGGTGTTAGCCAAGAGATGGGCTGGCAGAGAGGCAGGTCTCATGCTAAAATGGCTGTGTGTTTGTTTTGATGGTGGGGAGGGTCAGAGATGCAGACACAGACACCAGCTGAAGGAGCAATGTAATTTACTGTAATGCAGAAGTGCAAAAAAGAGTCAGGAAAGGATAAGCTAAGCAATGCACCTCAGCATTATTACAAAAGGGTGCCTCTGGTGATTAAGGAAGATCCATCACCAGGTACCCCAATGGTTTCCCCTTCATCCAGAGCTGCACATCCGCTGGGGGAAGCTGTCCCAGCCCAGCCCTGCAGAGCCACGGCCGGGAACCGGGAAATCCTGCAGTGCCTCCACCTTTGGCGGCCACGAGGCTCCCGAGTGCGCTGTGAGAGTAGCCCGGCTCTGACAGTGCTGGACGAGCAATGTGCCAGAGCTTCTGCTGGGGGACAGCTGGTGTCATTCTCCTCTTGGTTTTCTCCTCGAGCCTGCCCAGGGCTCAAGGAGGAACCAAGGCCAGGTGTGGCCTTGTCCATTTTCCTCATGCAGAAAGTGAAGACGGGTTTCACCAGTGAATGGATGCAACAATCCTTTTGATAATAACACTTGATTAAGGAGCAGGTACATCTATGTATTGGGTTGGGAAGGTGATCTAGAGGCCAGATTTGGCTCAGGTTCTGTTGTTGAGGCTTCAGTCAGGGTCTGTTGTTCAGGCCTCAGTCCTTCAGTATTTTGTGGTGCAAATCACACCAGTGCAGAGCTGGACACAATCAGGTCTGTCTTTAGCACATTTGAGACAGGGAACAGGATTAGCCCTGCAAGGCCAGGCTGGGGCCAGGAGCAGAAGGCCAGCACCCTGCTTTTGCCCACAGGCAGCCCTGCAGAGCAAGCAGCCCCTCCTGCCCAGGGGCTGAGGTGCCCGAAGCTGCCTCCCCGCTGTGCAGCTCTGCAGAGCCCGCGGGGCGCAGGGTCCTGGGCAGCCAGGGCAGCCCGGCCGCCTTGGGGCACAAGGAGTGCCCCAGAGAGAAGCTGCTGCCCTTTGCTTTGGAACTGCTCCTCAGAGTCTTGTCATTAATCCACAGTGTCTGATGTGTTTTCCTTTCCTTTCCCAAATTTAACACAGCTTTTGGAGAAAATTGACTGATGTAGCTGCTGCTGGTGGTGGTGCTTTTGTCTGCAGGTGAGGGCAGGTGAATTGAACCAAGGACAGAGTCCATTGTTAACACCCCAGCTTTGCCAAGTCAAGAAAACCATTCACAATTGGGCTACCAGTGCTCAGCAGTTTTCCTAGGTTTTGGAAAGCTACCACCTTAAGAAACCCAACAGATTTTCCTCCAGGAGGACACCAGCAGTAGCATGATGCCAATGTTTTCCACCCCTTTTCTGTGTCCTTCAAGACTTCCTCTGTGCCCATCAGGAATGAAATGACCTGTGATAATGTGATTTGAGAGCTCTGTGTTGTTCGTTGCCACATGAGTGTTCATGACAAGCTGGACACCCCACTCGTGGCTCTGTCGAGTTCAATTGATCCCAATTGTGTGCAAACAGCAGCCCCGAGATGCTGAGAAGAGCAAGCGCAGTGGGTGGGTGTGCATGCACGCACCTGGGGGCTGACTACTGTGTGGGCAGATGGATTTGCACTGTTGAAAATCTTCATACTCCCAAGCTGAAAGACTATTTCAAATATATATCTTAAATAAAAATATATATAAATAAATAAAATTGTCCAAAAATACATGTGCATTAAATTACATGCATATTATATATTATATATTATATATGTTGAATAATATAATATAATATAATATAATATAATATAATATAATATAATATAATATAATATAATATAAATGAGATCATTTTTGAAGCCAATGCTTGTGGAAGATATTAGATGCTCTCCTAGTGTTCGTATATTTTTTCTTTCTGCTACTGCTGATCCTAGCAGCAACTCCCTGTCAGTTCCTCCAGGTCACTTCACACAAAGGGATTCCATTATTTCAGTGCCTGTGAGAGCTTGGCACTGAAATGCCAAGTTGATTCCCAGCTCTCCAGCCTCCCTCTGGATTCTGGGGCATCTCAGCACTTGTGTCCATGGCCCTTCCTTCATCCCCAGCCTGCAGCAGTCACAGTCGCTGCTGCCTCCCCCTTGCTGCAGCTCATTTGCC
The DNA here is from genome assembly GCA_021963965.1 of Artemisiospiza belli. Taxonomy (NCBI): domain Eukaryota; kingdom Metazoa; phylum Chordata; class Aves; order Passeriformes; family Passerellidae; genus Artemisiospiza; species Artemisiospiza belli. The sequence continues at coordinate 1,120,090 of JAKDEW010000051.1, read as the reverse complement.
AAATGCTGCCAAAGGCAGCAGAGCTGGCTCAGGATCCCTGCTGGCTTCTGCTCTCTGGGATGAGCTTCAGGGGGACACTTGGAGCACTTTCCTAAAGAGCTGCCCGTGGGATGAGGGGTTTGTCCTCCCCGGGTGGCTCCTGCTTGGATTCTGCTCAGTGGAGCCCCGGAGTTTTCTCAGCAGCCTCTGCAGCGAGTTCTGAGCCAACGTGGGGCTCTGCTGCCAGCCCAAATCTGCACTTCCCCTGCCCAGCCTGAGTGCAGGTGGGGCATGTGCTGGGCATGGCTGGAGATTTGCATGGCCAAAATCCTCCAGCATTTACCTCTGCCCATGGCTTTGGGTAGCACCAATCTACACTTACTTCAGTTGAAACATTGCATTGATTGCAGATAGTTACACCCGCACTACTAATGTACAAATACACAAACATTAACTTATGTTTAAAAATGAAATTTATTTTAAATTACAACTCCTGTGCTACCAATATAGAAACACTGAAATATCAATTTATGATTAAAATCTAATTTATTCTGAGAATTGTGCTATGTAAGTATGTACAGATATGAACTTCAGTTAAAAAAAATTACTTTATTGCAACTCTCTGCAACAACTCACTGTACACAAAGATTGAAGTTACTGAATTGAAGTTTAACAATTAAATTTATTACATATTACTACAGCCGTACAGCCCATATACAAATACAGAAACATCAATATCCCTCCCTAAAGAATCTCAGATCCAGAACTAAATAAATAGAATTTTAGAACTATACAACTCCATACATAATAAATAGAAGTAAATACATATATAAGCATAACAATATAGAGATGTAAACATGCATTGCATATTTCATGACATATAACATGACAATATAATACAAACATAACAAACCTGTCTAGAAATACACAAATATCAATGGGGCAATAAAAAAATCCATACAACCCCAGCAATAGAAATGCACAGCTACAGAGCTGTACAAGTATGTAAACAGATGAATATACACGCATCAATATAACAATATACACACATAATATCCCTATACACATATCAGTCAGTGTATGTAAATATCCCTATACTTGTAACTATCCAAATCTAACTACACATCCATAAACAGCGCCACATCAGGAGGGATTGCAGCCGCCGATGTTCCCAGGCCCTCGCTCGGTCTCCTCCTCCCGTGCAGAGCAGCTCTCCTGGACAGGGAAAGCAGATGGGACATCTGGCAAGCACAGGGAACACTGAGTGAGTGTGGGGACGTTTCCCTTGGCAGCAGCTGCACTTCCATCAGGGAAGAGGAAATGTCAGAGCCTCCCCAGGAGGGTCAGAAGGAAAAGCAGCCGAGCGGGCCAGGCTGTGGTGAGCTGTTCACTTCTTTGTGGCATCACAGTTGCTCTGAGGGAACTCCCTCGTGTCAGGTTATTGAACCACCTCTGCACTTACCAAGACTGTGGCCCACAAATCAATCAGCATTTATGTCTCCAGCTGCTTGCACCAATGACAGGGAATATCCTCTAACAGGGCTGGGGCACAAAATTACCTTGCACAGGTCATCTGACAGGGCCTTGTTCTTTCTGTGCTTCCTGTGCTTCTCCTTACCTTCCACTTGGAATTTTTACAGCATTTCTTTTTCTTTCCTCTTGATCAGTGCTAAAATGCGTGTTTCTCTTCCGAGTTTCAGTTTGTTCAGTGATCCTGTCAAGCCTTTACTCAGAAGCTTTTATCAGGGAACTGAGTGTTATTTTCAGCAATTTTGGTGATTTTCTGTGAGATTTATGCAAGTGTCCTCTCCATTGGGCACCATTTAGGAAGGTACAAAAGAGAAAAAGAATGTTTTGTATGTCAGTTCACTAGTTGAATATTCATGGACAGAGAGAGTGATTAGCTGAATTTTACATCTACTCCTAACCTGAAAGTGCAACAGGTAATTTGGGGAGAAATTAAAGCCCGATTTCTCCTTCTACCAGCCTGGATTCAAATGTAAAGTAAATAGAGCAGGGTGAGAATGCCAGTGTTCAGTTCCTTAAGTGCCTTTTTAAGGTGTTCTTAAAGTAATGGAGATAAAATCTGGGTGGGCATTCCTAATTTCCAGACACTCATTGTCAATTTCATTGACTCTGAAAACAGCAGAGATGTGCACATCATCCCTTATCAATCCATTTGGGGGTGTTTTAGGTTCAGATTCTCTGAGGCTTTAGATTTTTAGATCTCTAGACAATGCTTCCAGGAATCTAAATAGCTTTCAGAAATTAAACTTTTCTCCTTTTTTCCTCAGTCTTTGCACTCATGTGCACCAGAGACCTTCAGTGAATGGATTCCACTCCAATCAAAGCTGAATCTCCCAGCTCTGTTCACACTGGTGGTTCGTGTGTCTCTTCTGCACAGTGCAATTTTAAAATCTTTGTTCCTTATTATCTCTGCCCTTCCTTTTCTGTTTTAGCTTGCAAATGCATGCAGATGTATCAGAAATTATACACCTAATTTCTGAAGCATCAGTTCCTGTCTAGCAATTTCATTTTATCCTGTTCTGATGTTATGCTAGCCTTATATGTTTTATTCTAAGTGGACTCCTGTTTTCTTGCATGTGGAAGTTTTACAATGCAATGCTCTCATTCCCCTGCTTTCATGAAACCCTTCATGAACATTAGCACAAGTAACTATGTGATTCCCTTCTGCTTTGTAGAAGATTTGGGAAACTCAAGTCCTGCTCAGCTACAGAAAAACATACATGGTGCTTGGTAATTCCCCTAAGAGCTTAAGTTAATGGTAAACAACTGCAGCTTATTCATTTCACAAAATTGGGAGAAAAGACATTGCAAATATTGAGGAATGTAGTGCAATATTGATGGGCATCCCTCAGCTATCCAGACAGACTGATGTCACTGGAAAAATTCCCTCTTTTCCAAAGGTTTTAATTTGCTTTGGCTGTACTTCGTATGGCTGCAGGTCACATTTCCCTCGATTCAAGGAAGTATCTTGGCCGGTATCCTTGGTGATATATCTTGCTAATTCTGCCTTGGAGGAATTACTCAGTTCTGCAGTCCTTATTACACGCCCTGTTCTAAAAGACTTTTATACTGTTTTCCCTCTCTCTGTGTTTTCACACTTGTTCAACAAGGTTTTCTTTCTAAGAATATTAATCACAATATCCCAAAGGATTAAAAAATGCTTAGGTATTTTCCCTAAGTATTTACTAAAGAAAAATAATAATTAAAAAAAAACTGTATGCATGCTGGATGTAAAATACAAACAGAAATAAACTTGAGAGTTCTCCCAAAAACCTTAAGATAAAACAACCATGTATTCAATAAAACCCAGAGTATTCATCTACAGCATACAAAAATGGGCATGTTCTAGAAGAGAAAATTTGTGCAATGGTTCTGCACAGAATTCTATGCTTTCAAGCTCTTTGCCCTTCAGGGCCAGTGCCATTCTCTGAACTGTAATGCTCTGAGCATGTTCTGCTCACCATGGCAGCTTTCTGCTCTGCCCTGGTACAGATCATCCTCCCAGCAAAGGGGGAGTGCAGCCACCACAACTCGCAGCACCTTCCCACACAGCAAGAACCTGAAGGACAGAGATGGCTTTCACCAGCTGCTGCAGGTTCTAATAGTGCCACCTCTCAGCTGCCGAAAGCCTGAATTTCTGTGTTGCAGTGAGTTAGTTTATTGAGTCAAATGTTCTGTTATATAGTGGTATGTTCAAGTGTTCCCCGAGTTATTACAGTTAGTCTCTCTCCTGTGTTATGCCCTCCTCCCCAAGTGTCCCTCAAGGAATCCCCTCCCTCCTCACCAGAATTTACCCTGTCTGTCAAGACAACCCAGCCCCTTTGCCCCATCCATCAGCCCAAACCCTACCTATTGTTCCAGAAAATTCCTTCTCCCTCACCCTAAGATCCAATCCCTATCCCAACACTCTCTCCTCCCCTTGTTCTGATTTGTTGTAGCCCTCAAAACCGCACCCCAAGTGTCGCTTTTTGGTTACTATATGGTGTCCACCCCCTGTTCTGAAAGATTTTTAAAACCTGTGCACAGAGGTTCTTTCAACATCTCTTCTCTTTGGGAGTTGTTATCTGCAGTACCTTCCCCCTGCCTCTCCTGATGAACTTGCTGCACTTTACACCACAGAAGAGCCTCCTCTGCTTCCTTCACTCGCTCTTCCAGGGATCTCTCCTGCTAGGCATTTGGCCTAGAGGTTCTGGCTCAGGCAAAACCCTAACCTAGCCAGTTCCCCACTCTTGCCATTGTCCCTGGAGCATCACAGAGCTAGCCGGGGCTGCGGAGGGCAGTGACAGTGACCCATGGCCTGGCATGTCACAGCCCCCAGAGCCACACCTGCCAGGCCACAAACCCCAGCCCTGGTCCCCACTGCCGCCTCAGCGGCTCCTGGGCATCCTCACCCTGAGTGCAAAGGCAGCCTCAGGAGCCCCCCAGGGTGCTCTGGATCCAGGCTGCAAACACCCTAAAGCCAGCACTGAAAGGGACATGGATGGGGACTGCAGCTGGATCTTGCAGTGCTCATCAGCCCTGGCTACTCTCTAAGTGAACCCAAACCTCATGTGCAGCACCTTGAGCACATTGACCCTGCTCGCCCCTCCTGGAATGTGGTGTTCTCACATCCTACACCAGCCCTTTGCAGGGAGTGACCAGCTCCCAGCTGCTCTGCTACCCTGGCCTTACTTTCTCTTTGCCAACAATGAATTTAACGGATACACTCCTGAGAAACCTGGCACAACATTTGCTTCTCAGGAGCTCTTTGGCAAAAAAACTTCATTAATCCCTAGTTTTTGCACTGAGAAGGAGGTCCTGACAAAGCACAAGGCACAGGCAGGGCTCTGGCATATGAATTCCTGAGCCACAGGATTCCACCCATTGTTGTTCCCAGCTACTTTGCTGATATTTTAGAGCCGGTTCTGGACAGGGGCAGCTGCAGACAGGGTAGGAGAATTTGGAGAAAAAAAGGTGCAGGAGAAAACTAAAAAAATACCAAGGGGAAAACTCTTATAAATACAGAGCACAACAGAAGTCCTTGAAGATGGTTCAATAGAAAATGCCAGCAGCAGTGAGCAGAGCCCGAGGTTGCTCACTGCCACCCCAGGGGCTCCTCAGTCCCCTGCTGGTTTGTGTCTGATGCAGCCCTGCCTGGAAAGGGCTCCAGGCTCTGGTGTTCCCAGCTTGCTCCAGGCTACATTCTTAGCAGCACTGAAAGAAGAGGTGAAACAAAGAGCCATTTTCTGTGCTGCCTGCAAACTCTTCTCCTTCAGTGCCACTGCCAGAGATCATCCCTCTGTCAGCTTGGCACTGTGCCTGCTGCATCCTTGTCCCTGTCCCTTGCATCAGCTCCTGCACATCGACACTCCCTGTCCCACATCATGAACAGAGAGAGCTGTGTCAGAAGAGCAAGGAGGGCATTTTCTTGGCCTTTTTAACAGACACAAGAAGCATGAGTCCAAATAGCTTCGTTGTTTGTTCCTGCCCTCCTTTTCGATAAGTGTTTTCTGCTTTCTGGAAAAGCCTCTTTTACTCCATGGATGGAATGATCTGGAATTGGCAGTTGCTTCAGGCTGTCAGACACCATGGGAGTTTTCTCTTGTCTCTGATGAGGATTTGGTGAATTTTCCATTGGTCACTTGGTGGTGTCACCATGGGCTGAGCTCAGCAGCCGACTCTGCTGTCCCCAGGGGATGCATTGGGATGCCAAGCCCCTCAGGGCTTGAATTCGGGGTTGGGCGGGCTCGGAGCGCCCGGAGCCTAGGCCCGTGAGGAGCTGCTGCTGGCGCTGGCTGTGCTCACCCCGCTGTGCCGAGCAGCCGCGGCCATGGAGACACAGGTGGGAGCTGTGGCCGAGGCCGGCAGGCGGCCCGGGCCGGCTCGCAGCTGCGAGGACGCCGGCAGCCTGTGCCCTGAGGCCGAGGCCGTGGCGGGCGGTTTGCGGGCAGGGCTTTGCCGAGCCGGCCGCAATGTGCTGCCTCCCGTGTGGGCTGACTGCGGCAGAGGCAGGCGGGAGAGCGGCGGGGCTGGCAGCGGCGGGCAGAGGCCGCAGAGAGCAGCAGACCGGCCGGGCCCGCTGCGGAGCAGCAGGGAGCTGCCGGGCAGCCCTCCGCCGTGTCTGTGCGCACAGGGCAGGAGCAGAGCCCGCAGCAGAGGCAGGAGCCGCGGCAGGAGCCGGCCATAGCGGAGGCTCGCCGTGCCCAGGGCCGCAGCCACAGCTCTCCCCTGCCGGCCACACCAGCAGCCGCTCACCTCCGAGGCTCCGGCGCTACCCGAAGACGAGGGGCCCGGCCCTCAGCATGCCCTGGAGCCCCGCAGCGAGAGGAGCCGCCGGGTCCACAAAGGGCAGCGCAGAGGGCGCAGGTTGAGGAGGAGGACATGAGGCTCGCTCTGCGCCGCGCTGGGGCAGTTCTGCCCTGTCAGCCTTCGCCTTGGGCTCTTTGCTTCTTTTCCATGAGCCCTGATCGCCGTCCTTGGTCAAGGGCCCCCGCAGCCCTTTCCAGGGCTGCAGAAAAAGCTGCCTCAAGCACAGAATCACAGAATCACTGGCTTGGAAGACACTTTCAAGATGGTTGAGTCCAACCTATGGCCTAATACGTCAACTAAAGCGCGGCACTGAGTGCCACATCCAGTCTTCTTTTAAAGGCTTGCAGGGATGGTGATTCCACCAGCTCCCTGCAGGGGTCTGTCCCAGGAAGAACCAAGATAACACTGGGGTCTTCTACCCCCTGGTGCTTGGAGCTCTGGAAGTTTGTCTTTCTGCTTAGGCAAAGGCCATGGAAAAGGACTGGGAAAAGTAGTCACAAATCGAGTAGCCTACAGACTTCTAAATTGATGTGCAAGGAATACAGAAAAACTTAAAAAGAAAAAAAGACAAAATCAAAATGGCATCAGCAAAGTCTTGGGCATGAACACATAGCTGCAAAGGGTCTTCTCAGCCCTATTTCTTTGTATTTCTGGGAACCAGAGGAATTCTGCTTGAGCCTCTGGGGAGATGGGTTTGGGAGGTAAAAGTTCATGTCTTTTTTTCTCCTTGGGTGTCGCCGTTACGGCATGGCGACCTGGTTTGGAGTCCGGCACGGTGACCCAAAGGCCAGGGTCACTCGGTTCACATGCTACAGACACCAATGTGGTGGACAGCAAATGGCGTTTATTGAGGGGTCTCAGGGATTTTTATGCCTTGGGCAATCAGTGTCATTTCCTTCTGCTCACGTCCGGCTGGGTGCGGCCAGGCACGGAGCAGAGGTCTGACTGCAGGGTGAGGGGGGCTTCCTATCTAACAGCACAGCCCGAGATCTTCCGCACACAGATCCCTGACTCTGACTCTCCACATTCCCCCCCCCCCCCCCATGATTAGTAAAAATCTTACAAAGCTATAAAATGTAGAGGTTGCAAAATTTCATGGGTTAGTAGGATTAGTGTAAAATTGCAAGTGTGTTAGTAACTGGCACGCCTTAAAGTAATTGTCGGCGCTCAAGAAACAAAATGTTAGCTGTTTCTAAATGCTTTTTAATGAATAGCACCAGTTTGTTTAATATGCAAGGCCCAAAGATTAGGGTTTGTAAATTATAGTGAGTGGGCCTATTAGGGTAGAAATCAGTTTGGTGAGCCATGCGGACTGGTTGAACCACGACTCGAACCAGCCCTGTTGAGCTTCTCTATCCACTTTTCTTAGGTTTAGTCAATTTCTCAGTTCAGCCATGGAGTCTCTCACGACTCCGGTGTGGTCTGCATAAAAGCAGCATTCCTCTTTCAAGGCGGCACACAGGCCCCCTTGCTGCATGTACAAGAGGTCCAGTCCTCTCCTGTTTTGGAGGACAACATCTGAGAGCGAGGAAAGGGATTTTTCTAGGGAAGAGATGGATTTCTCGATCCTTTGCAAGTCCTCGTCGACAGTCATCTGCAGTTGTGCCAGTCCCTGATGTTGTGTTGCAAGGGCCGAGATGCCTGTGGCAGCGCCGGTAGCTCCTAAACCGAGGAGCATTGCGATGGTGACGCCTGTTATCACTTCTCGTTTGTGGAGCCGGTCAGGTTCCTTGAACAAGCGGTACACCTCTTCTTCCTGGAGATACAGGACTCTGGGGACAATTAGAACTTGGACACAAAAGTCGGTAGAATGATTGAATTTGTCAAGGAGTACACATGGGCTTACCCCAGACCATTGACAGACCCACATTCCCGATGCAGCTGGGATCACCCACTGGAACTTCCCTCCCTTAACTCTGACGAATTCCTTGCAGACGTTGCCCATCTGCTTTGCCAAGGTTGCATTTCCAAAGCATTTGCCTTGGCCCGTAACCTGACTTAGGGTAGTGCCTCTCCGGGGGGTGTCCCATCTGTATTGGCGTGGATTGTCTGACTTTGAGAAGATGAATGGGAGATTGAAGGCAACACCTTCGTAAAAAGGGGGTTGTGCATGATAGCATAACCAGGATGATTCTGTGAAGTTTGGGTTGGATTGGTTTAACGATAAGAAGGTCGCATTTAACATGCTTAAGAATGGATTGGAGAGGGTTGGTTTGGCTAAGAGATCGGATGGGGAGGCTAGTTTCGACATCTGTGTTTTGTGGCTAGAACTGCCCTTAGCTGGGATCCCCTTCCTGGGTCTACTCATTGCTAGAATCGGATTGGGTCCGACTGATTGGGATATTGGAGCTGAGAGTCTGATAATTTGTATGTTCGCCCAGATGTAGCGACGAGTGAGATGAACATACGCTGTCCACACTTTGCCCGTGGCCCAGCCATCATGGGTCGGCTGCAAGATTGTCATTATATAGCCTGTGCAGGTGTGCTGTTTCAAGCCTTCGGGCGCAAGCGCATACCCCTCCCTATCATATTTTGGTTCGATACAGCCATGCGGAGTATACCTAATTTGCAGGAACTTATCAGGCTGTTGTGGTGTCCATCTATTGCTTACCACAATAGTTTCACACCCCCAATATCCACAATATCCATACCCTGGATAATTACAATAACTTTTCCCTGGGTTGGAAGCAGGGCACCAGTAGATCCCAAATACTGTTGTCTCCTGAAATCTGGGGTTCCCTGTATGCATGGGAAAAATGTCTTTCAACCTGAACTCGAAAGATGGGGTGTCAGCTGTAACCATTTCTTTGATGGCCCCCTCACCTGAGAGGCTGGTGAGGGTAATATTTTGTGTCTGCCTGTCCTCCGCCTACTAACCCTAGAAACAAGATCACACAGAGATACCGTTGCTGCTTTGATTTTGATGGTGCGAGCTTCTCAGGTGATGTCTGGTCGCTCGGTGGTCTCTCTCTCTTTCCCGGTAGTGGGGCATATGGGTTGCGGGGGCATCCAAAGATCCAGTCCTGCAAACAGAGTCTCACAATTCTCATGAGTTTCTCTTTGAAGGTCTGGTTTAATAGATTTGAGTGGACACCATTTAATGTCCCCGTCTTTTTTAACGGCCACATATCCCCGCCCCGTGAGCACTAGTCTCCAACCTTGTTCCCACTCCCCTAGTTCATTTTTGATCACCACCCGTGGGCCTTTCTCTAGTGCTCGAGTGGCCCAGTGTCTCTGGGCTGGACTGTTTGTTTCATCCCCCCTAGGGAATTGATTTAACGCTAGCAGCGCAGTTGCCAGTATGCGCACCTGGTCACCCGGGGGAATGGCATTGGTGAAGCCTTCTGCCTTGGCTAATACTTCCAGTTTAGTTTTCAGAGTCTGGTTTGTTCTTTCGACAATAGCTTGTCCGGTGCTGTTGTATGGGATGCCATGCACCAAGGCGATGTTCCATCTCGAGACGAATGCTTGGACCACCTTTGAAATTAAGTTTGAGCTGTTGTCTGTTTTGATTTGTTTTGGCACTCCAAGCCATGCCATGGCTGTCAGCCAATGTTGGATGGTCGCTTTGGAATCGGTCTTGAGATGCTGTGTGGCCACAATCATGCTGCTGTACGTATCTACGGTAACTGCAAGCTACGTTCGGGGTCTCAACAGCTGGCGTTGTGTAAAGTCTGTCTGCCATATTTCTGAGGCTTTGAGGCCTCTGGGGTTCACGCCACTCGACCACAGTGGCGACTTCTGGCAGTGGGGGCACGTGGCGACGACGTGCTTTGCATCTGCGGTAGAAATCCCGCACATTTTCGCAAGCGCTTTAGCTCCAATGTGAAGGGATTAGTGCAACTGATGAGCTTCTTTCAGTGTCCATACACCTTCTGCGTCAGCGTCAGCCTTGTCGTTGCCTATTTGGTAGAATCCTTTGATCGGGTCATGGCTGTTGACGTGGATGACTGATATGGTGCCTTTCCGTGAATAGAGTGCTTCCTCCAGCATCGTTGCCACTGTGGACACTGACACACCTGGTCCGGACATGGCTAGGCAGAGCTTGGCCACAAATATGGAGTCAATCACAATGTTAAGGTGTTCTTCTGGGAACAGTCTGCACGCTAGCACTATGGCTGCTGCTTCAAGCTGTGGGACTGAAAGCGTGGGGTCGGTTGCCTTGACACATTGCCGCTGTTCTCCTGACTGCCATACTGCCACTGCGGTGGAGGTCTGCCATGATGCGTCCGTGAAGATGGTTGGTCCTGCTTGCGGTCGGTCGATTACTTTTGGTGGGAGGTCGATATCGATGATCGTGAGAGCCGAGTCCAAGGGGGTTTTTCTGCATAGCGAATCTCTCCTCCAAAGCCTGCAAGGGCCATGGCTAGATATTCAGATGTTGTTGTTGACTGCGCAGAGAGCTGTTTGCAGAAGGGCAAGTATATCTTTGAAGGCTCGATGCCCAGATGTCTTAGGGCGAGTTTCCTGCCTTTCATGATGAGGCTGCTGAGGCACTCGACTCCCGGGCAAAAGGCACGTGACGGTTTCCCCAAGACAACCCATAATATCGGTTGGGCTTTGTCAGGGGGTCCTTGGGCTAAGGCTCCCACTCCCCCCTTTTTTGTAAAGTGGACATACAGATCGACTGGAGCACTTGAATCCCATCTGGTGAGCACGGTCTCTGACACCTGACGTTCGATGAAGTTGAGCGAGCTTATCGCTTCTGGTGTCAGGGTTTTCTGCTCCCATGGGTTCTTCCCTTTCAAGAGGTCACTTAGAGGGTCCATGACCTTGGGACGAATCAGGACGATGTTGCGGAGCCACTGTAAGGACCCTACCAGCTGTTGCACGTTGTGGAGCGTCTTGATGTCCCGGCGGATTTTCATTTGGGGAGGAGTTATGTAGGACCTTGTGATTCCCACTCCTAGGAAGGTCACGCACGGTCCCTTTTTATTTTCGCACTTGCTACCTTGAAGCCATTTGTCTTTAAGGTCTCGGAGATGGTTGATACCAGCCGGTCTACTTGTCTTGTTGATGGCGCAGCGATTGGATTGCTCTGCCGGACTGGTGCTAGCGCTCGGTCCACTGTGATCTGGCAGATGGTGGGAGAGTTGACCATCCCTTGTGGAAGCATCCTCCATTGGAAACGTAGGTTGGGCCACTGGCTATTTGGGAAGACGATGGAGAAGGTGAAACGCTTCTTGTCATCTTCGTGCAGGGGAATAGAAAAGAAGCAGTCTTTGATATCGAGCACTGCACAGGGTTGTCCTCTCGGTATCATCGAGTTCATGGGCAGCGAAGTTTGCACAGGGCCCATAGGCTGGATTCTTTTGTTCACTTCCCACAGGTCGTGCAGGAGATGAGAGCCTTCACCAGGTATTTTAGGTATTACGAAGATCGGGGTATTCCATAGGCTGGTGGATGGTTCTTTATGATTCTTGTGTAATTCACGGCTAACTAGCTCAAGGAGAGCAGTCATTCGAGGCGTTGACAAGGGCCACTGCTCGATCCACACCGGATCGACTTATTTCCAAGTTAGCTTGATGGGCAATGGCGGGTATGCGACAGTGGCCCTTAGAATAAATTTGTCACCCTAACGTCCAGCAAGGCTAGGGCATCCCTCCCCAACAAGGGTGGGCAATCTGACATAACGTACGTAGTGAGGGTGATAGTTCTTCCTGGTCCTCTCTCGGTGCAGAGGTTTATTGCTACTGGTTGGGTGCTTTTGTGGGCTCGGGACAGCCCTCCAACTCCGCCCACCATGGGGGCTACTTCTAGCTTCCATAGTCGAGGCCAGTGTATGTCTGGGATGACGGTGACATCTGATCCTGTGTCCACCCAAAAGGGAAGGCAGATGGCCGATTCGTCAGAGCTGTTGTGGAGACGACACACTGCCCACACGATCAGTGGGTGCTTGCCCACCTTCGTGGCGAAGGCCGCCCATGTGTCTCGTTCCCATGCTTTCATGGCCAAAGCCACCCACGGGGCTTCGCCCCCAGGGGGCTGTTCTTGGTATTCCTGAGGTGCAGGTGGGTTTGATTGAGCCATTGGCTGGGCGACGAAGTTGGTCATTCCCTGAGGGGGTGGTGGTGGTGGGCATGAGAGCCCTGTGCCCCACTGGTGGTTGCTGTAGCTGGGCCGCTGCATGTTCCAGGTGGGAGGAGGCTGGGTACGGCCCAGCTGCCCCCTCCCCTTCCCGTTTCCCTGAGGCCTGGATCTGCATTCCTTAGCTAAATGCCCCTTCCTTCCACATGCCCAGCATGGTCCCCTAAGTCTCCCCTGGCGTGGTGGAGCAGCTGCTGGTGGGCATCCTGGCTGAGGGCAGTTTGCTGCCAAGTGGCCTGCCTGGCCACACTTAAGGCATGCCATCACACTGGTTATTGCAGTGTGAACTGCTGCTTGGATGGGAGCTAGGTGTTCTTGCTTTGCAGCGTGTCTGATCATGGCAGCTATATTAGACCCCTGCGGCAGTGATCTTAAAATGTCCTTGGTTGCTGAGTTGCATTGCTGGCGTAGGCACTCTGCCAGCACAGGACCCTTCGCCTCTGAGGGTAATGCAGAGGAATCTAATGCTGCCTGAAAGCGGTCCACAAACTGAGTGAAGCTCTCACTCTCACTCTGGTTTATAGTTGACCATGGTGAAGGTTTGGCTATTACTTTGGAAGCAACACGGATGGCTTCTCGGGCAGCATGGGTTGTTGTCATAACCTCATGGGCCTGCAAGCCCTCAGCCTGCGCCTGGGGGGTGATCATAGTGGGGTCTGTGCCCATTAGCCTCTGTGTGCTGGAGCCATGCAGTGGATGGTCTGCTCCGGTTACCAAGGCTAGCTGCTTTACACAGTTGTCCTCCCATTCCTGTTTAAAAACAATCATCCCTGCCCCATTGAAAATCATCCTGCAAGTCTGCTTAATATCAAAAGGTAGCATGTCATACCCTCCAAAAACACTGTCAATGAGTGTGGAAACCATAGCAGAATTAATTCCCCTGTCTGCAATCGCTTTAATAATTGCCTATACATCTTTCGGGTTTACCGGGGAATAGGTCCTTTGGTTTCCGCCTGCTCCCCCCACACGGACTGGAAACACCAGTGTCACCAACGGAGCCCATTCTGCACCACGCTATTTTTATTTTCGACCAATCTGTAAGCGGGGTTCGATCTTTCTCTGATAACTCCTTCACCCACGCAGGAGCGCTGTGGCTAGTGACCTTATATGCCGCTGCTCTCTTTCTGTTAAAACTAGAATCCGAGTTGGAACCCCCCAAGCCCCTCTCAAGCTTGGAGCTCGAGTCCAAGTCCGAGCCAGAAGTCGACTGGCTGGACGTTTCCTGGCTGCTCAGCCGTTTTCTCGGGCTCCGACCCTGCCCTTTCTTGCGAAGGTCGGGCCGTTCCCTCCCCATGGGATCCCCCCGCCTCCTGCTGGGGGAGGTCCTTGCCCTATAAGGACCTAATGTGAATCGAGCACTCTGATTGGTCTTACGCTCCTCCGCGGGGGCTGCCCCTTCTCCCCGCTCGCCCGCACATGCATCGTTAAGCAGGCTGACTGCATTTCCACCCTCCGCATCTTCCTTTCCACCCTGAACACGCGGTTCGGCGCCATTTTCAAATGGATATAGCGGGGGTGCTTTTTTATCAACTGCTTCAGGGTCCGATATTATGGCCGCGTTACGCGCCTCCTCTGCTAGCCCCTGCCAGAACGCCTGCGCGTACTCCCCCCCTCCAATGGTGAGTCTGCTCGCTGAGGGAGTTCCGGCGTTCGCGCCTCTGCGCGCTCACCCGGGTCAAAATCCTCCGCGGTTTGCGTTGCTGCCCCTACCCCCAGCTGCGGCACGGCTAATAAACAACTTTGCGCGGCTTTCCAGGTTTCCTGCTCTTGCCGAGCTTTTTGCAGAGCCTGGATAACTCTGCCCCACGATTTTAGGGCTTTCCCTGAGCCTGAGGACATGGTTTCCTCGGCCAGAGCCTTTGTACAATTATCCCAAACCTCTGGATGAAGGATGTCTACCGGGCTTTCTATAGCCCCAAGCTAATCAGTCTTGGTAATGCAAGACATAGATCTTTAAGCTTACACTCAATACCCCATTGTGCATGCATCTGAGTTACGACCTTCGCTATGGCTTCCATGGTCCACGCTGGTCTGGGGGCGCCCCCCCCACTGCACTAGGCCAGTTGAGCAGCCACCGGTCCCTCGTCAAGGTGATCCCCGAACCCCGGGCGCTGCTCAGTCTCAGGTTTCAGCACCAGATATCGACGTTACGGCGTGGCGACCTGGTTCGGAGTCCAGCACGGTGACCCAAAGCCCAGGGTCACTCGGTTCACATGCTACAGACACCAATGTGTGGACAGCAAATGGCGTTTATTGAGGGGTCTCAGGGGTTTTTATGCCTTGGGCAGTCAGTGTCATTTCCTTCTGCTCATGTCTGGCTGGGTGTGGCCAGGCACGGAGCAGAGGTCTGACTGCAGGGTGAGGGGGGCTTCCTATCTAACTGTACAGCCCGAGATCTTCCGCACACAGATCCCTGACTCTCCACACTTGGGGCAGCTCCTGTTCCTAGGATCAGCTGAGCCTCTCTCCAGTCTGATGCCTGTTCTGATTGTTGCAGCAAAACAACTGATGGCAGACAGAAGACACTGACACTTGCAGAGACATGACTTTTTCCAGTGCCAGCTGGGAATGGGAGTCAGAAGAAAAACTCCTGAAAGCACAACTCCATTGGAAGATTGCCTTCCTTTTCATTGCGTAAAGAAGCTCTAGATCCACTTGTGAATTGTCAGTTGTTTGTTAAGGATGGGAAGTTCTTTTTCATGATTTTTTTCATATGGTTTGGCAGTGGATGAGGCTCTCGTTCATTCACAAACTCCAGACACAAGTGCCTTTGGAAGATGGCCCACGTGGCAGTTTTTGCCCAGCCATGGTACTTGTGGATATAAGAAAGCAAGGGCAATGGTATTTGCAGCCAAAACCCAGCAAAGCTTGGCTCAGCCAAAACATCCTGGGGAGATAGAGGCCTCCAGCTGTTCCTAGAAATCAGCAGAGTTCCAGCCAAATGGTTGTGTAGTACTAAGTGCAGTCTCTTTACCTGGATCAGAGCCTTGCTCAGCTGAAGAAGCAGAAAGATCATCAAGGAGCTCCCAAAGGCCCATCATTATCATTTTGATTTTGCTCATCCTGTGTAAGTTTGCAACTAAACATGTGTTTGCAGTTGAGCTAATGAGAGGAAAAAAAGTAAATAGAGGCTTTATGGTAGGGCCATGCTATTCCACAAGAGGAATCACTGGTGTGCATTTCATTGGACCTCTCTCAATCCTATAAAATTATTGTAGCCCTGATTTAAAATAGGCTGATATGAACCAGCTTGGAGAGACAAAGACTAAAATGGCTTATGGGGTTTTTTTTTAAGAGTGAGAAAAACTACCCAAAAGTTGTTGTTTTGTGACATTTTAAAATATACTACCTCAAAATTACCAACTGCAATATATCAATAGTTTAAAACGGAATGTTTAGGTATATAAATAATTAAAACCAAAAAAATGTGCAGATATGAATGCATGGTTTCATAAAAATCATGAAATTATAGACAAAAAATACATGCCCTGAACTACAATACAAAGGCAGGTAGAACTGTACTTGAATGATCTCTTTTTAGATTGCTGGAGTTTTTTCCTTGTGAAGAGGAGCTAGGGTATTGCTGAAGAAAAGTGGCACCAGCAGGATGGGGCAGCGTGCCGTGCTCCGTGCAGAGGCTGCCAGGGGCTGCCCGAAGAGCGCCCTGCTGCAGCCAGAGCCCTCCTGGCCCGGGGCCCGGGAGCAAAGGGCCAGGGCAGGCACCTCCTCCTCTCCTGACCCTGCCACTGCTCCCTGCTGCTGCTGCTGCTTCTGAGGGAAAGAGAAGACTCTCCTAAGGCCCCATGAACGAATGCACTTACACAGCCCTGGGGATGCCAGTGAAGGAAACCATGTGTCACATAATGCATGTGTGACCAGAGTCACCAAACACCACCTAAACATGGAATTGTTGCACCTCTCTAGGACAGGCAGAAATTTATAGAATTAACTGGGGACTTGAGGGCAGAAGAGGCCAGAGGAGGAAAACAACTCTAGGGGAAACAAACCACCATATCTGGAGGGGAAAACATCTCTGCCTGCTCAGAACTGGTCGAGGGAACATGTCTCTAATTCTCTCCAGAAAGGGATGCTTTAGGTGAGCTCTGCACCTCCAACTGCCTTGGACCAGAGCCAGGAAGATTCAATTATGTAAATGTTACATAGATAGATAGATAGATAGACAGATCTCATTACTGAAATCCCTCTTTACTGTGCTCTCTGTTGCTACACACATCAGAACTTGGTAGCCAGTGCCCTGCTCAACTACAATCATGAGATTGCTCTCCTGTTGCTTCAGTAACCCACACTCTTGGGGAATCTGGAGCGTGTGGGTCCTTATGGAATGCAACCAGACCCAGAGCATTGCTGGGAACTGCACTCTTTGTGCATCTGTGCTCAGGCAAGTTCTTCTCTTGGACTCGACCACACTGATGGTGCTGAAGTGGCTGGAATCAGAAATGCAGCCCAGCCCCTCCCAGCTCCTCTAATCTCTGAGCACCAGCTGGAATGCAAGGGCATTGATTTCCTGCTCAGTTCCCAAACACAACACACACTGATTCCCTGGGCTGCCAAAAGAGATGGGAGCCATTAACCTTGAAAGTGATTTGTTTCTGACAGTGCTGGAAAAGGGCAGGAAAGATTGAGAAAAAGCTCCCTGGAGAAGGAGAAATTACACAAGGCTTCTTCTAGCAAACAAACAAACAAACAAATAAACAAAATATGAAAGTGTTACCTACTCCAGTGTCTAAAGCACTTGGATGCTGTGAGGGGGATGTTTGGCAGGGAAACAGCCCTTGTGCTGAGCATTGGCTCTACGAATCCAAGGCAGGGATCTATGGAAGTCTGCCTGAAGGTCCCTCATGAGCCCCCATTGTCCAGGCTAAAGCTCCCTCAGCACCTCCTCCCTGGCCTTGTGCTGCACCCCTTGCCCAGCTCCCCTGTCCCTCTGTGCCCACGCTGCAGCCCCTCCATGACTTTCTGCTTCCCAGGGCCCACAGCTGCACACAGCACTCCAGCTGTGGCCGCAGCGCTGCCCAGCACAGGCCACGCTCCCTGCCCTGCTCCTGCTGCCCCACTGCTGCTGGCACAGCCACCGTGCCCTTGGCCTTCTTGGCCCCCTGGCCCCACGCTGCCTCATCTTCAGCTGCTCACGGCCACCAGCCCTGCGTCCTTTTGGCCCACGCAGCTCCCCAGCCACAAAGGTGCCCATTGCACTTCAGATACAGCAGGCACCATTGCAAGGTGTACACCCTGGTTTTAGCATTACAAGACAGCAGTCAAGGACTTGCAGACACAGTCAGCATCTGGTTTTTGCCTCAGAAGAAGGGTTCAGAACTACTCCCTTTGTTTCTTTTGCCACACTAGACAAGAATTGTCCCCCACAGCTTCATGGACCACACAGTCATCTCCTTGCAGCTTATCAAAGACCAAGAAACAGGCAGACTCAGAGCACCTATCTGCTCTGCTACCGGCTGCTCTGCCTGAAGGGGCAAAAGAGCAACCTGGCAACAAAGGCACCAAAATCCCTGACTTCAAGCAGCAACTCTACATCCCCAGTGTGTCTCTGAAATACTCCCAAGAAAGCACACCCAAGAAGTTTGTGGGGACAAAGCACCACAAACAACTTGTGGGGTCAGATCAACATTTTTTTGTGCCTGCAGCAACTTGACCTGTCTGTGCAGGGGGACAGGTCTCTCCACGCCCCAGTGTCCCCTGTGTATCCGACAAGGCTGAGCACAGTGTCTTTGACATGCTTCCTGCTCTGGGATCAGGGAGCCTTTGTGCTTCAGGCTGGCCCCTATCAAAATGCCAGGAAGCTGGTGCCTGAACATGACAGACCAAAGCCCATTGTCCAGCTGTCACAGGCTGGGGGCAATCACCAGGCCCTGGCAGGACTCCAGCACTCAGCATCCTCAGCCAGCAACAGCAAGTGCTGGCTGGTCAGAAACTTGCAGCTCTGCCCTGCACTAAAGACAGCAGCACACACAGCTGGCACTTACTGGAATGTTCAGGCTGTGGTGTGAGCACTGATGGAGGCTGGCGCTCATCCACCTCATTTGCCTCCTCTTCGGCCTCCTCTCCATGAGCAGAGGGAGCCAGGGGAGAGACTGCTGTTGGTTCTGTGATCTGTGGACAGACAGCAGTGTGAGGGACAGAAAGTTACCTATAATTTATAACCTTATTTCTATTCAGCACTTTATTCTATTCAGCTCTATTTCTACAACCAGCTATACCAAAGACAAATCAGTAACTTTGATAACAATGGGATTCTAAGTCACTGCAACTAAATTTAATGGGCTAATTCAACAGAATTGCTAATAGTTCTGAATTAGACATTACACCCTGGCTAATATCAAGAAGCAACATTCTCTCTGCAACATGAGCTTTTCATTCCTTGAAAGTTCTGAAATGGAAAATTAGGAAATAGCCAGCGATGCCTTTGTTATTGCTGCTGCAGACATGGAAATGGATTTTCGGTCAGCCTACCCAGCTGGCCCTCTACACTCTACTGCCACAGGCCAAGCTCACAGCTTGCTCTACAATTCCTAAGCACCAGGAACATGAAATGTTCCTTTCTCACTCACCTCAGGATCAGCACCTCTGAACACAAGCTTCAGGTGACCTGTAGAGGGCAAGAGAAAATGAACCAGATGCTGTGAGAAAACTGCCTGGGCTGCTGAATCCCACAGAAGAGAAGAAGTCAACCCAAACAGAGAGTATTTTTCTTTATCAACATCCCTCCACATGACATAGTTCTTTCACACAGCCAGCAAGAGATAGGAGAATAATCTTTGTTGGGCCTACACTTCGGCCTGTTTAGCCAGTAAATGAATACAAACACGATCAAGAAAATGCAAATTGTTCTTCAACACTCAATGCTTCTGTTCTGTCCAGCAGATAAAGCAGCTTTTGTTCTCTTGTCTTTCAGGTACTTTTTTTAAAAAAAGAAGTTGCATGCACTAATTCCCATTAAGTTGCTGGAAACAATCACCCAGAAAAGCTTGCCCCAAATCCCCCTGAGCTGTGGCAGTTCTATTGTGAAACAGCACAGCAGCAGCTCCAGGCTCAGGAGCAGACACTCACTGCTTTGGTGGTTGCACTTCACTGCAAAGGGAATCACTCTTAGCACTCAGTCAAGAGTCAAAACGGACAGTCAAATCCTTTCATTACAAAATTTGGAACAAAAGAAGCTTTCTCTGAGTTCTGGAGAGAACTACAAAGTCTTTAGAAGGACTTCTGAGAAGGCCTCCCAGGCTGCTATTTGGAAGTTGTCCTGCTTGTCTCAGCAACCTGAGGAAATGACAGACTCTGCTGCCACAGACTCTCCCGTGGAGGGAACGGAAGCCCTGCAGGTTCCCTTGCAAATGCTGCCCCTGTGGCTACAGACACCCCCTTTTTGGCTGAATGTCATGACAGGCGTTTTACCAAAGCAGAGGCATCCTAAAGCTCTTTCTGTTTCAAAATCAGAAACTCAGCCACCAAGAAAGAGCAGGAAGACATACAAAACCCAGGTTAGGATACACCCTAACCTAAGCAGAGGGAAGCCTCTACTTACGTGCGAAATTCGTACAATAATAAATGGAATAAGTAATGCCATATGCAGCAAAAGCTGCAGTGGCCACATGGTTAATTATTGGCATTTCTGCAATTTTTCTAAACGCTAAAAAAACAAGCCTCTTGTCAGTGGGCAGCTGCCTACTGACAGATGCTTTGACCAGGAGGGTTCTCCTGATCTGAGCAAGGCCTAGGGCTGCTCTGACACTCAGGCCTTCCGTGCACCAAGGCAACCTTCTGATGCCACTATGACGACGGGGCAACCATGCCCTGACATCACAAAGGGACAGCTCTGTGTTGGTCTGTGAGTTTATGCAAAGCAATAACCAACCTTCCCTACAGAAAACACAAAAGAGCCTGGGAAGTTCTTCTCTTTCACAAAGCAGCAAAAATTCCCCTCATGGGCCACACCCTGTTGTTCAGGAATCCAAGAGGAACTCCAGGAGTGTCCCAAGCACCTACAGCCTGTACCCCAACTGAGCACTCAGATGGGACACAAGCAAAGGAAACCAGACCAAGAAAATGGCCCACAGCATTGCACATGGGAGAAATGACTTTCATTTCTAAAATTTTAAAAGGTATATTAAACATTAACACAGGAATGAATAAGGAAAAATTGCAGCATTGGGAGTCTCTGTGACTAGCAGCCATGTGCTCATCTACAAAAAGGATGCTCTGCCTTTTATACCCTTAGCCCCTCCAAAAGTTTTGTCAGTCAACTCTTTCTCTGCTGTCCATTGGTGGAGATTACTTTCCTGCATCCTGAATGGAGGTCAGGTGTTGTTACACCCTGCCTGCTGGTCACAAGCCAGCCCTCCCCAAATGCCCTGACTACCCAGGCTGTTACAAGGGGGACGGGAAAGAGCACTATGGGAGGATATATTACAATACCATCACTGCACATTTGAACATCCACATAACATCTACTTCTTAATTGTCAGAGCCAACCATTGCATTACTCGTCTATAACACACAGAACCAGGAGAGAAGCCACTGTTGGCATCACAGCTGAAATGCTTCCTAACAAATCTCCCCACATATTTGCACCTTTATTGGACATGCCCATGGCTCTGGTGTGTGTACATCTCTGCCTTTCTTCCCCTTTGGCAGCAGTCGAACTGGCAGCATCTGCCCGCCAGCAGCAGCTGCTCCAAGCTGGGAACGCCACTGGCGGTGCTGATTTCCAGAGGCTTCTGTGTGCCAGGGGAAGCCAAGGCAGGAGCGGGTTGAACGGTGCTGGCGCTGCTGCTGCTCTGTGCCAGAGAGCCCCGGCTGGGCAGGGCACGGTGCCCACTGCGCTGCGGGCTCCTTCTGCTGCCACAGCTGGGCACACCTGGGAACACAGCATGACAACTTGTGGGCAAGCCAAGGGGTGTCGGGGGCTGCACTGCTCTGCACACACCCAGCACACCTGCAGCACACAATTTTAACCCTCAAACAGGTAAACCAAAGGGAAACAGCTGGAAAAGATTTCATTTTGGCCATTCTTACCTGCTCAACAGAAGTCTTCAAAATGAAAGTTACCAAGCAGGGCCCGATCCCTGCTGCCGGCTCAGGGTTAGAAGAGAGGCAATCCTTGATCTCAGCACTGGGTGTGTGGGGAATCACTTCCCTAACACGTGCACACCCATCAATCTCACTTACTAGTTTGTATCCATGGATCTAAGACATATCCAATACTTTGCTGAAACTCACAGGCTAAATATTCCCCCAAATTATGTGATTTACGGATTGATAGTTATTGAATTATTGATACTTAAATCACTTCTCCGAATTTACTGACATGAGAATAGGAGTGTCCTGTAGGTCCCTGCTGGCCTTTGTCACAGGTTCAGGAGGAGACCCATGCACAAAATAACCCAGGACAAAAATGGGACTGCAAAGCAAATTAATTCTATTTGTTGCAGTAGCAAATAACACACAGCAACCCCTGGATTCCCAAAAATCTGCTGAGCAGGAGAAGGAGGTGGAGCGTGGTGCTCGGCAGCGGGGGCAGGTAGGCAGTGCACTTTCAGGACATCCCCTGGATCAAAACGCTGTGCATCTCATCCTTCTCACCCTTCCAGCTCACAACCAGGCCTGGTATCTCCTGCTCAGTAGTGGAATTTCCCAGTTTTAGCATCGGCTCACACATGGCTGGCGTGTGAGATGAGGCTAATGAGTCACGGATTTAAAAGAACTGGAAGAGTTAAAATTTTAGCAAGATTTAGTTAGGAGGAAAGAGTATAGCAAGAAGAGTAGAAATAATAAGGGATAGTTAATTTTTTGCAGGTAAGGTAGTTAAGGCTAGGGTAATATATCACTTGCCTGTCTTTACTATGTTTAAAGAAGCGGGATGGGATGCGGATTTCTTTGTGACAAAGAAGAGGACCGTAGCCTGCACCTGGGCCCTGAAACTACAACTATAGCCAAGGGGTGTGAAAGCCTGCCAACAGATCATAAGGAAAGAGGTCAAATTGAGGAAGATGTCTTGGCCTTCATCAGAAGGAGAACATGCCCCACTTTAAAACCCACCAACCCATTTGAAGTGAAAGACTGCAGAAATGTGAAGTAACTTTGTACTCAATCATAATACATTTTAATTCAAAGGAGGGTAGGCAGTGTTATCTAATGAATATGTGTAAGGTTTTTTGGGAATTATATGAATGTGTAAGATATTTTAGATGAGTAGAGATGAGAGAGAGAGCCAGTGATTCTTCACACATGCCTTCAGGAGACAACTCCTCCTGTGCCTGTTGCTGTAATAACTATATCACCTTCTGCATTTAACTGTGGTGAGTTGTATTCCACACCTCATTTGGTGACCGGGGCAGGGATGCTTCTCTGCTCCACCAAGAGCAACCGGGCTCTGGACGTCTCTGGGCGCTGCCAGGACATTCCTTTCCTGGAGGCACCTCTGCTCTCGGCTGCTCCTCGTGGGGGACAGACAAGACTGCTGGGACTGTGGAGAAAGGGAATGTTTAACTCTGCATAAAGTAACCCGTAAGGCGTATGCAGGGGAAGGGCTGTTCACAAGTCACACAGAGATGTCCTGTGCACAACGTACGCCTGTACAGTTTGGGTTTGGGTCTGGCCGCTGGAAGAAAGGATTTGCTGTGTCAATAAGGGCCTGCTAGCAATTCTGGGGGTGAATTGAGCAAATCCATTTTTATTGCTGCTATTTTTCCTGTGTGTCGTAATTGTGGTCGTGTTTTCCGTGTGTCAATGTTTGAGGAAGATGATGTGGATGGATGCTGTTGAGATTTATGGTGTGTGTTGTGTTGAGAAAAGTGAGCTCTCTGTCCCCTCATAAAGAGATATTCCTTTCCCGGTGAGCCTGTGTGTGTGGACTTTCTAGTTGCAGGGATTGGTGCTCCCTGTGACACCTGGTGCTTGGGTATACAGGGGGGTTGAGTGGTTTTTCTCCCACATTGTGGTCATTTGAGACTGCACGGTTGTGTTTGGGGAGATTTTAGGATTTTGTTTTCAACAACTGCAGCAATTTATGCAGAAAACTACAGTGTGGTGATTTATTATTTTGAACTATGGCAGTTCCTTTCTACTGCCCCTCCTCCCCCAGGGTTTAAAATCTCCTGCCACAAGGTGGACACTCTCTGTCCTCTCCTGGACATCCTCTTTCCTCTCTTGGACACTCCCTTTCTCTCCTGGAGCTGTTCTCCATTAAAGCTGTGGGACTTTGGTCCTGGGAAGAGAGAGCGCCTCTCGTCTTTTGCTTTTGTCCTTGTCAGTGTCACTGGGCCCAGAGCTCGCCAAACTGATCCCCCACTGGGTGAAAACTGACAAATGGTCCCACATACACAGCTCAAAAATTGGCCACATTTTTGATGGACTGGGGTGTTCGCCACATTTTGGAATTCCCTATTCCTACACAGGTCAGGCAATTGTTGAAAGGAGGAACCACACTCTAAACCATTCTAGATCAGCAAAAGGGGGAGTGGCCCAAGCAACACCCCAGATGAGGCTGAGCAAAGCTTTTTATGTCTTTATGTTTTGAATAGCTCATTTGCAGGACCTAATCCTCCAATTTTTAAGCACTTTTCAAACAGCACAGAGGAAAAATTGAAAGAAAATCCTCCAGTTTTGATCAGAAACCTTGAGTTAGGACAAATTGAAGGACCATTTGCACTAATCACTTGGGGCAAAGGGTATGCTTGTATTTGCACAGGTGCCAGACCTAAGTGGGTCCCCGCGAAGGACGTGAAACCGTCTCATACACGAGAGCACACCGACAATTCCACCAGCAGGGAAATGAGCACGCAGACGTGAGCTGCACGGAGAAGCTACGGTGCATGTCAGACGTTCTCTGTTCAGCCTGTGAAAGCTACAAATCTTGAGTTTGATGTTGATTTTTGGACTGTGAAAATGGTTTGTATCATAGAGCTCTTTCAGCAAAAGTGTGGTGTCTATTGTGTTCAAAAGAATTCTAAGATATCCAGATTTGTAAAAATTGAAGGTTAGAGGGACAGTTTAGTGCCCTATAGTTGGCCAGTCCCTGAAAAAGTGCTAAAAGATTTGCTTGAGAACTGAAATAGATGGGGAAGGTTTTGCCTGAAAGCAGCTGAACAGGAACATGGAGCTTGATCAAATGATATACTGGCACTTGTTGGTTTTGCTTGCTTGCTTTTGCATGCATACGTGCCTGTAGATCAACCAAAAATGAATGTTTGCCTTGCTTTAGCCAAGTCAGCAGGCTCAGACACCATGTGTTTGACCCATTTCAGCCCAGAAAAACCCTTTGCAACCCTTTTGGTCGGTGTGCCTGTGCCAGCCAAGGAGTAGCCAATACCCAATTGTGACAAATATTGGTGTGAGGCTGCCAATGAGACCAATCCCATAACCAGCTGGCATCACTGGGCCCCTGATCTTCTTAAAGCACCTTCTGAACCTCAAGAATTGGAATTCTTGGTTCATTGGTGATGGAATTTTGTGCTGAGTTTCAGCACCAGGGAGATCCACAGTTAAATGCTACTCCCCATCATCCTGAGGACAGATACTCCAGATTGTGGTGCAATTGTACTACCCCAGTGCCCCCAAGGGTGAAACTGCTAAAGAGTAGATGACCTAGATGAGTCCCCACGACAGTGAGCAACAGAATATTCGCTCATTTGTGGAGATAGAGCCTGGCAGGACATTCCCTCAAAAATTAAAGGTGGCCCATGTAGCATCAGACAACTCACTGTGATAGCACCTATCATTAAAAAAGCCATCAAGAGAAAACACAGAGAAAAAAGATTTGCCCATCATTATAAAAAAAACTGTAATAGCAATTTCAGACCCTAGGGCCCTGCAAAATGAGTTACATCGACTTTATTTCTACATCAACTTGCCTCGGGCGAGGCATTGAAACCATTACACCGATTGGGGTGTTGGCTGAAGAAAGAAGACAGTGCTACTTCCATTGCAATTAGTGACATGAGGACTGATGTTAGTGCTGTCAGACATGCAACCTTACAGAACAGAGAAGTAATTGATTTTCCTTTACAGGCACATGGGCATCGTTGGGAGGAATTTGAAGGATTGTGTTGCATGAACCTGTCTGATCACTCACTGAATCCATCCACAAAAGCATACAAAAGCTGAAAGATTTGACAGCTCCAGTTAAAGAAGATGGTGGGTCATGGTTAGATGATTTGTTCCAAGGATGGAACTTTGCACCTTGGCCAAGGGAACTTTGTAGAATAGGTCTCCATGTATTGGGGGTTTTGGCAGTGATAGTGATAGTAATACCTTGCATATGTCGGTGTGTGTGAGAAATGATGGACAAAACTATCAAAGAAGTTTTTATCACACAAGAGAGAGAGGTAGGAAATGGATTCATAGAGAGTTCTCAAAATCTCACAGAGATGGTGGGTGAAGGTATAGACATGGAGGAAGGTTTCGAATTAAGACCTTGGAACAGGTGAGACTTTTTTCGGACAACGACTTGCAATTGCTATCAGACATGACTTGTGCCCTTTGCACTGACTGGACTTTGACAGCATTAAAATTGCTCTGTTGGAATATAGCAAGGCCTAATGCAATCAAAAAGGATGCTTTAGGCAAGTAATAAGCAGGTATACTATAGCAAAGCTATGAAATGCAAGGTAGTTAATAAACAACACGGTTACAAAGGTTTCTTTTAAGTTGTACCGAGAGAGGGAATTGTGGGAATCCTTCAAATCATAGGGTTTTGGGAAAGCTGCAAAAGGCAGTTCAGAGACAGCAGAACAGCAATTAGAGCTAAGAAGCAGCCATAAGATTTGTCAGCAGAAAACTTATAAAAGAAATAGAAAAGTAAGGACAAAGAGAACAATGTTCTGTGTATTAATGTTTGGCTAGAACAACTCCCTAGGCTTCAAAAAAGTATCTCTAGCAAGATATTAGTATTTTCTAAGCTTAACAATGGAGATCTGTGCATTGTGTTATAAGGCTTACAAGCAGGTACTGTATTCAAAAGAAGCAAGAAGTGTTTTAACCAAAGGTACGTGTGCTTATAGTGGTTGGGTAGAACTACTGTAAATATGCTTCTGCTTTGTGTGATTGGTCAAAAAACTCTTAAAGTAAGTTGTACCATTAAGTTCATTGCCTGCTGCCAGGGATGTGAGCTGCTGGCATCTGCCCATAGTCATAGCCATGGAATGAGACTGATGCTGGAAAACAAACAGCTCGAGGCGCGTTCCTCAGCAGCCCCGGCCCGTTCGTGATTTGTACATAGACGCCCTGCCCGCAATAGTATATAGATGTTAAATTGCATCTATGATAAATAAATATGTATTATTTCATTCATTTTGATATATTTTCATTTCATATACATTTATGTCTTTTCATTTCATATAGATTTGAGAAATTCCTCCAACTTGGGAGCGTGAAGATGTACAGCAGTACAGGAGGTGTACAGCAGTGTACACATGTACACTGAAAACACAACGACAATTACAACTCACAGGACAAATAGCAGCAATAAAACAGGATTTGCTCAATTCACCCCCAGAATTGCTAGCAGGCCCTTATTGACACAGCAAATCCTTTCTTCCAGCGGCCAGACCCAAACCCAAACTGTACAGGCGTACGTTGTGCACAGGACATCTCTGTGTGACTTGTGAACAGCCCTTCCCCTGCGTACGCCTTACGGGTTACTTTATACAGAGTTAAACGTTCCCTTTCTCCACAGTCCCAGCAGTCTTGTCTGTCCCCCACGAGGAGCAGCTGAGAGCGGAGGTGCCTCCAGGAAAGGAATGTCCTGGCAGCACCCAGAGACGTTCAGAGCCCGGATGTTCTTGCTGGAGCAGAGAAGCGTTCCTGCCCCGGTCACCAAATGAGGTGTGGAATACAACTCACCACAGTTAAATGCAGTAGGTGATATAGTTATTTCAGTGCCAGGCACATGAGGAGTTGTCCCCTGAAGGCATGTGTGAAGAATCACTTCCACTCTACTTATCTAAAAAAGTCTTCACATTCATATAATTCTGAAAACGACTAATATATATACATTAGGTAACCCCATCTACCACCTTTGTATAAAAATGTATTATAATTGACTCCAAAGTTCCTTCACATTTGCGGATTCTTTAACATCACATGGGTTGGTGGGTTTTAAAGTGGGGCATGTTCTCCTTCTGATGAAGGCCAAGACATCTTCCTCAATTTGACCTCTTTCCTTATGACCTGTTGGCAGGCTTTTGCACCCCTTGGCTATAGCTGAAGTTTCAGGGCCCAGGTGCAGGCTACGGTCCTCTTCTTTGTCACAAAGAAATCTGCATCCCATCCTGCTTCTTTAAACATAGTAAAGACAGGCAAGTGATATATTACCCTAGCCTTAACTACCTTACCTGCAAAAAATTAACTATCCCTTATTATTTCTACTCTTCTTGCTATACTCTTTCCCCCAAACTAAATCTTGCTAAAATTTTAACTCTTCCAGTTCTTTTAAATCCTGGATTCATTGGCCTCATCTCACACACCAGCCATGTGTGAGCCGATGGTATAACTGGGAAATTCCTTTCCTGAGCAGGAGATACCAGGCCTGGTTGTGAGCTGGAAGGGTGAGAAGGATGAGATGCACATGGTTTTGCTCCAGGGGATGTCCTGAAAGTGCACTGCCTACCTGCCCCCACTGCTGAGCACCACGCTCCACCTCCTTCTCCTGCTCAGCAGATTTTTGGGAATCCAGGGCTTGGTAGGTATTACTTGCTACTGCAACAAATAGAATTAATTTGCTTTGCAGTCCCATTTTTGTCCTGGGTTATTTTGTGCATGGGTCTCCTCCTGAACCTGTGACAAAGGCCAGCAGGGACCTACAGGACACTCCTATTCTCATGTCAGTAAATTCGGAGAAGTGATTTAAGTATCAAAAAGTCAATAAGTATCAATCAGTAAATCAAATAATTTGAGGGAATATTTAGCCTGTGAGTTTCAGCAAAGTATTGAATATGTCTTAGATCCATGGATACAAACTAGTAAGTGAGATTGCTGGGTGTGCACGTGTTAGGGAAGTGATTCCCCACACACCCAGTGCTGAGATCAAGGATTGCCTCTTTTCTAACCCTGAGCCGGCAGCAGGGATCGGGCCCTGCTTGGTAACTTTCATTTTGAAGACTTCTGTTGAGCAGGTAAGAATGGCCAAAATGAAATCTTCTCCAGCTGTTTCCCTTTAGTTTACCAGTTTGAGGGTTAAAATTGTGTGCTTCAGGTGTGCTGGGTGTGTGCAGAGCAGTGCAGCCCCAGACACCCCTTGGCTTGCCCACAGGTTGTCATGCCTTGTTCCCAGGTGTGCCCAGCTGTGGCAGGAGAAGGAGCCCGCAGCACAGTGGGCACCGTGCCCTGCCCAGCTGGGCTCTCTGGCACAGAGCAGCAGCAGTGCCAGCACCGTTCAACCCGCTCCTGCCTTGGCTTCCCCTGGCACACAGAAGCCTCTGGAAATCAGCACCGCCAGTGTCATTCCCAGCTTGGAGCAGCTGCTGCTGGTGGGCAGATGCTGCCAGTTCGACTGCTGCCAAAGGGGAAGAGAGGCAGAGATGTACACACACCAGAGCCCTGGGCATGTCCAATAAAGGTGCAAATGTGTGGGGAAATTTGTTAGGAAGCATTTCAGCTGTGATGCCAACAGTGGCCTCTCTCCTGGCTCTGTGTGTTCTAGATGAGTAATGCAATGGTTGGCTCTGACAATTAAGAAGCAGATGTTATGTGGATGTTCAAATGTGTAGTGATGGTATTGGAATATATCCTCCCATAGTGCTCTTTCCCGTCCCCCTTGTAACAGCCTGGGTATTCAGGGCATTTGGGGAGGGCTGGCTTGTGACCAGCAGGCACGGTGTAACAACACCTGACCTCCAGTCAAGATGCAAGAAAGTAATCTCCACCAATGGACAGCAGAGAAAGAGTTGACTGACAAAACTTTTGGAGGGGCTAAGGGTATAAAAGGCAGAGCATCCTTTTTGTAGATGAGCACATGGCTGCTAGTCACAGTCTCCCAATGCTGCAACTTTTCCTTATTCAGTCCTTTGTTAAGGTTTACTAAACCTTTAAAATTTTAAAAGTGAGAGTCATTTTACACACGTGCAATGCTGTGGGCCATGTCTTGGTCTGGTTTCCTTTGCTTGTGTGCCATCTGAGTGCTCAGTTGGGGTACAGGCTGTAAGTGCTTGGGGCACTCCTGGAGTTCCTCTTGGATTCCTGAACAACAGGTTTTGGCCCATGAGGGGAATTTTTGCTGCTTTGTGAAAGAGAAGAACTTCCCAGGCTCTTTTGGGTTTGCTGTAGGGAAGGTTGGTTATTGCTTTGCATAAACTCACAGACCAACACAGAGCTGTCCCTTTGTGATGTCAGGGCATGGTTGCCCCGTCGTCATAGTGGCATCAGAAGGTTGCCTTGGTGCACGGAAGGCCTGAGTGTCAGAGCAGCCCTAGGCCTTGCTCAGATCAGGAGAACCCTCCTGGTCAAAGCATCTGTCAGTAGGCAGCTGCCCACTGACAAGAGGCTTGTTTTTTTAGCGTTTAGAAAAATTGCAGAAATGCCAATAATTAACCATGTGGCCACTGCAGCTTTTGCTGCATATGGCATTACTTATTCCATTTATTATTGTACGAATTTCGCGCGTAAGTAGAGGCTTCCCTTCTGCTTAGGTTAGGGTGTATCCTAACCTGGGTTTTGTATGTCTTCCTGCTCTTTCTTGGTGGCTGAGTTTCTGATTTTGAAACAGAAAGAGCTTTAGGATGCCTCTGCTTTGGTAAAGCTCCTGTCATGACGTTCAGCCAAAAAGGGGGTGTCTGTAGCCACAGGGGCAGCATTGCAGGGGAACCTGCAGGGCTTCCGTTCCCTCCACGGGAGAGTCTGTGGCAGCAGAGTCTGTCATTTCCTCAGGTTGCTGGGACAAGCAAGACACCTTTGAAAATGTAGACTGGCAGACCTTCTTTAAGGCCTTCCAAAAACTCTGCAGTTGTTCCCAGAATTCAGAGAAAGCTTCTTTCTTTTTAAATTTTGTCATGGAAGGATTTGACTAACTTGACCTTTTACCTTTTACTAAATGCTAAAACAGTTGTTCCCTTTGAAAGGAAGTGCTGCTGTGCTCTTCCACAACAGAACTGCACCACCTGCACGGGGATTGTAGGGAAGCTTTTCTGGGCAACTTTTTTGCTGCAAATTAATCAGAATTAGTGCATGACACTGAGTGATAAAAAAAAAGAGTACCTGAAGGAGAAAATTTCAGAAGCTGTTTTATGTGTTTGGTAGAACAGGAGCATTGAGTGTTAAAGAAAAACACTTTGCATTTGCTCGATCATATTTGTATTCATTTATTGGCTAAACAGGCCGAAGTGTAGGCACAGCCAAGAATATTGTCCTGATCTCTTGGTGGCTGTGTGAAAGAGATGTGTCTCCTGGAGGGATGTTGTGAAACGGGAAATCATCTCTGTTTGGGTTGACTTGTTCTGTGGGATTCAGCAGCCCAGGCAGTTTTTTCTGACAGCATCTGGTTCATTTTCCCTTCCCACTACAGGACACCTGAAGCATGTATTCTGCAGTGCTGAAGATCCTGAGCTGAGTGACAAAGGAACTTTTCATGTTCCTGGTGTTTAAGAATTGTAGAGGAAGATGTGAGCTTGGCCAGTAGCAACAGACTGTACAGAGCCAGCTAGGAAGGCCGAAAAAAAATCCATATTCATGCCTGTAACAAAAATAATAAAGGCAGAGATAGATATTTTTAAATTTCCTTCTCAGAGTTTGAAGAACTAAAAACATAGTTTTGAAAAGAGAAGGATGCTTGCAGACAGCAGATAGGGAAAATTTAATTAAGAGCAATTTCCTGTACAGTTGAATTAGATCATTTAAATTTTAACAGAGTGACTTAGAATCCTATTCCTATCAAACTTTATGATATCTACTTAGAAGATGTGGTTATAGAACAGGAAGGCCATCTTGCAATGGTGCCTGCAGTATCTGAAGTGGAATGGGCACCTTTGTGGCTGGGGAGCTGCGTGGGCCCAAAGGACGCAGGGCTGGCGGCCGTGAGCAGCTGAAGATGAGGCCGCGTGGGGCCAGGGGGCCAAGAAGGCCAAGGGCACGGTGGCTGTGCCAGCAGCAGTGGGGCAGCAGGAGCAGGGCAGGGAGCGTGGCCCTGTGCTGGGCAGCGCTGCGGCCACAGCTGGAGTGCTGTGTGCAGCTGTGGGCCCTGGGAAGCAGAAAGTCATGGAGGGGCTGCAGCGTGGGCACAGAGGGACAGGGGAGCTGGGCAAGGGGTGCAGCACAAGGCCAGGGAGGAGGGGCTGAGGGAGCTTTAGCCTGGACAATGGGGGCTCATGAGGGACCTTCAGGAAGACCTCCATAGATCCCTGCCTTGGATCCATAGAGCCAACGCTCAGCACAAGGGGTGTTTCAGTGCCAAAC
This sequence comes from Artemisiospiza belli, assembly GCA_021963965.1. NCBI lineage: Eukaryota > Metazoa > Chordata > Aves > Passeriformes > Passerellidae > Artemisiospiza > Artemisiospiza belli. Next base: position 1,088,296 of record JAKDEW010000051.1, on the reverse strand, counting down.
ATCCCCTCACTGCATCCAAGGGCTTTAGACACTGGAGTGGGTAACACTTTCATATTTTGTTTATTTGTTTGTTTGTTTGCTAGAAGGAGAAGCCTTGTGTAATTTCTCCTTCTCCAGGGAGCTTTTTCTCAATCTTTCCTGCCCTTTTCCAGCACTGGCAGAAAAACATCACTTTCAGGGTAACGGCTCCCCTGTCTTTTGGCAGCCCAGGGAATCAGTGTGTGTTGTGTTTGGGAACTGAGCAGGAAATTAATGCCCTTGCATTTCAGCTGGTGCTCAGAGATTAGAGGAGCTGGAAGGGGTTGGGCTGAATTTCTGATTCCAGCCACTTCAGCACCATCAGTGTGGTCGAGTCCAAGAGAAGAACTTGCCTGAGCACACATGCACAAAGAGTGCAGTTCCCAGCAATGCTCTGGGTCTGGTTGCATTCCATAAGGACCCACACGCTCCAGATTCCCCAAGAGTGTGGGTTACTGAAGCAACAGGAGAGCAATCTCAGGATTGTAGTTGAGCGAGGCACTGGCTACCAAGTTCTGATGTGTGTAGCAACAGAAAGGACAATAAAGAGAGATTTCAGTAATGAGATCTATCTATCTATCTATCTATCTATCTATCTATCTATCTATCTATCTATCTATCTAACATTTACATAATTGAATCTTCCTGGTTCTGGTCCAAGGCAGTTGGAGGTGCAGAGCTCACCTAAAGCATCCCTTTCTGGAGAGAATTAGAGACATGTTCCCTTGAACAATTCTGAGCAGGCAGAGATGTTTTCCCCTCCAGATATGGTAGTTTTTCCCCCAGAATTGTTTTCCTCCTCCGGCCTCTTCTGCCCTCAAGTCCCCAGTAAATTCTTTAAATTTCTGCCTGTCCTTGAGAGATGGAACAATTCCATGTTTAGGTGGTGTTTGGTGACTCTGGTCACACATGCATTACATGACACATGGTTTCCTTCACTGGCATCCCCAGGGCTGTGTAAGTGCATTTGTTCATGGGGCCTTAGGAGAGGCTTCTCTTTCCCTCAGCAGCAGCAGCAGCAGCAGGGAGCAGTGGCAGGGTCAGGAGAGGAGGAGGTGCCTGCTCTGGCCCTTTGCTCCCGGGCCCCAGGCCAGGAGGGCTCTGGCTGCAGCAGGGCGCTCTTCGGGCAGCCCCTGGCAGCCTCTGCACGGAGCACGGCACGCTGCCCCGTCCTGCTTGTGCCACTTTTCTTCAGCAATACCCTACTCCTCTTCACAAGGAAAAAACTCCAGCAATCTAAAAAGAGATCATTCAAGTACAGTTCTACCTGCCTTTGCATTGTAGTTCAGGGCATGTATTTTTTTGTCTATAACTTCATGAATTTTATGAAAAGATGCATTCATATCTGCACATTTTTTTGTTTTTAATTATTCATGTACCTAAACACTCCATTTTAAACTCTTGATTTATTGCAGTTGGTAATTTTCAGGTAGTATATTTTAAAATGTCACAAAACAACACCTTTTGGGTAGTTTTTCTCACTCTTAAAAAAAACCCATAAGCCATTTTAGTCTATGTCTCTACAGGTTGGTTCATATCGGCCTATTTTAAATCAGGGCGACAATACTTTTCTAGGATTGAGAGAGGTCCAATGAAATGCACACCAGTGATTCCTCTTGTGGAATACCATGGCCCTGCCATAAAGACTATTTTTACGTTTTTTTTTCTCTCATTAGCTCAACTGCAAACACATGTTTAGCTGCAAACTTACACAAGATGAGCAAAATCAAAATGATAATGATGGGCCTTTGGGAGCTCCTTGATGATCTTTCTGCTTCTTCAGCTGAGCAAGGCTCTGATCCAGGCAAAGAGATTGCACTTAGTGCTACACAACCATTTGGCTGGAACTCTGCTGATTTCTAGGAACAGCTGGAGGCCTCTATCTCCCCAGGATGTTTTGGCTGAGCCAAGCTTTGCTGGGTTTTGGCTGCAAATACCATTGTCCTTGCTTTCTTATATCCACAAGTACCATGGCTGGGCAAAAACTGCCACATGGGCCATCTTCCAAAGGCACTTTGGTCTGGAGTTTGTGAATGAACGAGAGCCTCATCCACTTCCAAACCACATGAAAAAAATCATGAAAGAGAACTTCCCATCCTTAACAAACAACTGACAATTCACAAGCGGATCTAGAGCTTCTTTATGGAATGAAAAGGAAGGCAATCTTCCAATGGAGTTGTGCTTTAGGAGTTTTTCTTCTGACTCCCACTCCCAGCTGGCACTGGAAAAAGTCATGTCTCTGCAAGTGTCAGCGTCTTCTGTCTGCCATCAGTTGTTTTGCTGCAACAATCAGAACAGGCATCAGACTGGAGAGAGGCTCAGCTGATGCTAGGAACAGGAGCTGCCCCAAGGAGAAAAAAGACATGAACTTTTACCTCCCAAACCCATCTCCCCAGAGGCTCAAGCAGGATTCCTCTGGTTCCCAGAAATACAAAGAAATAGGGATGAGAAGACCCTTTGCAGCTGTGTGTTCATGCCCAAGACTTTGCTGATGCCATTTGGGTTTTGCCTTTTTTTCTTTTGTATCTTTTCTGTATTCCTTGCAGATCAATTTAGCACTCTGTAGGCTACTCGATTTGTGACTACTTTTCCCAGTCCTTTTCCATGGCCTTTGCCTAAGCAGAACGACAAACTTCCAGAGCTGCAAGTGCCAGGGGTAGAAGGCCCCAGTGTTATCTTGGTTCTTCCTGGGACAGACCCCTGCAGGGAGCTGGTGGACTCACCATCCCTGCAAGCCTTTGAAAGAAGACTGGATGTGGCACTTGGTGCCGTGCTTTAGTTGAGGTATTTATTAGGCCATAGTTTGGACTCGATCATCTTGAAAGTGTCTTCCAAGCCAGTGATTCTGTGATTCTGTGACTGAGGCAGCTTTTCCTGCAGCCCTGGAAAGGGCTGCGGGGGCCCTTGGCCAAGGACGGCAATCAGGGCTCACAGAAAAGCAGCAAAGGGCTCAAGGTGAAGGCTGACGGGGCAGAGCTGCCCCAGTGTGGCCCAGAGCGAGCCTCATGTCCTCCTCCTCACCCTGCGCCCTCTGCGCTGCCCTTTGCGGCGCCGGCGGCTGCTCTCGCTGCAGGGCTCCAGGGCGTGCTGGGCGCTCGGCCCCTCGTCTTCGGGAAGCGCCGGAGCCTCGGAGGCGAGCGGCTGCTGCTGTGGCCGGCAGGGGAGAGCTGCGGCTGCGGCCCTGGGCACGGCGAGCTGCCGCTATGGCCGGCTCCTGTCGCGGCTCCTGCCTCTGCTGCGGCCTCTGCTCCTGCCCTGTGCGCACAGACACGGCGGAGGGCTGCCCGGCAGCTCCCTGCCACTCGGCAGCGGGCCCGGCCAGGCTGCTGCTCTCTGCGGCCTCTGCCCGCCGCTGCCGGCCCCGCCGCGCTCCCGCCTGCCTCTGCCACAGCTGGGCCCACGCGGGAGGCAGCACATTGCGGCCGGCTTGGAAAAGCCCTGCCCGCAAACCGCCCGCCACAGCCTCGGCCTCAGGGCACAGGCTGCCGGCGTCCTCGCAGCTGCGAGCCGGCCCGGGCCGCCTGCCGGCCTCGGCTACAGCTCCCGCCTGTGTCTCCATGGCCGCGGCTGCTCGGCACAGCGGGCTTAGCACAGCCAGCGCCAGCAGCAGCTCCTCACGGGCCCAGGCTCCGGGCGCTCCGAGCCCGCCCAACCCCGAATTCCAGCCCTGAGGGGCTTGGCATCCCAATGCACCCCTGGGGACAGCAGAGTCGGCCGCTAAGCTCAACCCATGGTGACACCAAAAAGTGACCGATGGAAAATTCACCAAATCCTCATCAGAGACAAGAGAAAACTGCCATGGTAACTGACAGCCTGAAGCAACTGCCAATTCCAGATCATTCCATCCATGTAAGAAAAGAGGCTTTTGCATTAAAGCAGAAAAGACTTATCGAAAAGGAGGGCAGGAACAAACAACAAAGTTATTTGGATTCATGCTTCTTGTGTCTATTTAAAAGGCCAAGAAAATGCCCTCCTTGCTCTTCTGACACAGCTCTCTCTGTTCATCATGTGCGGGCAGGGAGTGCCAATGTGCAGGAGCTGATGCAAGGGACAGGGACAAGGATGCAGCAGGCACAGTGCCAAGCTGACAGAGGGATGATCTCTGGCAGTGGCACTGAAGGAGAAGAGTTTGCAGGCAGCACAGAAAATGGCTCTGTGTTTCACCTCTTCTTTCAGTGCTGCTAAGAATGCAGCCGGCAGCAAGCTGGGAACACCAGAGCCTGGAGCCCTTTCCAGGCAGGGCTGCATCAGACACAAACCAGCAGGGGACTGAGGAGCCCCTGGGGTGGCAGTGAGCAACCTCGGGCTCTGCTCACTGCTGCTGGCATTTTCTATTGAACCATCTCCAAGGACTACTGTTGTGCTCTGTATTTCTAAGGGTTTCCCCTCTTGGATTTTTTTTGTTGTCTCCTGCACCTTTTTTCCTCCAAATTTTCCTACCCTGTCAGCAGCAGCCCTTGTCCAGAACTGGCTCTAAAATATCAGCAAAGCAGGTAGGAACAACAATGGGTAGAATCCTGCGGCTCAGGAATTCATATGCCAGAGCCTTGTCTGTACCTTATGCTTTGTCAGGACCTCCTTCTCTGTGCAAAAACTAGGGATTAGTGGAGTTTTTTTGCCAAAGAGCTCCTGAGAAGCAAATGTTGTGCGAGGTTTCTCAGGAGTGTATCCGTTAAATTCATTGTTGGCAAAGAGAAAGTAAGGCCAGGGTAGCAGAGCAGCTGGGAGCTGGTCACTCCCTGCAAAGGGCTGGTGTAGGATGTGGCAACACCACGTTCCAGGAGGGGCGAGCAGGATCAATGTGCGCAAGGTGCTGCAAATGAGGTTTGGGTTCACTTTGAGAGTAGTCAGGAGTGGTGAGCACTGGAAGATCCAGCTGCAGTCCCCATCCATGTCCCTTTCAGTGCTGGCTTTAGGGTGTCTGCAGCCTGGATCCAGAGCGCCCTGGGGGGCTCCTGAGGCTGCCTTTGCACTCAGGGTGAGGATGCCCAGGAGCCCCTGAGGCCGGCAGAGGGGACCAGGGCTGGGGCTTGTGGCCTGGCAGGTGTGGCTCTGGGGGCTGTGACATGCCAGAGCATGGGTCACTCTCACTGCCCTCCACAGCCCTGGATAGCTCTGTGATGCTCCAGGGACAACGGCAAGAGTGGGGAACTGGCTAGGTTAGGGTTTTGCCTGAGCCAGAACCTCTAGGCTGAATGCCGAGCAGTAGAGACCCCTGGAGGGCCGAGTGAAGTAAGCAGAGGAGGCTCTTCTGCGGTGTAAAGTGCAGCAAATTCATCAGGAGAGGCGGGGGGAAGGTACTGCAAGTAAGAATTCCCACAGGGAACAGATGTTGAAAAAAGCCCCAACATCCCTGTGCACAGGTTTTTAAAATCTTTCAAAGCAGGGGGTGGACACCATATAGTAACCAATAAGCGACTCTTGGGGTGTGGTTTTGAGGGCTACAACAAATCAGAACAAGGGGAGGAGAGAGCGTTGGGATAGGGATTGGATCTTGGGGTAAGGGACAGGGAACTTTCTGGAACAAAGGGTAGGGTTTGGGCTGATGGATGGGGCAAAGGGGCTGGGTTGTCTTGACAGACAGGGAAAAATCTGGTGAGGAGGGAGGGGATTTGTTGAGGGACACTTGGGTAGGAGGGCATAACACAGGGGAGAGACTAACTGTAATAACTCGGGGAACACTTGAACATACCACTATATAACAGAACATTTGGCTCAATAAACTAACACACTGCAACACAGAAATTCAGGCTTTCAGCAGCCGAGAGGTGGCACTATTAGAACCCGCAGCAGCTGGTGAAAGCCATCTCTGTCCTTCAGGTTCTTGCTGTGTGGGAAGGTGCTGCGAGTTGTGGTGGCTGCACTCCCCCTTTGCTGGGAGGATGATCTGTACCAGGGCAGAGCAGAAAGCTGCCATGGTGAGCAGAACAGGCTCAGAGCATTACAGTTCAGAGAATGGCACTGCCCCTGAAGGGCAAAAAGCTCGAAAGCATAGAATTCTGTGCGGAACCATTGCACAAATTTTCTCTTGTAGAACATGCCCATTTTTGTATGCTGTGGATGAATACTCTGGGTTTTATTGAATACATGGGGTTTTTTTCTTAAGGGTTTTTGGGAGAACTCTAAAGTTTATTTCTGGTTGTATTTTACATCCAGCATGCATACTAGGTTTTTTATTATTATTATTATTTTTTAGTAAATACTTAGGAAAAAAATACCTAAGCATTTTTTAATCCTTTGGGATATTGTGATTAATATTCTTAGAAAGAAAACCTTGTTGAACAAGTGTGAAAACACAGAGAGAGGGAAAATAGCATAAAAGTCTTTTAGAACAGGGCGTGTAATAAGGACTGCAGAACTGAGTAATTCCTCCAAGGCAGAATTAGCAAGATATATCACCAAGAGTACCTGCCAAGATACTTCCTTAAATCAAGGGAAATGTGACCTGCAGCCATACGAAGCACAGCCAAAGCAAATGAAAACCTTTGGAAAAGAGGGAATTTTGCCAGTGACATCAGTCTGTCTGGATAGCTGAGGGATGCCCATCAATATTGCACTACATTCCTCAATATTTGCAATGTCTTTTCTCCCAGTTTTGTGAAACTAATGAGCTGCAGTTGTTTGCCAATAATTTAAGCTCTTAGGGGAATTACCAAACACCATGTATGTTTTTCTGTAGCTGAGCAGGACTTGAGTTTCCCAAATCTTCCACAAAGCAGAAGGGAATCACACAGCTACTTGTGCTAATGTTAATGAAGGGTTTCATGAAAGCAGGTGAATGAGAGCATTGCATTGTAAAACTTGCACGTGCAAGAAAACAGGAGTCCACTTAGAATAAAGCATATAAGGCTAGCATAACATCAGAACAGGATAAAATGAAATTGCTAGACAGGAACTGATGCATCAGAAATTAGATGTATCATTTCTGATACATCTGCATGCATTTGCAAGCTAAAACAGAAAAGGAAGGGCAGATATTGAAATAAACAGGGCCAGGAGAATTCTTCTCCTTTTTAATGCCTTTATTAAAAGTGATCAGCTCAGGATTGGGCAGCTCGGCGGGTCTGCAGCGTCCCGTCGTCTCCCAGGGCGACCCAGAGGAGCAGGATATGCACAGCTCTGTCCACTATGGGCAGGGCTGGGGGAATCCGGTCCTCGTGGGAGCCTTTAGGGCGTGATGTCCCTGTCGGATGGTGCCCCTCCCCCTCAGTCGGCCTGGTCTCACTGCCGGGGTCGACTCCCGTGGTCAGGGTGAGAGGCTCCGAAGGTGTTCTGCATCTCTGCAGGCTCAGCACTCGGCTCCTCACGTCCAGACATTATTCCAGTCTCTCAGCTCTTAGGTGGCTCGTTGTTTTTGGGCTTTCTCCGTGAGTTTGGAGTCGAGGGTCCCACAAAGCATTCTTGTCTTGGGAGTCACTTTGCATAACCCCCCCCACCTTCTCAGGTGTCTTCTCCTCACTGTTCGGGAAGGTCTCCACTGGTTACTGTCTTGGAGGAGGGCCATTAACTCGCCCTAGCCAGGGCTTTTACTAATGCAAAAACAACCATTAATGACAATGACCCATAATTACCATAACACAGGCAGCAGCCCAGCAGTAGTGGTAACTTTTTTTCTCACAGAAAAATATTTACCGAATTTTGTTCATAACAGGCATAATAAGGAACGAAGATTTTAAAATTGCACTGTGCAGAAGAGACACACAAACCACCAGTGTGAACAGAGCTGGGAGATTCAGCTTGGAGATGGATTAGAGTGGAATCCATTCACTGAAGGTCTCTGGTGCACATGAGTGCAAAGACTGAGGAAAAAAGGAGAAAAGTTTAATTTCTGAAAGCTATTTAGATTCCTGGAAGCATTGTCTAGAGATCTAAAAATCTAAAGCCTCAGAGAATCTGAACCTAAAACACCCCCAAATGGATTGATAAGGGATGATGTGCACATCTCTGCTGTTTTCAGAGTCAATGAAATTGACAATGAGTGTCTGGAAATTGGGAATGCCCACCCAGATTTTATCTCCATTACTTTAAGAACATCTAAATAAGGCACTTCAGGAACTGAACACTGACATTCTCACCCTGCTCTATTTACTTTACATTTGAACACAGGCTGGTAGAAGGAGAAATCAGGCTTTAATTTCTCCCCAAATTACCTGTTGTACTTTCAGGTTAGGAGTAGATGTAAAATTCAGCTAATCACTCTCTCCATCCCTGAATATTCCACCAGTGAACTGACATACAGAACATCCTTTTTCTCTTTTGTACCTTCCTAAAATGGTGCCCAATGAACAGGACACTTGCATAAATCTCACAGAAAATCACCAAAATTGCTGAAAATAACACTCAATTCCATGGTAAAAGCTTCATAGAAAAGGCTTGACAGGATCCCTGAACAAACTGAAACTCGGAAGAGAAACACGCATTTCAGCACTGATCAAGGGGAAAGAAAAAGAAATGCTGTAAAAATTCCAAGTGGAAGGTAAGGAGAAGCACAGGAAGCACAGAAAGAACAAGGCCCTGTCAGATGACCTGTGCAAGGTAACTTTGTGCCCCAGCACTGTTAGAGGACATTCCCTGTCATTGGTGCAAGCAGCTGGAGACATAAATGCTGATTGATTTGGGGGCCACAGTCTTGGTAAGTGCAGAGGTGGTTCAATAACGTGACATGAGGGAGTTCCCTCAGAGCAACTGGGATGCCAGAAAGAAGTGAACAGCTCACCACAGCCTGGCCCGCTCGGCTGCTTTTCCTTCTGACCCTCCTAGGGAGGCTCTGACATTTCCTCTGCCCTGATGGAAGTGCAGCTGCTGCCAAGGGAAACGTCCCCACACTCACTCAGTGTTCCCTGTGCTTGCCAGATGTCCCATCTGCTGTCCCTGTCCAGGAGAGCTGCTCTGCACGGGAGGAGGAGCCGAGCGAGAGCCTGGGAACATCGGCGGCTGCAATCCCTCCTGATGTGGCGCTGTTTATGGATGTGTAGTTGGATTTGGATAGTTACAAGTATAGGGATATTTACATACACTGACTGATATTTGTATGGGGATATTATGTATGTATATTGTTATATTGATGCGTGTATATTCATCTGTTTACATACTTGTACAGCTCTGTAGCTGTGCATTTCTATTGCTGGGGTTGTATGGATTTTTTTATTGCCCCGTTGATATTTGTGTATTTCTAGACAGGTTTGTTATGTTTGTATTATATTGTCATGTTATATGTCATGAAATATGCAATGCATGTTTACATCTCTATATTGTTATGCCTATATATGTATTTACTTCTATTTATTATGTATGGAGTTGTATAGTTCTAAAATTCTATTTATTTAGTTCTGGATCTGAGATTCTTTAGGGAGGGATATTGATGTTTCTGTATTTGTATATGGGCTGTACGGTTGTAGTAATATGTAATAAATTTTTTAAACTTCAATTCATGAACTTCAAAATTTGTGTACAGTGAGTTGTTGCAGAGGGTTGCAATTAAGTAAATTTTTTTTCACTGAAGTTAACACCTGTATATATTTATTTAGCACAATTCTCACAATAAATTAGATTTTAATCATAAATTGATATTTCTTTATTTCTATATTGGTAGCACAGATGTTTCAATTTAAAATAAATTTCATTTTTAAACATAAGTTAATGTTTGTGTATTTGTACATTAGTAGTGCGGGTGTAACTATCTGCAATAAATGCAATGTTTCAACTGAAGTAAGTGTAGATTTGTGCTACCCAAAGCCATGGGCAGATGTAAATGCTGGAGGATTTTGGCCATGCAAATCTCCGGCCATGCCCAGCACATGCCCCACCTGCACTCAGGCTGGGCAGGGGAAGCGCAGATTTGGGCTGGCAGCAGAGCCCCACGTTGGCTCAGAACTAGCTGCAGAGGCAGCTGAGAAAACTCCGGGGCTCCATGAGCACAGAATCCAAGCAGGAGCCACCCGGGGAGGACAAACCCCTCATCCCACGGGCAGCTCTTTAGGAAAGTGCTCCAAGTGTACCCCTGAAGCTCATTCCAGAGACCAGAAGCCAGCAGGGATCCTGAGCCAGCTCTGCTGCCTTTGGCAGCATTTGGCAAATGAGCTGCAGCAAGGGGGAGGCAGCAGCGACTGTGACTGCTGCAGGCTGGGGATGAAGGGAGGACCATGGACACAAGTGCTGAGATGCCCCAAAATCCAGAGGGAGGCTGGAGTGCTGGGAATCAACTTGGCAATTCAGTGTCAAGTTCTCACAGGCACTGAAATGATAGAATCCTGTCTCTATAGGACATGAAAGAACACAAGCACACCACCGTTCTCAAGGTGAAGGAAAAAAAGGGAAGTTTTATTCTCTGACTCCAATATTTATAGTTTTACAAAAGTTACAGCGGATTGGAAGGTGACAGTGACACCTCTCCAATGACACTGGTCAAATCAACAGTCCATCAACTCTCTCCTCCTCCATAAAGGAATGCAAAACAATGAGTTATTTACAGAACGTGTGTGAGAAAGTTCACTACAAGAATGTCAACATCAGAAGGCTTAAAAAAGCTTGAAAAAACAGGGTGACATCTCACCCTTTTCTGTTTAAAAAAGAAAAAGAAAAAAGAAAATGAACAATGTGAAAAGCAAAATATGAACAATGTTCAATGTCCACTTGCAGAGGAATCATCGGAGTGATCACTCTCATTATCTGCATCTGAATCATCACTCAATGATTCACCCGCTTGATGCCTTTCAGGTTGGTCAAGGTTTCCATCTTGCTCATCAGTGGGATTCTGTCTCTGCGGTCACAGGTCAGGGCGAACACATTTCAAAGGTACCCAGCGTACCCCAGTATCTGTGGATACACAAGCATACCCGCGCCCCGAAGCGATAAGGTCATAGGGACCTTCCCCCTGTTTGGTGACTAAATTCCACGCCCAAACCTTTGCTCGAGGCTGATGTGCCTCGTCCGCAGCCTGCAACAAGAGATGGTGATTCAAAATGACAGGGTTACTTGAGTTCTGCGGCACAGTGAGATGATTGATTGTGCACAAGGCTTTTGCCAACCGACTGTGCAGGGTTTCACCCTGCATTCCCCGTTTTTGTTTTTGAAGAACCCGCTTCAGAGTACCATGAGCGCGTTCTACAATAGCTTGCCCAGTTGGAGAATGAGGGATACCAAACTTGTGCGAGACATCCCACAACTGCAGGAACTGCCACACCTTTTGCGATGCATAAGCAGGACCATTGTCGGTTTTCACAGCAGAAGGTATGCCCAGAACGGCGAAGGCCTGCCTCCAGTGGGCAAGGACATCATGGGCCTTCTCCCCAGTGTGAGCCGAAGCCCACATCGCAGAGGAGAACGTGTCCACAGTGACATGCACATACTTGAACCGGCCAAACTCGGCAACCTGGGTGACATCGGTCTGCCAAAGCTCCAAGGCCCTCTGGGGTTTACCCCTACTGGCAAAGGCAGAGCAAGTGCATGGCAGTCATCACATGACTCAACAATGTCATGAGCCTCAGATGGCGTCAGCTGAAACTGCTTCTGCAGGGCATGTGCGTTTTGGTGGAAAAACCCATGTGATGCCTTGGCCTGTGTGAGTGTGTCAGGCTGAGGTGATACCCATGCTGGGTTAGACAACTTGTCAGCCCTCACGTTACCTTCCACTATAAAGCCTGGCAAATTGGTGTGACTCCTCTCATGCAGAACATAAAATGGATGAACTCGGGCCTGAATGGCACACCACAAGGTCTTCAGTGAATGAAACAGGGCAGGATTACTGACCTCCTTCAAAACTGAATGACCCAACCTCTGTGCGATATCAGCCACATAGGCAGAATCCGTGAACAAGTTGAAAGGTTCCTGGGAAAATTTCTCAAATGCCATGACATCAGCCCTCAGTTCAACCAATTGGGCTGACCCATCCTCATGGCCTTCCAGAACCTGCCACTCAGATCCATCCCTCCAGGTAACAATGGCCTTTCCTGTTTTCCCTGAACCGTCAGTGAAGACGGTGGGTCCTTGCACGGGTTCCTGACTATTCCTGGGCCGCAAAGAAATTTGTGTGGATTTTGCCATATGCAACAGCCTATGGCTGGACAAATGATAAGTGATCTGCCCTGAAAAATTTTCCAGAGCACTCTGCAGGGACACACTATTTGCAAAGCTCCAGTCAAAATCCTCCCATTGCACCAGGAGTATGATCTTTGCCGGATCCACACCCATCAATTGCAAACACTGTTGCCGGCATTTGATTATCAAGCGAGCAATCAGCTCAGACAAGGCAGTTGCCATCTTCTGCGGCTGATGGGGCAGGAAAACCCATTCCAGAACGTGCAAGGAATCAGACCATTCGTCACTCCATTGGCCAATGATGCCTGTGGGATGCGAATCTGGAGTGGTGATGAACACAGTGACATCAATGGAGGGATCAATGTGATAAACCCACCTCCAACGCCTTATGTGCCTCAGGGGTCAGTGTGTGAGGTGACTTTAGATCAGAGTCTCCTTTCAACAAATCATACAGAGGAGACAGCTGTGCGTTGGTTAGTCCCAAGTACAGACATAACCAAGTGATGACACCTATTAATTTCTGAGCATCATTCAGTGTCTTCACAGAATGCACAAATTGCACCTCCTGGTGATGGATCGTCCATTCCAGAATTTTGACCCCCAAGTACTTCCAAGGTGGTTTTTGTTGAACCTTTTCTGGAGCCACCTGCAGTCCATGGGCATGCAAAGCATCGAGCAACTGAGGCTGAATCCTCAGCAGCTCATCCTGGGTGGACGCGGCCACCAAAATGTCACCATATAATGATACAGACGCGCATCAGGAAACTGCTTGCCAACTCCAGACAAGGCACGGACCACATACCACTGGCATATGGCAGGGGAATTGCGCATGCCCTGAGGCAATGTCCTCCATTGATATCTCTGTGCGGGCTCAGCCTCGTTAATTGCTGGCACCGAGAAGGCAAACTTCAGTCTATCATCAGGATGCAAAGGAATTGTAAAGAAACAATCCTTCAGATCCACAATGAGGACCGGCCAGTCCGCGGGAAGCATGGTAGGCGATGGCATGCCCACCTGCAATGTTCCCATGCTTTCCATCATGGCATTGACCTTCCGGAGGTCCTGCAACAACCTCCATTTCCCAGATTTCTTTTTGATATAGAAGACAGGAGTGTTTCAAGGACTGGTAGAAGGCTCCAGATGACCCTGGTCCAACTGCTCCTGCTCCAAATTCCGAAGGGCGACTAATTTATCATCAGGGAGGGGCCACTGCTTCTCCCAAACGGGTTTTTCCACCAGCCACCGTATAGGAGGCGTAGAACACTGCGCCCTTCACTGCAGTGGCCCCCATCAAAAATCCGTCCCAATACACACCCCCAGGCAGACAGAACATCGCTCCCCCAGAGGTTGGCAGGAGTAAAAGTAACATGAGGCCTAACCCAGGCCATCTGTCCCTCCGGGTTCGTGACCAGCACGGGCCGCTGGCTCACGTAGCATTGCGCCATCCCTCCCAGGCCCGTGACAGACGTCCCCACTGGATCCAGGGGCCACTTTGAGGGCCAGGCGGCAAGGGAGAGAACCGTGATGTCAGCACCGCTGTTAAAAAGCCCGTGGAGGTGGATTTCCGACGGTGTCGCACCAGGAACAGATAGGGTACACAGCATCTCGGGACAGTCCTTGGTCAGGACGGCAGTCCAGTGAACCTGAGGCGGCCCAGTGGATCCAAAGCCACCAGCTCCACGCGACCGGTCAGCTGTCCTGCAAACAGAAGACTTAAAAGGCACAAGTTTAGTGTCGCAGTCGAGGCGGTCATGACACAAAGCAGAGACCACAAGCAGTCTCATTTGGCAACACTTTATTAGTGAAAATGGCTGATCTTTTATACACTTTCCAGTTGTTTACCCTTCTTCCACCTTAACTATTGGCCACAATAAGTCAATACCATGCTATTGGTGAAAAGTTACAATGGCTCCACCTAACTTTCTAAAAATACTTCATCCAGCTGCAGAATGCTCTTATCTTTCTTCTCTCGATCTCCTTGGTTACGGCCTTGGAGAAAGCTCCTTATCAGCTTCTTCTTCTTACTTCTCGCTCCTTTAGCTAACAGGCCCGCTGCTAGCCCCTTCCACAATTCCCCATTTTTTTGTTTTTGAACTGTAAATACGGTTGCTATGGATTTTTGCAGGGCCCTTTGCAAAAACCCAAGCAGAGAGGGGACACACAAAACCACAATCACAACCATCAACAAAATTCCTATTCTTAATACAATCGTTCCTATCCTTCATCCATCTTTAGGTACTGATATATGGTCTTAGCCAGTGTCATCCGCACCTTCTGCTTCAGCTGCGGAGCCATCGATCCTGTCCTTTCCCACACGCTCTAGGTAAGGTTTGAGACAGCGAGCAGGAACCCATCAAGGACCATTATCTGTCAAAACACAAGCATAACCCCTCCCCAGGTTATTAGTTCCACTGGACCAGACCATATACCAGTAATCAAGTCCTTGACCCATACCTTGACATTTGTATGGAAATTTGGTTGTTTAGAATTCAAAGAAGAAAAATGGCAAAAGATTGGCGATAACTGTGAGTCAGGTAGGGGACGCAAAAAGTTTAACACATAAACAGCTTTATCTAATCTCACTTGAGGTCACTCCTGTTGCATTCCCCCTTTTTGTTTTTGAACCTGAAGTTTAAGAAGTCCGTGAGCTCTTTCAATAATTGCTTGGCCCATGGAGACATGTGGAATACCTGTTGAATGCTCAATGCCCCAAGCACGAAAGAATGCTTGCATTTTCTGCGAAGCATATGCTGGGCCGTTATCTGTTTTTACGCGACACGGAACACCTAGAATAGAAAAGGCATGATAAAAATGACAAGTAGCATCTCGAGTTTTTTCTCCTGTGAATGCTGAAGCAACCATTGCATGAGAAAAAGTGTCAACTGTAACATGAACATACTTAAAGCGACCAAATTCTGGCATTTTTGTAACATCAGTTTGCCATTCTTCTAACACAGAAAGACCTCTAGGGTTGGTACCATAATAATGAGTGACATGAGTCATGTGACAGTCGGGACAAGAGGAAAGAATAGATTTTGCTTCGGCAGTAGACAATTTGAATTGCTGCTGTAAGCTTGAGCATTCTGATGAAAAAATTGATGGCATAAAATTGCCTGCTGCAACACATTGGATACAGTTTTGATTGCAGCAGCAGCTACTAAAGAATCTACATAGGCATTGCCTTCAGAAAAAAATCCTGGTAATGATGTATGGCTGCGAATGAGCATGATGAAGTAAGGATGTTTTCGAGCACCAATAACTATCCATACCTAGCCACCAAAATTCCCTTCCTTTGATGATGAAATTCTCATTAATAACTGCCAAGAACACTAGAGCAAGTAGTTGCCCCTGTGCATACCCATAGTATAGAATAATCAATAGGATGCATGAGGTGTTTTGTCCTGGCTTCCCTGCCAGTTAAAGAAAGGCAAATTATTGTGCAATGGCAACAAGACACTGCTAATAGGCTCTGACAACAGAGCAGATGTGTTTTGCTTGTTCCCTGGGATCCTTTGATGCCACAGAAGCACACCCCCACTTTCAGAGTGAAATGGTATTTTTCTGTGGCCCCACATTCTCCTCTTGCCTCTTGTGTTCAGCTGACAGCACTGTGCAGTGTCAAGTGAGGTAAATCTCCCTCATTGCTGAGTAGGTAATGCCTCCTCATGCAAGATTGCACCTGATGAGTTTAGGGTATCAGCCTCTTCTGTTGACACTCTTCCTTGGTTTGTTCACTTTTCTTTTGTTTCCTTCCTTCCTTCCTTCCTTCCTTCGGCATTATGGGCAGGAGATGGTGAAGATGTTGCTCAATCATCAACAATTTAAAATGCTTTTGGAACAATCTCTTTCCGCCCGTGACCTGGAAGATATCCTGACAAGAATTGAAAAGAAAGTAAGTGCTTCGCAGGAGAAATGTCTCCTTTGTGCAAGTATTGCCTCTGCTAATATGAGATCAAACATACCCAATCTGTCTTTAGCTCATTCCTCTTCTGCTGAATCATTTTGCTCCTGGGAATGAGCTGTTAATCCTCAGCCTGTTCATCTGCAGAGCACAAAGGAATTGATATTATCAGGGAAAAAGTGGGGTTTTGAATATTTTCAATATCGGTCTCAAAGAGGAAAGGGAAAGAGGAGAAAATGGTTTTACATTTAAGCGTAAGCCCCCACCATGCTCTCCCTACCCTCCCCCTGCAAAGCAGTTAAGTGAGAATTGTGCTTCTGAAGATAACAGAGTCTTTGCAAAAGACACGGGAAGTAGTAGTGCCAAGAAAATTCCCAAATTTACAAAAGATGTCCAAGTCAATCCTAGTTACTACAATTACTGTCTGTCTTTTGGGAATACTGCCCTGCTGTCCAGCCTTGTGGAGCTGGAAGAAGCTTGGTGAATTCAGCAGCATCCAGTGGAAAATCCTTTGTTTGTTTGAGGGAGGCAATTTTATTTTTTCTATCGACATTATAGAAGGGACCCTGTATTTGTGCAGGCACAGGGAGAGTGAATGTTGAACCGAATCGACTTCCAACACAATGGGCCAACCCCCTAAGAGTCCAGTTTGTTCTGCTGCTTTCTTCACAAACACTTGTTGCCTGCCAGTTTGCATTATTCCCATTTATGCTCAAGACTAAGGAATTTGGGATTTTAGACTGCTGCTCAGACTGGTAGCACCCTTAACCTGCCTTGGGCTATTGAAAACAAAGAGTTGGCATCACTGAATCTCTGGTCTGTTTCCATCTGTAAGTTAGGAAATGTTTCCCTAAGCCTTGGTAGCAGTGATCCTGGTTTTAACTTGTGTTTTCAACAGGGAATTTCCTGTTTTATACTCTAAAGATTGATGCGGTTTCTCTGTGTCTTTGTAGGGGATGGAAAACCAGAAGGCTGAAGGCCCATCTGTCAAGGAGCCGGTGAAGGAGAGGAACGATGGCTCAAAGGAGCCCCAGGCCACATTGTCTGCTAGCAAACGGTACTGAGCACTTTTGTCAGATGTGACAAAGCACATGACAAGCTTTACATGCCTCTTCCTCAGGAAAAACTGTCTGGCAGAGATGACAAATGCCACAGATTGTTTCCTTTCCCTACAAATGCTCTAGGATAAAAAATGTCTACTTGTGCATTGTGCTGAACACAACTTCTCTGGAGGGGTTTCCACAAACAAGGAGAGACAAACAGACACCCATTGGTGGCAGCTCAGACGATCCAGTGCAGTGGCAAGGGCAGTGTTGTGGAGGCTGGGAGAGGGCCAAGTTTCTGCTGCCTGACTTGGGACAAGTAAATTCAAACAGGGCTTTTTTTTCATCTGAGTGAAGTCGTTTTCAGATGGGTGTTTTGATGAGAAATCTCAGTCTGGAAGCAAGATGCCGTTCCACAAAGATGCAGCTCTCATTCATGTGCTTTGGCCTGGTCGAGTCATGGTTTTCTTACCCTCAAACAGTACCAAGTTTGAGTAGTAAGGAGCAAGGCAATTCCTGAACAACTTCAGTCAACAGGTGTCTCAATGTGGACTTTTTGCCTTGATATTCCTGTCCTTCATGTAATCTGCTTGATGGACAGCATGTTTGGTTTATTTCCCCCTGTGCTGCAATCACCATTTAAGACAGGAATTTGCTCCTTGCTGTCTCTTCATGGCAGCTGCAGAGCTGCTTGCACCTGTTCTCCTCTGATAGCAGAGGGGATTTATTTAGCTCTGTCCTGCTCAGCAGTGGCAGGAAAGTGACCACATGCCTCAGTAGCACAGCTGGCATCTTCCTGTGCTCATGGAAGAGACAGGTTGATCAGGAGAATTGTTCCCAGTGGGGTTGTTAAGCTGTGCATCTGGTCTCCAGGGAAGCAAATGAAATGTGAGTGTAGTTCTGGGATGTCTGGCTTCTGTTTTTATCTCTGTTACTGCTTTTCTGAATCCTTCAAATATGGCCCTGTTCATCTGTTCAGATGCATCTGAGCTACTTTTCCAGATTGTCATGTCTGGTTGCAGAGACACTTCTCCAGAGTGATGAGTTTCCTTATTCTAAGACACACACGTCCCATATGAGGAGGCATTTAAACTTGGCAGTAGTGTCTCTCTTTCTCCACAAAGCAATGTGACCTGTGTGCCCTGGCAGCCATCTGAAGATAGATCAGATGCATCTCATCCTTGGCTTTCCTGAGTGAGCAGTGGTGAGAATGTCACTTGCAGATTGTCTCCTGTAATGATTGTCATGAGGTCCATGTTGTTCTTCAGAGCCTCATGACTTTGCAGCTTGAAATCACATAATTAGGAAAGCTGCTCAAGATGTTTTGCTCACAATTAACTGAAGGTATTGTCTGTGGCTTCAGCTGTCTCCATAGAGAGCAGCAGGCACAACTTTGCCAGGGCATTTTCCTGGGGAAGGCTGTGAGAAGATCAGAGAAAAGAATGAGAAACAATTCTTATCCTCACTTGCTGCACCTGTTGTTGTGAACATGTGGAATGTGTTATGGAGATTTGTTTACCAAAGGGTAATTTCCTTATTGACCTCTGGTGATGGTGTTTTGGATCCAATTGGCCAGTCTGGTCTGTCTGTATCAGACTGTCTGTGAGGGCAATGAGTTTCAGTATGGTATGGTATGGTATGGTATGGTATGGTATGGTATGGTATGGTATGGTATGGTATGGTATGGTATGGTATGGTATGGTATGGTATAGTACAGTACATTACAATAAAGTGATTGATCAGCCTTCTGGAATCATGGAGTCAATGCTAATTATTTCCTCTATGGGGATGCCATGCTATGACAATTATCACCACCACGTCCTCATTTGGTTTTATTTTCCAGGGTGAAATCTCCCTCTGATGGACACCTCCTACACTGTGAAAAGCCCAGGTCACGTCACCTCCAGCTGTGGAAGAAACGGAGCTGCTCCAGAAGCTTTACCATCTCCTGGAAGCCAAGGGGTTTCAGACAAGGATGGAAGGAGTGGAACTCCTCCAAGACCTGTGCAAAACCAGCCCCCAGCTCATCTCCACTAACATTGCCCAAGTATGTAGGGTATCTTCACTGCTCCTTTCCTTTAGCTCCTTTTTTCAGCCTGTAGCAGCAAAGTTAATTCAGTGTGTCTTGGCACTCTCTCATGGCTGTTTGGGACACGCTGGTCCCTCTCACCCAGACAAATTCAGGTCCAGGCTTCAGGACAAGGTATTTCAGTCTGGCTGTATTTGTCTGGCAGGTGCCTATTGCTGCTGTTCATCAGATGATGGCAGAATTTTCTGCTGGTGTAACTGCTGCTCTCTCCTACTCCCAGCTGGGTGAAGTGAAGGGAATCCAGGCCCTGAAAGCATGGCAATTGTTCTCTAGACCAAAAATGGGTTTGCACAGGGAAGAGAAGTATCAGGCTGGGTTGGTTTAAACCCAGTTGTTTTTTTTAAGAACACTTCTATATACTCCATCTTGTCTTACACAGGCACAGCTCTGGCTACTCATTTCCATCTTTGTTCCTATTCCTCTTAGTAAAGACAGTGCTCACCCTTCTTGCGGGGTCTTTTTTTCTCTTTGGAAAAGGAGGAAAACAGCTAAGGACTCATCTCTGCCTTCTCCTCCCAGTAGCTGCTTTTTCCCTTTTTCCAGGGAAAGGTGCCTGATAGTGTGGCTGTCAAGGGACTGAACCTGCTCTAATGAGAGCTGTACAGCATATTATCTGTCACAAGTCCACCTGTTACTTAGAGAAATGGTCTGGATCCTGGAAGAGTTGATCCAAGCCCTGCACTTCTCCAGACACTGCCTCTGAGACAAACAAAAGAAAACTTGGATCTCTTCCAGCCATAGTTTTGGCAAAGTCATAATTGCCCTCAGTACTTGAGGCAACTGTATAGAAATCCAGGCATTGTAAACATCTGCTTCCATTCAAAGCAAAGGTAGTCTTTAGCATTAATAAATGGAATTGATTTAATGATTTATAGATGGAGAGAAATACCATAGGAACTATTCTGTCCCCAGCCAAACCTCTTAAAAACAGAAGAAAATCTTTCAACCAGCATGAGGCTGTGCCACCATTCCAGTGAGTGGCCCACAGGAAAACAGTGAAATTGTGCAATCAAATGCTCACCTGACAGAAAAGATCACTTTTATCTGTTGTTGCCCGATTGATAAATGACACAAAACTCGGATAAGTTTTGTGGGTGCTTTATTAAGGGCCCGGGGAACTGGGGGACTCACGTCCCAAAGTCCAAGCCCCCAAATTCACGTATGGCTGCTTCCCTCTTATACATGCGATTCACAACAAAGTCTCCAAGAAACAGTTTCCCGTTCCCCTTGCCTGGTCACTGACCCCTTGTGATACATTCCTTGGTTCACAAACAAGATAATTAATCCTCTGCTTGTCTTATTCTAAGAGCATTGTATGCTGCCTCCAGACAGGTTAGCATTCTTACTTTCCTGCACTAGTTTAATTATTTATTAAATGCCTACGACTACCTGCTAGGTTACACACAAAACCCAACACACTTTGAACGGCTACAAAACTACTTTTTAACAAACCAGTTCACACACAACTCACTATAATTAAATATTTTGCTAAATTTCATTTCTTTTCCAACACTGTGACATTGCTGACTGCTACAGCCACTCTTCAAACAAGGATATTTGTATCCAGCTTTCACGTTGCTTTTTCTCCTCACAGATTTTTGATTATTTTGTCCTGAGAATATCTGACAGCCACAAGAAAGTGAAGCAGAGGGTGCATGACGTGCTGGCTGAAATCACAGGAGCCCTGAAAGATGCCTTGAACCCGGTGATCATTGGTTTGGTGGAAGGAATAACAAAGAACCTGAACTCAAAGGATCCCAGGGTTCGTGGGGCAGCTGTGAAAGCACTGGAAGAATCCATTGCTCATTTGGGTAAGGCTGAGCCCTGGCAGGGACTCTCCTCAGCTTCGTCTCTGTCTCTCCTGCACGGGAGAGCGCTGAGTGCCTTGACAGCTGCTCTTGTCTGTGGAACACTGCAGCTGACACCCACCAGAGGCTGTGCAGGTGCAGTCCTTATGCACCATCCCCAACAGGCTGGAATGGGATCAGCATTTCCCAACAGTCCCAGGAGCCCTTGGCTCTGTGCTGCTTGTCTGAAGAGCAAGTCCTGGGCTACAGCTCTGCTACAGTTCAGGGGCAAAGGGGGTTTGGAGTTTGCTTGGGCCCCGTCTGACTTCCCAAATGAACAGCTTTGCTGTTGGCATGAAGGGACACTGACCCATCAGAGCTTCTGCAGGGCAGCCACCTGGAAGGCTCTACATTCGAGGCATTAGCTGCCTATTTTCCACTTTTTTTCTTTGTGTTCTTTTTTCAAAGGGGAACTTATGATTCAACAAGTTCATTTCTTTATATCAAACAGGTATAAACCCAGCTGTCAATGATGCCTTGTTCCACATGTTGTTTTCCATGGGGCAAGATGGCCACAGAAATTAACTACATAGGCAAGGGCTGCTCTAAATTCCTTTGCCACACAGATTTATGTCAACTCTGAGAATGCTGCACTGGGGGAATATGCCTGAAAAAAGGAGTGTTGAAGAGGCAGGTCTTCAAGGGGAGTTTCCACTTTCTCCTCCCCAGCTGCTCTGTGAACTCAGGAACATCCTGACTCAGTGCCTTTCTGTGTCCCAAGTATGGGGCTCTTCCTTTTTGCTCTGGGATGCAAAACATTTTCACTGCTTCCATGTGACTGAACTCTCGAGGCCCCTGATGTGAAATGTTTTAACACAGCTCCTGCTACAGCAGACAACTTTGGATTTACAAATGTGAAAGGAGAGCTTTTCTTTTGGAATTTAAAACCCTGCCAAGTAAGCTGGAAGGAAAGAAGAATAGGATTCAAACATCTGCAGAAATGTGCTTGATTTTATAAAATGGGGTCGGCTCTGCCCTTTCCCTCCCCACTGCCCTTTCTCCTATGACCTGAGAAAAGTGAGCAGAAACGTGTGTTTCCCTTGTAGATAAAGTGTCCCTGCTGAAAGAGTTCAGCTGCCAATGGAATCACCTGAGTGGCCAAGCCCTGCTGGATGTCACCGAGCGTATCACAGGCATGGCCTCCCCTTCTGAGCCCAGAGCTCTTCCCAGGGAGCATTTACAGGGAATGCCTGTGAGCAGACAGCAGAGCAGCTCCTGCAAACCAGGAGGTGCTGAGCTTGTCCCTGCTGCCCCATAGCCAAGGCAGGTGGGTTTGGCAGGTTTTCCCTGGCTGCTGCAGAGCTGGGCAGCATCTGAGATGGGGGCAGCGCTCGGCCTGGGGCTGAGCTCTCACTGGGGCATCTCAGAACCACCTCCAGCAAAGGGAGGGCTAAAAATGCCCCAGCTGGCTCCTCTCTGGGGAGCTCAGGGACATCTGTGATCTTTGAGGGGAAATGGTGGCAAATGCTGTTTCAGGGTATCAGTTTGTTTTGTCCTCACAGAATTCTTGTTTTTCTCTTGGAAAGTTTTGAGGCTGAACCGTGCACGGCCTGGGGGTCACAGCTTAGGTCAGAACTCAACAGAGGTATCAGAGGCACGGGTTTAGTGCAAGGCAGCCTCTGGGGCACAGGACAGAAGCAGAGTGCTGAGGCTCCCTGCCTGTGCTGTCAGAGTGGCCTTGGACTGAGCCTTTCAGGGTGTGCAAACAGTGTCTGCCTGTATCAGCGCTGCCCAAAATGCTACAAATGCAGCTGATAATTGATTCCTCAGAGGAGCTTGCTGTGTCAGCAATAGCCAAGGAATGGAAAAAGGATAATCTCAATATATAGCAGAGAAGACGATTGATAGCCTTGCTTTAACTGGGGCTAAATCCACTGCTAATTATGCCAATTTCTTTGAATGTAAGGTTTAATACACTTTGTGTCTTCATTAGGAAAGGGCATGTTCTGAGATTGGGAATGTCAAAGGCCCTTTTAAGAGCATTTGAATAAAGTAGATCTCCAGCAATAGGGCATTTAGTTTAGCAGTTCTTTTGATCCCTTTTCCAAATAAAGGAATTATCCATAAATTAGGACTTATTTAGAAAGAGCCGATATTTTCTCTGAGATTTAGTAGGAACACACAGCTTTTCCTCATGTTCAGTAGTCACCGATGTCTTTAATTGCATTTAAACTCAGATGAATTCCCATTTTAAAATGGGTACCATAACCCTTTCCTGCTTAGCAGAATTGGTTTTGGGTACTTGCAGGAGCTGTTTCAATGTTGATGACTGCTGATGGATTAACAGCATAGAGGAAATGAAGTCTCTTCCTCCACAGAATATTAAATGGCTGCTAGGTAACATTTTGTCTGATCAGAAAATAAGAATGGTCTCCAGAGCATTTCAGGTTTTGATCTCAATGCCAAATCTGCCATGCAAGAAGCCTGTTGGTAGTAAATATTTGTCTGTGTTTGATATAGTTCAGTTCAGAAAATGGGCAAAGAGATTTCAGAGACAATATGAGAAAACACTCGTGTTTTGGTTACATTTCAGTCCTATGTGTGGCATTTTTCTTTCTCTGTGCCCCTATTTCAGTGGACATTATAAGAAAAAATGCCATTACCATTGGGAGGGGAAGTGTCAATAAAATGTGGAGATGCCCAAATGCCAAGGCAATGGGGTCTGGGTAATTCTCTAGAGATGCCCTGATGTTTGAAACAGCTCTTTGTTGGAAGCCCCAAAAGCATTCTGCCAAAGACCCCAGCTGGTCACTGATGTTTCTCATCCAGCTGTCAGGCAGCAGCCATCTCTGGTGGGCTGGAGTTTTGAGGTGTGTTCTAATCCTGCCCTTTGCTGTGTGCCGCTGAGCACAGGGAAGAGCCAGATTAGGCGTCTGGCACTTGACATCAAAGTTACAAAAATGGAATCATCCCTTTTATTAGAAATCTCTCCATTTCCTCTCTATGGTACATTTCCAAATCTTCAGTGTGGGTTTAGACAAATTCTTAATGGAAATCAAAGGCAATTGGACATTTCATTCATTGTTCATGCAGAGATTGTGAAATAATTTAGTAAAGGTAGGAAGTCTGCCGCAGGGACAAGGCTCAGGTTGGAGCAATTAGTGCTGAGGGGTTGGTGGTTCTGTTTCCAGGATGATCAGCTGCTTTGCCCGTTTCTGGACCAAGAGGCTCTGGGTGCTGTTTTGCTGCTCTTGGCCAGAGAGGCTGGCAAGAAGCAGAAGCAGAGGCAGATCCTTGTTTGCAGTGAGGCTGGTGGGTAAGGAGCTGTGTCTCTGTCCCGGCAGTGCTTGTGCAGGGGGTTCATGCCAGGAGCCCTGAAGTCGTCCAGCGCGACGCCCTGCCCGTGCTCTGGTCCTGCCTGGAGAACAAGGCGCTGCCTGTGCGGAGCGCCGACGTCCGCACCGTGGCCACCAAGCTGGCCTCTGCCCTCTGCAAGGTGATGGGCACCCAGCTGAATAAATGTGCTGCCAGCAAGCCTCCACATTGCAGGAAAGCCTCTCCAAAATGCTGGGCTGGTGAAGGCGAGATGTTCTCCAGAGAGCTGAGGAAGCGCTGAGTTGGACACCTCTGGATTTGCCTTTTGTGCTGTGCCAAAAATGACGACATCCTAAGGAAGGGTGTGGATCAGCCCTGCTCTCTCCATTGCCCTTCCTAGTCATGGCATGGAGGGCCTGGAGCAACTCCAGGTTGAGGACAAGGTGAAGGCAATCATTGCTCAGCCTCACACAGAGGTGAGGGGGGAGCTGGGCCAATCTCTGCTGGCAGGAAGGGTCTTGTGGGAGCCCAGAGAGGCTGTGCACATTGCCAGGGAACAGCTGTGCCTGCATGTGCCCCTGCAATGAGCTGTGCTGCTGCCAGTGCCCCTGGAGCTGTGGGGCTGCTGAGCTGTGGGGCAGGCAGAGGAGCAGGAGGGTGCATGTGCAGCTGAGCCATTCCTGGAGAGCACAGGGCTCTGGGCTCCCTGCTGTCCCAGGGCAGCCCAGGGGCCAGGCTGGGCCTGTGCCAGCTCTGGGCAAGTGGTTCAGGGTTTTGCCCTGGCCTGCCTCAGTGTCTGCCAGCAGGAGCATGTTTCCCTGTGCAGCTGTTTAGACATTTCCAGGAAATGTGTCCCATGAAATTTGGAGCTTCAGCTGCTTTAGGTTTGCATGGTGGCCTCTGTTAAACTTTGTGTCTCCATTTTGCAGATCTGACTGGTTACAGTCTTACCGAGAAGTTTTCTCTGGACACTTTCAATGTTCTCTCACCCACAAAGTCATCACCTCCCGTCCAGAAGAGCTCTCTTTCCTCCAAGCTCAGGAAGAAGCTGCTGCCTATATGAAGAGTGTTTGAACAATAGGATTGATGTGTTAGGCTTCACAGTTACAGCTGTACATATGTTCTGATCTTTAGATGTAGATTGAATTACTGTGTTTTGATTGTATCTTTAAAATTTGATGACATACTTTTAATTGTATATATTTTATTTTGATGATGAAAAAAAAGTAAAAAATAAATAAAATTTAAATAAACCAAGAGGAGAATGTGAGACCAGGACCTGCTAGCCTAGAGATTATGGGAGTGCAGCACACTCAATGTGCCAGTGTCTCACCACATCCTTTCCTCATTGGGCCTCTCCTCTTCCTCTTTGGCCATCTTTTCTTTGTGTCATTTGTGCTGCTGTTTTCAACTTGTCATTGTAACAGGGCCATACATTGACCTGTTTGGGGGACAATGGATCCAAAAGATCCTGTCTAGTCAAAGGTTTTCTACCTAGTTGTGTTCTGTGCTCACCAAAGGCCTGAGCAAAGAAAGCAAGAGAAGTGTGCCCAGATCCCAAAGCTTTGCTCCTTTGCAATCTCCCACAGATCTGGCTCACAGGTGCCTTCAATCACAATT
Organism: Artemisiospiza belli; assembly: GCA_021963965.1. Lineage (NCBI taxonomy): Eukaryota > Metazoa > Chordata > Aves > Passeriformes > Passerellidae > Artemisiospiza > Artemisiospiza belli. The sequence goes on along the minus strand of JAKDEW010000051.1, from coordinate 1,062,487 downwards.
CCATAGGTAAGAAGAGGTCATGCATTTCACTGGGAAAAGATGCACTGCTTTGGCAAAGTCACCTGTATGTATATTTACCTGGGACAGCTGTCATCCCGCACGTGGACATCCCACTCATGGACATCCCGCACATGAACATCCCGTGCGTGGACGTCCCGCACAGGGACATCCCACAGAGGGAAATCTTGCACGTGGACATCCTGCTCTTGGACATCCCGCACGTTATCATCCCGCACGGGGACATCCAGCAAATTGACATCCCGCACAGGGGCGTCCCGCACAGGGACGTCCTGCACGAGGACGTACCGCACACGGACATCCCGCACGCGGACCTCCCACACAGTGACGTCCCGCAGGTGGACACCCCACAAGCGGACGTCCCGCACAGGGACATCCTGCATAGGGACATTCCGCACGTGGGCATCCCGCACTCAGACATCCCCCACAGGGACGTCCTGCGAGTGGACGTCCCGCACATGGGCATCCGGCACGTTAACATCCAGCATGCGGACATGCCGCACCGTGACATCCCGCACACGTACGTCCCGCACAGGGACGCCCCGCACAGGGATGTCCCGCATGCGGACATCCAGCACGTGTACATCCCTCATGTGAAGCTCCCGCCTGCGGACAAACAGCACAGGGACTTCCCGCACAGGGACATCCCGCACATGGACGTCCCGCACAGGGACGTCCCGCTCGTGGACATCCCGCACATGAACACCCCGCACGAGGACATCCCGTACATTGACATCCCGCACAGTGACGTCCCACAGGGGGACACCCCGCACGTGGATATCCTGCACGCGGGCATCCCGCACAGTGACATCTCACACAGGGACGTCCCGCACGGGGATGTCCCACACGTGGACATCCCGCACGTGGACATCCCTGACAGAGACATCCCGCACAGGGACATCCCGCACAAGGACATGCCAAACCTGGAAATCCCAAACACGGACATCCTGCATGCGGACGTCCCGCAAAGGGACATCCCGCACAGGGACATGCCGCACATGGACATCCCGCACGTGGACATCCCGCACAGGGACGTCCCGCACGTGGACATCCCACACAAGGACATCAAAAACCTGGAAATCCCGCACAGGGACGTCCCGCATATGGACATCCCGCACGCGGACATCCCGCACAGTGACATCTCACACAGGGACGTCCCCCACGGGGACGTCCCGCACATGGACATCCCGCATGTGGACATCCCGCAATCAGACATCCCGCACACGGACATCCCTGACAGGGACATCCCGCACAGGGACATCCCGCACAAGGACATGCCAAACCTGGAAATCCCACACACGGACATCCCACATGAGGACGTCCCGCAAAGGGACGTCCCGCACAGGGACGTGCCGCACATGGACATCCTGCACATGGACGTCCCGCACAGGGACGTCCCGCACGTGGACGTCCCACACAAGGACATCAAAAACCCGGAAATCCCGCACAGGGACGTCCTGCATATGGACATTTGGCAGAGGGACGTCCCGCACACAGACATCCCGCACGCAGACATCCCGCACAGGGACATCCCGCAGAGGGACATCCCGCACATGGGCATCCCGCGTGGACATCCCGCACGCGGACATCCCGCAAGCAGACATCCAGCACGTGGACGTCACGAACCTGGACATCCCGCATGTGGACGTCCAGCAAACGGATGTCCTGAACGTGGACGTCCCGCACGTGGACCTCCCTAACCAGGACATCCCACACGTGGACATCCCGTGGGTGGACATCCCACACATGGACCTCCCGCACACAGACATCCTGCATGTGGACATCCCGCATGCCGACATCCCGCACGCGGTCATCTCACACGCGGACATCCCGCATGCGGACATCCTGCACTGGGACGTCCCGCACGCGGACGTCCCGCACGCGGTCATCCCGTGCTGGGACGTCCCGCACGTGGACATCCCGCACGATGACGTCAAGCAAAGGGACGTCCCGCGCGCGTACTACCCCGCACGTGGATATTCCCGCAGTGGACATCCCGCACGTGGACATCGTGCATGAGGACATCCCCGTGTGTGGACATCCCAGCACGTCGACATCCCGCATGTGGACGTCCCGAACGTGAACGTCTCGCACCATGACGTCCCGCATGTGGACATCCCGCACCAGGATATCCCGCACGTGGACGTCCCACCCAAGGACGTCCCGCACGTGCACGTCCCGCACGTGGACTTCCCGCACGTGGACATCCCGCATGCGGACATCCCGCACAGGGACATCCCACACCAGGAAATACCACACGTGGATGTCCCGCACAGGGAAGTCCCGGACGTGGAGGTCTCGCACAGAGACGTCCCGAACGTGGACTTCCCTGCACATGGACATCCTGCAGAGGGACGTCCCGCAAGTGGATATCCCACACGTTGACATCCTGCACCGGGACGTCACGCACATGGACTCCCCCGCACGGGGACGTCCCGCACCGGGACATCCCTCATCAAAACATCCCGCAGGCGAACATCCCACACGCAGACCTCCGGCACGCGGATGTCCTGCACGTGGACATCCCGCACGCGGACTTCCAGCACACGGACATCCGGCAGAAGGATGTCCCGCAAGTGTGCATCCCATACTTAGACATCCCTGCACGGGGACGTTCCATACGTGGACATTCCGCACGGGGATATTCCGCACAGGGGCATCCTGGACCAGGATATCCCGCAAGTGGTAATCCCTGCAAGTGGACATCCCACACGTGGACATCCCGCACGCGGACGTCCCTCACGGGAACATCCTGCACCAGGACATCCCGCATGCAGATGTCCCGCCTATGGACATCCCGTGCGTGGACATCTCGCGCGTTCACGTCCCGCACAGGGACATCCAGCAACAGGAAATCCCGCACGTGGACGTCCTGCACAGGGACGTACCGGACGTGGACGTCCTGCGCGGAGACATCCCGCATGTGGACTTCCCTGCACATGGACATCCCCGGATGCGGACATCGCCGCGTGCAGACTTCCGCACATGGACATCCCACGCGGAGATGTCCCGCACGCTGACATCCCGCGAGAGGATATCCCGCGCGAGGACGTCCTGAACATGGACATCCCGCACGAGGCATCCAGCATGTGGACTTCTCCGCACGAGGACGTCCCGCACGTGGACATTCCTGCACGCGTACATCCCACTCGTAGACATCCCGCACGTGGACATTCCTGCACGCGTACATCCCACTCGTAGACATCCCGCACGTGGACGTCCCGCCCGTGGATTTCCCGCACGCAGACATACCCGCACCAGGACGTCCCCTCACGCAGACGTCCCGGTTGCGGACGTCCCACCAAGGGACGTCCTGCAGGCGGACATCCCGCATGCAGACGTCCCACACGTGGACGTCCCGGTTGCGGACATCCTGCGCACGGACGTCCCGCATGTGGACATCACGCGCGCGGACATCCTGCACGTAGACATCCCCGGAAGTGGACATCCCGCACGTGGAGATCTCGCACGTAGACATCCCGAACATGGACATCCCGCACGTGGACATCACCGCACGTGGACCTCCCCGCTCGTGGACGTCCCCCACGTGGACATCCCGCCTGTAGACATCCCACACGTGGACATCCCGCACGCGCACATCCTGGTTGCAGACGTCCCGCATGTGGATATCCCACACGTGGACTTACCCGCAATTGGACATCCCGCTCGTAGACATATCGCACGTGGACATCCCGCACCCGGACATCCTTGTTGCAGACGTCCCGCACGTGGAGGTCCCGCATGTAGACATCCCGCGCGCGGACATCCCCGCACGTGGACATCCCGCTTGTGGACATCCTGGACGTGGACGACCCGCACGTGGATGTCCCGAACATGGACTTCCCAAACGTGTATTCCCCACATGTGGACATCCCGCGCGTGGACGTCCAGCACACGGACGTCCTCGCACCAGGACATCCCCGCACGCGGACATCCTGCTCAAGGTTGTCCCGCCCAGGGAAGTCCCACACGCAGACATACCGCACCAGGACATCCCGCTCGTGGACATCCCGGTTGCGGACGTCCTGCTTGTGGACGTCCCGGACATGGAAATCCCGCACGGGGACATCCCGCACGTCGACTTCCTCGCACGTTGACGTCCTGTGCGTGGACATGCCGCACGCGGACATCCCACACGTGGAAATACCGCACGTTGAAATCCCGCACATGGATTTCCCTGCAGGTGGACATCCCGCACGTGGACAACCTGCACGTGGACGTCCCGCAGGCGGACATCCCGCACGTGGACATCACGCACGCGGAGATCCCGCACGTGGAAATCCTGCACGTTGACATCACTCGAGGGGATGTCCCGCACGTGGACTTATTGCGGGTGGACGTCCCGCACGCGGACATACCGCACGTGGAAATCCCGCATGTGGAAATCCCGAACGTGGACTTCCCCGCAGGTGGACATCCCACACGTGGACATCCCAGATGTGGACGTCACGCAGGCGGACATCCCGCACGTGGACGTCCCACGCGTTGACGTCTTTCAAAGGGACGACCCGCACGTGGACGTCCCGCACGAGGCCGTCCTGCACGTAGACATCCCGGGCACAGACGTCCTGCACGTGGACATCTCGCACGCGGATATCCCACACGTGGACATCACGCTCGTAGACATCCTGTGCGTTGACATCCCGCACGCAGTCATCCCTCACGGGGATGTCCCGCACGTGGACTTCTCCGCACGTGGACATCCCAGCAAGTGGACATCCCGCACGTGCACTTCCCCGCACGAGGACATCCCCGAATGTGGACCTACCGCACGTGGATTTCCCGCGCGTGGATTTCCCCGCAGGTGGACATCCCGCGCATGGACAACCTCCGCGTGGACATCCCGCACGTGGACGTCCCGCACGTGGACAACGCGCTCGTGGACATCGCGCACATAGACATCCTGCGCACGGACATCCTGCACGCGGAGATCCTGCACGTGGACATCCCGCACGAGGACATCCCGCACGTGGACTTCCCCGCACGTGGACATCCCCGCATGTGGATGTCCAGCATGGGGACGTCCCACGTGTGGACGCCCTGCACGTGTACTTCCCCGCACGTGGACGTCCCGCGCGTGGACATCCCGCACCAGGACGTCATGCAAGCGGATGTCTCATGCGTGGACGTCCTGCATGTCAACGTCCCGCGCACGAACGTCCCACACTGTGACGTCCCGCCCGTGGATGTCCCGCACGCGGTCATCCCGCCCGCAGACGTCCCGCACGTGGGCATCCCCGCACCAGGACATCCCCACACGCGGACATCCCCACACCCGTACATTCAGGTTGCACACGTGCCGCAGAAGGACTACCTGCTTGCGGATATCCGGCACGGGGACATCCCGCGCGTGGATTTCCCCGCAGGTGGACGTCCCGCACATGGACAACGCCCTCGTTGACATCGCGCACATAGACATCCCGTACGCGGAAATCCCGCACGTGGAAATCCTGATCGTGGACGTCCCGCACATGGATGTCCCCACACGTGGACATCCCCGCACGTGGACATCCTCCACATGGATATTGTGCACGTGGACATACTGAACGTGGACATCCTGAGAGGGGACCTCCCACACGTGGACGTCCCGCTAGCGGACGACATCCACGTGGACCTCCCGCACGTAGACGTCCCGCATGCGGACTTCCCCGCATGTAGACATCCCCGCACGTGGACGTCCCGCACGTGGACGTCCCACACGTGGACGTCCCGCTCGTAGACGTCCCGTGGGTGGACATCCAGCATGGGGACATCCCGCGCGTAGACATCCCGCACGTGTACTTCCCCGCACATGGACATCCCCGCACGTGGACATCCCGCACCAGGACGTCATGCAAGCGGACGTCCCGCACGTGGACATGCCGCACGTGTACTTCCCCGCACGTGGACGTCCCGCACGTAGATATCCCGTATGTGGACATCTAGCAAAGGGAGGTCCTGCACGTAGACGTCCCACACGTGGACATCCCGCACGTGGAAATCCTGCAGGTGGACGTCCCGCACGTGGACATCCCGCGCGTGGACCTCGCGCACGTGGAAATCCTGCACGTGAACATCCCGCACGTTGAAATCTTGATGGCGGTGGTCCCGCACAGAGACGTCCGGCGCGTAGACTTCCCCGCACGTGAACATCTCGCACATGGAGGTCCGCCCGTGGACATCCCGCACCAGGACGTCGCACACACAGACATCCTGCACGTGGACATCCCTCTCGCGGAAATCCTGCACGTAAAAATCCCGCACGTGGACATCCCGCACGTAGATATCCCACACGTGGACATCCAGCAAAGGGACTTCCCGCACGTGGACGTCCCGCACCTGGACATCCCGCACACGGACATCCTGCGCGTGGACTTTCCTGCACCTGGACGTCCCCGCACGTGGACGTCCCACACATGGACGTCCCGCGCGTGGACGTCCTGTACGCAGACATCCCGCATGTGGATATCCCGCACGTGGACAACCCGCACGTGGACATCCCGCACGTAGACCTCCTGCACGTAGACATCCAGCACAGGGACGTCCCGTGCACGGACTTCCTCGTACATGGACTTCCCCGCACGTGGACATCCCCCACGTGGACCTCGCGCATGTGGAAATCCTGCACGTGGAAATACCGCAGGTGGACATCCCGCACGCGTGCACCCTGCAGAAGGACATCCCCGCTCGTGGACATCCCCGCATGCGAAACTCCCCGCACGTGCACATCCCGCACGTGGACGTCCCGCACGTAGACATCCCGCACATGGACATCCAGAACAGGAACGTCCCGCGTGCGTACTTCCCAGCACATGGACGTCCCCGCACGTGGACCTCCCGCGCATGGACGTCCCGCGCGTGGATGTTCCCCGCATGTGCACATCAAGCACGTGGACGTCCCGCACGTGGATGTCCCGCATGTGCACATCAAGCACGTGGACGTCCCGCACGTGGATGTCTTGCAAAGGGACGTACCGCACATGGGCATCCCGCCCGTGGACGTCCCGCATGCGGATGTCCCGCACATGGACATCACGCATGTGGACACCCTGCATGCGGATATGCCGCACGTGGACATCCCACACTTTGACATCCCGCACAGAGACACCCCGCACCAGGACGTCCCACGCGTGGACACCCAGCAAAGGGACGTCCCGCATGTGGACATCACGCGCGTTGACATCCTGCACGCGGACATCCCGCACGTTGACATCCCGCATGCGGACTTCCTCGCACGAGAACATCCCCGCACATGGACGTCCCACACGTGGACATCCCGCACGTAGATGACCCGCACAGAAATGTCCCGCGCACAGACTTCACAGAACGTGGACATCCCCGCGTGCGGAAATCTTGCACGTGGACATCCAACACCTGGACGCCTCGCACGCGGACACCCCGCACAGGGACATCCTGCACTATTATATCCCGCACGTGGACATCCCTGCAAGTGGACATCCCACACGTGGACATCCCAAAAAGGGACGTCCCGCACCAGGACATCCCGCACGTGGACGTCCCGCACAGGGATGTCCCGGACGTGGACATCCCGCAAGGAGACGTCCTGCACATAGACTTCCCTGCACATGGACATCCCAGCAAGCGGACATCCTGCACTGGAACGTCCTGCGCGTGGACATCCCGCGCGCGGTCGTACCGCACAGGGACGTCCCGCACGTGGACTTCTCTGCACGTGCACATCCCAGTCGGGGACATCCTGCACGTGGACATCCCGCACGTTGATATCCCGCATAATGACATGCCGCACGCTGACATCCTGAACGTGTACGTCCCGCACGTGAACGTCCCACTCCACAATGTCCCGCGCGCAGACATCCCGCAGCAGGACATCCCGGCACGCGGGCACCACGCAGGCTGCCATACCGCACACGGACGTCCCGCACATGGACATCCCACGCATGGACATCTATTACAGCGACCTGAGTGGGTCGCTGCTGGTGAGAGAGAGACAGTGAATCTTGTTTCTAGATCAGAAGGCTTGATTCATTGATCTATGATATATAATACATTATAGCTATGCTAATAGGAATATGGAGAAAAGTTTGCAGAGCTGCTAGCTAGCTAGGCTAAGAATAGAAAGAAAGAATCTATAACAAAGTTGTGTCCAAGGACTCAGTCCCTAGCTTGCACCCGTGATTGGCCTCCAATTATAAACATGGGAACATGAGCCAATCAAGGTGCCCTTGTTGCATTCCACAGCATCTGATAATAATTGTTTACGTTCTCTTCTGAGGCCTCTGCCTTCCAGAAGACGCAGAAATCTGAAAGAAAGGATTTCTGTGGAAAAATGTCTGCGACATCGCACCTTTCTAAATTGTATAAATTAAAAGAAAAATGCTGATGTGGAATAAACAGGAAATTTCTTCACCTGTAAAATATAGAATACTAACAAATCACTAAAACAATCCTACAATATAAGAAAATGCAAAAAACAATGCAAAGAAAATTCAAGTCCATGCAGCTGAGTTTGAGGAACAGTCCAAGATCGGAAGTTGTTTCCCTTGGGATATCTGAGAGTCCTTTTTGGTCCTGAAAACAAACTTCTGCAAAAGAGTTCCATCAATAGTTATCAAAAAACCATTGACAGTCATAACACAATTTTAAAAAATTTCAAACAATTTGAACAACTTTGGAATGTCCTTTTCTGGCCCTTCAATGCTTCAGTGTTTCAGAGCTGCTGCCCGCTATTTTCAATCTTTTTTATTTAATTTTAATTTTTTTTTTTTTTTTTTAATCAAAAAACAAAAGAGCAGCAGCAGAGCAGAGCAGTGCCAGAGAAGGAAAAAGCCCTGGGGGCCCTGGCCCATGCTGGACCAGGAACCCCAAAACTGGCCCACAAAGGGGGACCAGGACCAGTAGGACAAACCAGAATCCCCCAAATACATAAGGGGGCCACGCAGTGGGCCCAGCCCAGGAACTTCCTGAGCCCAACGGCCCAGGCCAAGCCGGGTAGTGAGATGCTTCCTTTTCCCAATACCACTGAGTCATGCCAGCAGCAGGGAAATAGAAGCAGCCCCAAAAATCCTCATCTCTGATCTAGGAATGTTTGTTCCCCACAGCAAGCAAGCAATGATCTCTTCCCGCTGTGCCCCCTGCTTCTGCAATGCAAATGCATCAGGTGTGTCTCCCATCTGCCTCGTAGCATCATCCCCTCCGGGCAGGGGAACAGAGGCAGGGCTCTCAGGATGCCCCTGCCCCCCCATGCCACTAGGGCACAAGAGAGGCAGCAGAGATGGGAGCCGCCATGGGACCATCCCCGAGAAACCACCCCCCAAACTGCCGAGAATGCTGATCCTAAAAACAGGCAGCTGGATGGCCGCAACAGTCAGCTGGCAGGCAGCCCCCGCTCCACAGAATGAGAGACCTGCAGCCACCCCCACCTGGGCTGGGCCTGCTGTCCCTGCTCAGCCCAGCACCGTGTGTGCAGCACTCGATGCAACATCCCCGGTTTCTTGCCCTTCTCCTACAGTTCGTTTGCCTCTTCCTCAAGAGAATTGAGGAGGAAGAGACCATCGCCACGGGCGTAGACCTCAGACCATACTCGCCCATCTTCCAAAGCAAGACCAGTGCTGCCTTGCTCTCTATGCTTGCAGAGGAACATTTATACACTCCAAAGCAAGTAAGCAGCCTGTGGCCAGGCTTTGATCCTCCCAGCAATTGCTTGGCCTCCCCAGCCACGCATGCTGGTTACTGTGAGCCTTTCAGGCCAATGGCAGTGGGGTGGGAAGGGAAGCACTTCTCTGGGGAAGCTGGGAACATTGCTCCCTCTGGCAGCTTTCCAAGTCTCCCCGTGCCTTCTCCAGGTGCCTGCCATGGTGAGGTTCATCCACCAGTGGCTCATGGCCAATGATTCTGCTGAGCACAGGCTGGACAAGACCCTGCTGGATCTCACCCAAGCACAGCCAAATGACGCAGTCATGACGCTCCTGCGTGTGGCCCCGTCCTGTGACAGGTATGGGGCCCACCTGCCCACAGGGCTCAGGCCTCCCCAGCCAATAACCCTGTACAGTCTGCCCAGGTGTCTGAGCAACAGAGAGTTCCAGGGCCCTCTGGCTGCTCCCTTTCCCAGCCCTGCCATGTCAGCCCCTGAGCCTGCTGCCATGCTCCCTTGCCGCCTCTCAGGGCTCTGTCTCCATAGGGCTGGGCTGTCTGGCTGCTGCTGCCAGGGGGGCAGTGGGCACAGGCAGAAATGGCAGCCGGCTCAGCTGCCCCCGCTGCTGTGTCTGAGACCCCCCCTGAGACACAGCTCTAACCCCACAGAGCTGCCATGGCCATGTGGAAGACCATCATGGGCTCAGCCAGGACTGCAGAGCCGGCACTGCTGATACTCCTGGATGTCCTGGGGAGCTGGCCAGAGTACAGCACCTGCACCTCCGATGGGGACGAAACGGGTGTCTTTGCCCTGGCTGTGAGTTTCTGCAACTGGCCTTTGCTGGCCCCAAGGCTGCCTCTCCAGCAGCTCTCCATCCTCCTTCCCCCACTGCATCTCCCTGCCTCAGGTGCTGGCCTGAAACCTGGCCCAGGGGCAGCTTCAGGCCCACCAGGCCCCGTGCTCCGCCTGCCAAGGTCTCTCCGGCCCTCTCCCTGCCACTCTCAGGCCCTGCCACATGCACACCTCGGCACTGAGCGCTGTCTCGGGGGGCTTTGTCCTTTGCAGGCAACTGTGGTGATGTGGAAGATCCTCCAGGTGCCCTGTCTCCCACGGATCTTGAAGGTGTATTTCCCCCGCCTATTTGTGCATCTGCTATTCCAAGTGTTCTTCAGCACTCTGGATATGCCAGAGGCAGTGGACACCTTCTGGAAGGGATGCCAGGAAGAGCACGCCCTTGCCACCAGCCCCAACAGGTGCTCCATCCCACTCCTCCTGTCCCTGCCACGTGGCCTGCCAAGGAGCCAGTGCTGCCAGTGTGACCTGGGCTTTGCTGTGCACACAGGTTTGCTGTGCGCACCCTCAAGTCCCTGCTCTGCCTTCTCTGCTGCCAGGATGTGGTGGTGGCAATGGAGCGCAGGTGTGCCTGGGACACGCTGCTCTCTCTTGACACTCACCACTTTGCCGTGGCTCTGCTTGCCAGGTGAGACCCCCTTCTCCCCACTGCCTCTGACATTGCTGCTCTGTACCCAGGTGCCCCACAAAGTGTTTGTGGTGGCCATGGGCCAGAGGGCCTTGTCACTAAAGGAACGGCCAAACAGACTGGAAAAGGCTGGCAGAGGACGGTGCCCATGAGCAACCAACTGCCAAATGGCCCACGTCCCCTTGCTGGAAGGGTGCTGGGGAAAGATGAGAACTGGATGAGTCACGCCTGGGAGAGGTTTGCCCCACTGCATCAGGGTCTTGTTTCCTTTTTCCCCTCTTCAGAGAAATTCGCCGCTTAGCCATCCACTTTTATTCCGCAGTTGCATTCTACCTGCTCGCCATGCTCGGCAAAGAGATGCCATACTGGGATTTCCCTGCCCTGGCATTCCTTGTGAAGGTGAGCCTCAAGGTCAGGGCTGCCTGGCTGAGCTGCCTCCCAGCCTTCTGGCCTCTCGCAGCCACAGCTGTCAGGACAGTGCCCGTGCCCTGTGCTCCGGGCTCCTGCTGTCTGGCTCCCCTCTCACTGCCCGGTGTCTTTCAGGTCCTCGAGTGCCTGGACTTGAGGGAATGCAGTGACAGCGTTCTGGAAATCCTGGCACAGAACCTGCAGAGCGAGCACATGGCTAGGCGTTACTTGGCGCTCCGAGGCCTCGTAGTGCTGGGCAAGAATCCCTTGATGGTGAGAAGGGGGCAGTGGCTGAAGCCGTGCAGGCAGCGTGGGGCTGGGCAACGCAGTCACTTGGCATTGTCTGGGCTTCAGCCGCTGGGGCAGCTCTTCCCATCTCTCCTGCCTCCCGCTTCAGCTGCCCCAGTGCTTCGGGACAGGCCTTTGGCCTCTGGGCCCTGCGGCAGCAGGGCGGCCTTTCACAAAGTCGTGTTCCGCACAGGCTGAAAAAATGCGGAGCCTGACTGAAAGTCTTGTGGAGCTCCTGGAGGAAAATGACAGCGACATGATCAGGATGAGCATTCTTCTACTCAGATATTTGCTCCTGGATAATGGTGCTCCAATAGCCACCCCATCGCCCTGCAGCTGGCTGAGGCGCTCCTGCCATTCTTTGACAGTGTAAGGCTCTGTGCCCACAGCCACAGGCACTGGCTGCTGCCCGGAACCTTGGTGCCCTGTGCAGATGCACGCCTGTGCCCTGGGGGGCCTCAAGCAGATGATGCTCAGGTCTTTTGCCCTTTCCTTTCATCCAGGATGATATGCAGGTGCAGCTGAGCTCCATGGCTGTCTTTCAAGAGATGCTGGACTTATTAACAGAAGAGGGAAGAAAGGCCTTCAAGTCGCACGTGCGCGAGAGCCTGCTCCCTCTCTACTTCCACTGCCATGATGAGAATCAGATTGTTGCTGAGATGAGCACTTGTGGCCAGCTGCTGTCCCTCTGGCAGGGGCTTGGGCTGCCTCCTGCCCTGGCACCTTGTGGGCTGCAGCCTCCTCCAGCCTGTGCCACTGGGATGCTCCTGTGCCCTGGACTGTGGGGCCATCTGTGCATCTCTGTTGCTCTCCAGGCCTCCCGGGAAACGCTGCATTCCTCAGCCAGATTCCTGAAGAGGAGAGATATAGAACAAATGCTACACGTGGATCAGAGCTTTGGGGAGTGCCTGGTAAGAACAGCAGAGACCCCCCAGCCTCAGCATGGCGAAGGTCCCTGAGGGCGGTGCTCAGTGTGCGGGGCTGGCAGCTGTGCCCGCTGCTGCAGCCAGAGGCCGCGCGGGCTCTTCTCCAGGCTCCCGTGGGCCTGAGTCGGGTGCCCATGGAGCCCCAGCCCAGCGGGGCTGCGGGCCGGCACCACGGTTTCCCGGGCAGCAGCCGGCCCTCCGCCCCTTCCTCGGGAGCCCTTGGCCAGCAGCTGCTGGCCGCGCCTCAGGGCTGTGCGGGCAGGCGAGGCCGGCGATGGGCGCAGGCAGCGCCCCGCCCAGGAGCTGAGCCCGCGCCAACCCTTCCCTCCTGCCGCTCTCTGCAGCTGGCAGAGGACAGGAGCCGAGCGGCCGAGCACCTGCGCCGGGCCCTGCACTACCTGCAGAGCCCCCAGGAGTCCCTGCCAGAGGCGGCCGTCAGGTTCATGGGTGAGTCCCGAGCCCGGGCTCCCTCCCCGGCCCGCCGCAGCTCGGCCCCGGCCCCGCCTGCTGCCCCGGCAGCGCCAGCCGGGCCCGGCGCCGTGGAGCCCCCCTGGCCTGGGCGTTGCTGCTGCCGCCCTCTGGCAGCCGTGCCCTGGGGCGGCAGCGTGCGGCAAGGGCCCGGGCTGAGCCCTGCCGGGCCAGCAGCCCGTGTGGCCACAGCGCCGGCAGCGCCGCTGGCAGGGAGCTGTGCCGCTGGGGCCGTGACAGGCTCTGTGTTCACAGGCATGGCCGGGCGGCGCCTGAGGGGGCAGCAGCAAGAGCTCCAGCTGATCTGCACTGGTGAGTGAGTGAGTGAGTGAGTGAGGGCAGCGGGCTGACCGTGGGGGCTGGAGGGGGCAGCTGCAAGCCCTGCCCCAGCGGTGGAGAGATCTACACCCGTGGGCATAGCACACAGAGATATCAGGGCTACGTGTGGCATTCGTGGCCAGCAACTTCGGGCTGATCCCCTTGCTCCCTGCTCCCTGCGGGCCATGGCAAGAGACGACCGGGATGGCCCTGGCAGGGGGCTCTCCTTGGCTCCCCGCACATGCAGGATCTGACCTTGCCTCTGTTCCTCTCTCTTGCAGCCCTTGAAGAAATGGCATGTGACAGCAGTCCTGCAGTCAGAGATGCTGCAGTTGAATTTTGTTTAGTTCTCCGGGCCCTACAGAGAGCTCCCTACTCCCCATGGCGTAAGCTGCGAGATCGATTCCGCAGTGCATGGAGGAAACGGCCTCGTCTGTGCAGCACTTCCATGCTGTTCTGCTGGAGCTCCGCAGAGAGATGATCTGAAAGACTCTGTCTGCTGGGGCCATTTAAGCCAGCAGGGATTTTCTGTTTCTTCTTCAAGATTTTTCTGTTTGAATTTTCATTTTTGTTAAGTATAGAATATCGTGGAATAGAATAGAATAGAATATCTTCCAATACACAGAGTCCCAGGATCTTTCTTTTCCTGCACAGGGTCTGTAGGGCATAGGGGGAGAAGGGGAAAGAGGTGCTTGTGCTCAGCCAGCTGTCCAGGCGTGCAGTGTCGCAGGGAAAATGGCCAGAAGCCCCTTGGCCTTTGGTGGTTCTGCTGAAGCCTTTGTGCTGCCGACAGAGCGACTGGGCAGGGGCCGGAGCTGCGGGGATCCCTGCCAGAGCGGTGCCTGGCAATGGCCACAAGCCCTGTGCCGGGGAGGAAGGGCCATCCGTGTCCTCCTGCCCGTGTGCTGCTGGCTGCCTTGCTGAGGGCTCCCAGGTGCCTCTGGATGGGGCTGCTCTGGAGCTGCTGTGGGGCTGCGGCGCTGCTGCCGGCAAGCTTGGCCAGGCTGGGGGAGACCCTGAGGGGCTGAGGCACTGCTAAGGCCTGAGCAATTGGCTGTCAGAGGCCATAAGCAGCCCCCTGGCAGCCGCCTTGATCCTGACAGCCGGCTGCTCTGGCGCTTCCAGGTTTGTGGCCGGTTGGAGGGACCCCCTGGAATGAGGCGTGGAACCCTGGTCCTGGCCTTTCAGGGCTGTGAGGCCAGCTGTTGTGGGGCTGGGCATGTGCCCTCCCTGGGCTCCAGACTGGAGGCCCCGTGCCCCTCAGCCTTAGGCATTGAGCTCCACTGTCTGATATGCAAGTCTTGTTCCTGTTGCTGTGGGGGAGGCTGAGCTCTGTGGCTTTAGGCCCCATTGAGCCACAAGAGCAGCAGCTTTGAGCCCACAGGGGCCACAGAAAGGCCCTCTTGGACCACGGGCATTCCTGTCCTTCCCAAGGCAGGGACACATGAGAGTGCAGCGGGCACCTTCAGGGTGCCACGCTGGCTTTGCACGGGGCCACCTCCCTGTGCTGCGCACGGCTGGCTCTTTGCTTTGCTGCTCTCGGCCTTGTGTCGTCGTACTCCTCTGGCTGCCTGCAGCCAGGGGCAGCCCTATCAGGAGGGTGAAAGGCCCCGTCTCCAAAATCTCAAGGGGGAAATGGAGCTCTCCCAGCCCTCAGCCCACGCTGTAAGCAGAGCAGAGCCTTTTCCAAGCCCCGATGGCTTTCTGCCTGCTTCTGGCCCCTGGCCACCATGGCCCACTGCACCCGCTCTGAGTCACCTACAGCATGCCTGGTGCCTCTTGATTTGCTGACCCTGGGATGTGAGGCTCACTGACGGAAAGGTGGCTGTCCCAATGCTGAGGGCACACCTGGCTCACTGAGCAGACTTGAGGCTTCCCCAGCAGCTTGCAGGTGCCTTATGTGTCGTGTTACAGTGCTTGTGCTCCTGCCTCTTCCTGTCCCTCTTCTCACCCTCACCCAACCTGCACCCTCTGACCTACCTTCAGTAAACCCTGTTGCATCAGACACGGTGTCAAGAGCCCTCATTTGGCTGCCGGTCGAGCGCACATTACACCCTCCGGGCCTGGGAGCAAGGTGGCCTGGGGGAGCTGGTCTCTCAGACCAAGAGGGAACGGCTCTCGACAGCACCTGCCCCTGGACCTTCCCCGCACCAAATAAAATCATCTCCAAGCTTAGCTAGTAAGCTAGTAAGGTAGAAACCATTAATTGCCTGGAAATCTGGCACTAGTCTCTAAGATCCATTAGGTTTCTTTATTGCTAGTCTAGCAGTATTCAATTTTGACTTCCATTCTTCCAATAATCCTGATGTCAGGAATTTATTGATTGTTGTTTCTATTTCTTTCCTAGCTTCTAATCTTCAAGGGTATTGCTTTCTGACTACTGGCTCAACTCTTGTGTGTAGCTCAATTTTCACAGGGTCTGCTCGTTTTGATTTTCCTGGGCTATCAGTATCCCATACTCTGGGGTATACCTGATTGAATACTGTCTCTAAATAGGTCTTCTTGTTTGTTGGTCTTGTGCCAATTGTCAGTCCTACTGCTAAAACCGCTCATTTGTCTTCAGGTACCTTCCATGTTCGTTTTCTTGCTCTAAACGGAACTCTTGCTTCTAAATTTTCAAGCAAATCCATGCCTAAGACAGATCTGAGTGAGTTTGGTAAATAAAGAAACTGATGTATTCCCATTTTCTTCTTGATTTTACATTGAAGTGGTTGCAGGAAGAATGCCTTTTCTGGCTCCTATTGCTTGCAGATAGTTTTCACTTTTGGGTATCAGTGCTTGATTCAAGAGTGAAAATGTGTCTCCACATTTAGTTAAAAATTCAACTTCTTTATTATTCTTTAGCTGTATTTTAACCGGTAACCTGCTAGGGTAAGAACTGCCAGTCTCGGTCATTCCTGGTATCTGGTGAACATTGCACAGCAGCCGGCATCGTTCGCGTCCCACAAAGGGCTTACGATAGGACACAGCTTGTCCACTGTACCTTGTAAGGCTCCACTAGCAATTTGTCCCTGCACACGTGCTCTGGCTGCCTTGATCGCCAACTCTTGTGCTGCTTTGGTTAGCTCTGTCAGCATGAAATCAGTATCACCTCAGCCTGGCTCCTGACTACGAACTCCAATCTTTTTGCTACTTTGCTAGGGTTTTCTCTATCCATTTTAACTCTTTCCCACCAGCTGTTCAGGGCACTAGTAGAAAAGCAGATGTTCACCCACATGGCTTCTCCTGGGGGACTCAAGCCTTGCCTTAAGGGGGTGACTAAAGGCAAAGCTTTCTTGGTTTTATTCCGTGTGTTGCTTGTCACTGGGGCTCTCTGAAATTGTCCCCTCACCTGGATTATTCATCTCATCCTCACTGCCATTTGGCTTTCATTCAGGGGGCAGAGTGGTTGCCTGAGGGGGAGTGTACCCGAGCTGGCCTGGGCTAACTCGGCTGTAAATCTTGGACACCTAGAACACAATCTTCCTGGGGCGTTTCAGCCAATTTCAAACATCTCTGCCCGATGCTGAATGCTGAATGACATCTCTTTCTTTTCTGCCTCTTATCTCTTTCCAAAGTTAGGACTAAAAGTCCTGTGGGGCCAAATCAAAGCCACAATTTTTTCTGCCACTCAGCTTTATTCTTCAGGGTAAAAGCCATGTCTGCATCTATCACCGGATCTCATTTTTCTTCTTGTCTTAAAAATAACATCAACTGTAACAATGGATCGTACCGTTCCATTAGGGGGTCACATTTCACCACTTTCTAATTGATACTAAGCCTACCATTGGGTAAGAGTATTTCATCAGGTGACCTTACACGAAAAATTACCCTCTGGGATTCCTCCCAAATCTTTCTCATCTGCTAAATTACATTCTAGTGGACTCTTTTTAATACCATCTTTACTTCTTGTGTTATTCATTCTTCATGCTATCTAAATTTCCAGTCTTAGCAGGATGTATTAGTACTTCTCATTCCCTTCTCTTTATCCCCTGTATACTACACTTAACATGCACGGGCTGTCTCTGAGTCACCCAGCACCAATAGTCTTTTTTATAGTCCTAACAAGCAGTGAAAACAAAAGGATTCCACGTTCCACACAATCTACAAGGAACTGGGGTATGATTGGACATACAACGAGTTTCTGAAAACACTGCCTAAAGTCTTACTCAGGAGTATATACTATGTAAACCTAGAGGTCAAAACCCTTGACTTTTGATGTAGTGTCTAAAAGCTTGGGTGACTGCTCAATGTTCTTCGAACACTTCTCAAACTCAGACAGGCTTGGTGCTGTGCCCATTTCCCTGGGGTGTTCCGGTTTGTGTTTATTTATCAGTTATTGTAGAATGGTTTGTTTTCATGTACCCCGTATTTTCCCCAAGTTTCTTTACCCGTAGGTTTTGCCTTCCTTCAAAGCTGTCCCTCATGCCGTTTCCCTTTGTTCCAGCTCCTTCCCTGCCTCTCAAGATAATCCAGCTCTTTATTCCTGAACCTTCCCTGTCACTTTTGCCTTGCACCAACCCCTGACTGCACCACCCCTTTGGAATTCCCCTATTGCTGGAAGCCCCACTGGCCCATGTGACCTACCCTCTCCTCTCATCTGTCCTAATTAGTCCCAAGCAACTGATGGAATGCCCTCGCTCCTCCCCTGCAGATTCCTTATTGCTCAGTCCTTTGTATCCACCCCGTGAGTTGTATGTACCCCGATAAAATCCCGTGCACAGAAGTGCCGGCCACTCTTTCAGGCTGAATCCTTCCCTTGGGATAAACCTTTGCCTTTGGAACCTCACAATCGAGGAGCCTCCTCCTTCTCTTTGGCCTGCTCCGTGCTGCACTGAGTAGATCCTGAACCACTGAGCAGTGGCTCACCAGGGTTAGCCGTGGGCAGGACCCAAGCCTTGGCCGTTCCCCACTCCCAGCGCAGCGCCGCAGTTTTCCCAAGAGCCAGCCCAGGCTCCGCTGGGCTGCGTCCATGGGGAACCCGTCCCAGTGCCCGACTGTGCTCTGGGTGAAAAACCTTTTCCTGATACGGAAATGAAACTTGCCCTGTCCCAGCTCCGTGCCCTTTTCTCCAGTCCTATCACTGGTCCCAACAGTGACGAGAGCTGCAGCAGCCCCTCTGATTCCTCTCAGGAGGATGTTGAAGACCACAATGACGCCCTTTACTCTCCTCCAGGCTGAACAAAGTGGCTTCAGCTGCATCTAGGGCTTCCCCTCCAGGCCACACTCCATCCTTGCAGTCCTCCTTTGCATTCTGGCTAATGGTTTCATATCTTTTGATATTGTACTGCCCAAAACTGCGCCCGTCTGCTTCCAGCACTTCTCCGGGTTGCTTCTTCAGGGTGTGGACACCATCATCAGAGACACAGAAGAGCTTCTCCTCCCAGAGTTGTCCTTATCCTCCGCACTTCCACGTCTCTGCCTTGCCTCCCCAGCCAGATTCCTGAAGAGGAGAGATATAGAACAAATGCTACACGTGGATCAGAGCTTTGGGGAGTGCCTGGTAAGAACAGCAGAGACCCCCCAGCCTCAGCATGGCGAAGGTCCCTGAGGGCGGTGCTCAGTGTGCGGGGCTGGCAGCTGTGCCCGCTGCTGCAGCCAGAGGCCGCGCGGGCTCTTCTCCAGGCTCCCGTGGGCCTGAGTCGGGTGCCCATGGAGCCCCAGCCCAGCGGGGCTGCGGGCCGGCACCACGGCTCCCCGGGCAGCAGCCGGCCCTCTGCCCCCTGCCCTCGGGAGCCCTTGGCCAGCAGCTGCTGGCCGCACCTCAGGGCTGTGCGGGCAGGCGAGGCCGGCGATGGGCGCAGGCAGTGCCCGGCCCAGGGGCTGAGCCCGCACCAACCCTTCCCTCCTGCCGCTCTCTGCAGCTGGCAGAGGACAGGAGCAGAGCGGCCGAGCACCTGCACCAGGCCCTGCCCTACCTGCAGAGCCCCCAGGAGTCCCTGCGAGAGGCGGCCGTCAGGTTCATGGGTGAGTCCCGAGCCCGGGCTCCCTCCCCGGCCCGCCGCAGCTCAGCCCCAGCCCCGCCTGCTGCCCCGGCAGCGCCAGCCGGGCCCGGCGCCGTGGAGCCCCCCTGGCCTGGGCGTTGCTGCCGCCCTCTGGCAGCCGTGCCCTGGGGCGGCAGCGTGCGGCAAGGGCCCCGGCTGAGCTCTGCCCGGCCAGCAGCCCGTGTGGCCGCAGCGCCGGCAGCGCCGCTGGCAGGGAGCTGTGCCGCTGCGGCCGTGACAGGCTCTGTGTTCACAGGCATGGCCAGGCAGCGCCTGAGGGGGCAGCAGCAAGAGCTGCAGCTGATCTGCACTGGTGAGTGAGTGAGTGAGTGAGTGAGTGAGGGCAGTGGGCTGACCGTGGGGGCTGGAGGGGGCAGCTGCAAGCCCTGCCCCAGCGGTGGAGAGATCTACACCCGTGGGCATAGCACACAGAGATATCAGGGCTACGTGCGGCATTCGTGGCCAGCAACTTCGGGCTGATCCCCTTGCTCCCTGCTCCCTGCTGGCTATGGCAAGAGACGACCGGGATGGCCCTGGCAGGGGGCTCTCCTTGGCTCCCTGCACATGCAGGATCTGACCTTGCCTCTGTTCCTCTCTCTTGCAGCCCTTGAAGAAATGGCATATGACAGCAGTCCTGCAATCAGAGATGCCGCAGTTGAATCTTGTTTAGTTCTCCGGGCCCTACAGAGAGACCCCTACTCCCCATGGCACAGGCTGCGAGATCGATTCCACAGTGCATGGAGGAAACGGCCTCGTCTGTGCGGCACTGCTTTGCTTTTCTGCTGGAGGTCCGCAGAGAGATGATGTGAAGACTGTGTGTCCTGGGGCCATTTGAGCCAGCAGGGATTTCCTTTTTGTTCTTCAAGATTTTTCTGTTTGTATTTTCGTTTTTGTTGTGTATAGAATATCTTAGCGTAGAATAGAATAGAATATCTTACAATATACAGAGTCCCAGGATCTTTCTTTTCCTGCACAGGGTCTGTAGGGCATAGGAGAAGAGGGGGAAAAGGGTGCTTGTGCTCAGCCAGCTGCCCAGGCGTGCAGTGTTGCAGGGAAAATGGCCAGAAGCCTTTTGGCCTTTGGTGGTTCTGCTGAAGCCTTTGTGCTGCCGACAGAGCGACTGGGCAGGGGCCAGAGCTGCAGGGATCCCTGCCAGAGCGGTGCCTGGAGATGGCCATAAGCCCTGTGCCAGGCAGGAAGCGCCATCCGTGTCCTCCTGCCCGTGTGCTGCTGGCTGCCTTGCTGAGGGCTCCCAGGTGCCTCTGGATGGGGCTCCTCTGGAGCTGCTGTGGGGCTGTGGCGCTGCTGCCGGGCAGCTTGGCCGGGCTAGGGCAGAGCCTGAGGGCACGGGGCCACGAAGGGATGAGGGTCTGGGAAGCCCTGACAGGACATGGCAGTGGGAAGGCATGAGTGGGATGTGTGAGGGAGTGGGTGGCTGTAACGTTGGTTGGGGGGAGTGGGTTCGAGACAGAGAGAGTACTCACCCTTATGTTCATGCGGCAAACAGACAGCGTTCATTCTCAAGCCCTTCCTTCTAAAGGGCCTTTGAAAAACCCAGTCTGGAAACTTTCATTGCTCTGATCTTTTTGCCTTTTCAGATTCAGGCCAGTAAAATGCTGCAGCCCTGGGAGAGATGTGACTGGGCGAGGCCCCTGGCAGTCAAACCAGGGCTGGTACATTCACACAGCACAAGCCAGCCTGCACTGTGACACACGGCCACAGAGTGCAAGGCACAGCTCCGGGTGCTCCCCAGGAACCTCAGCTCTGGGAGCACTGTCTGCCCCAAGCTCCAGGGGCTGCAGTGGGAGCCCGGCTGGGCTCTGCCCTGGGGCCATTCTGCAGGGACAGCTGGAAACAGGGGGCATTCCCTTGCCACAAACCGCCAGGGCAGGGCTGCAGGGCAGCTGCTCCAGCCCGGACTGCACTTTTGTGTGCTGTGCTCTGGGGCTGGGGCTCCCCGCACAGGGAACTGGACTGGTGTGCCACAGGAGACAGAGAAGCTTCAGCTTCACCCTAACTGAGGGGGGTGCATGGGCTGGGAAGAGTGGGGAGGTTTAAGGGGATTCACAGAGCTCATCCTGCTGCAAGGATGAGGAAAAGGGAGTGGGAGCTCAGCAGTGAGGAGAGCTGAGGGCTGGAGAGTGGCTCTGAATGACACTAAAATCCCACTGGACCTCTGAGACATTGCTGCTCCTCAGCCAGTGACAGGATGAGTCCCTAAGCCTGGGGCTCAGCCTTCCTTGTGGTGAGGGGCACCAAGGAAGGCAACAGTGTGATGGAGACTGCAATGGGCTGGGAACTCACTGAGGGAAAAGAGGGAGCAGTTGGGAAGTAAAAGGAGGGTGGGAGAGAGAACTGTTCGGAGAAGGGCTGAGCTACAGCTTGAGCAAACTGAGAAATGTCATTTGGGGTCATGCCAGATTGATTTCATTTCAGAAGTTATTGAACAATTTTTTTTTTGGGGGGGTGTCATGTTTTCCCTTGGAGGTGTACACTCTTCAAACTTGAGATGTGCGGCCAAAATGCTCAAGCAAGTGCTGCAGGTCACACAATTTCTTCTTTGGCTGATTCCGGCGCGGTGCTGAGCTCCAGCAGAGCCCTGGCAGAGCCCAGAGCAGCCTCAGCACCTGCAGAGCCCAGCTGCAAGGAGAGAAAGCAGAAATCGCCTGTCAGCTGAAGGCTCCTGTGCCCTTGTGCCAGCTGCCCGTGGTGCCCAGGTCATGCTTGCCATGCTCAGAGCAGTGCCCAGAGCTGCCCATCCCTGCTGCCTTTGGCACAGAGCAGGAGGGCA
Organism: Artemisiospiza belli; assembly: GCA_021963965.1. Classification (NCBI taxonomy): domain Eukaryota; kingdom Metazoa; phylum Chordata; class Aves; order Passeriformes; family Passerellidae; genus Artemisiospiza; species Artemisiospiza belli. The sequence continues at coordinate 1,040,235 of JAKDEW010000051.1, read as the reverse complement.
GGACATGTGCCCAGCCTGCAGCCAGCCAGGGCAAATGTGACGGTGGTCAAAGGGGTCTTTGCATGCGGGAAGAGATGAGGATTTGACTCCGTATTTCAGAAGGCTTGATTTATTATTTTATTATATATATATGTCATGGTTTGACATTGGCACAAAGCCAGTGCCCCCATGAAAATACACTCTCCCTGGTTTCTGCTGTGAAATGTGACCAGGAATAAGCAAAGCAGGCCCCCACTTAGAAATAAAGAAAACTTTATTAACGACACTACAAGTAAAAAGAAACACACAGGGAAAATGAAAACCTTCCAAAAACATTTCCTCCTCCCCCCCACCAAATTTCCAATACATCCATCCCTCAGATCACCAACTCTCGCTCCATCACGACCCTTTAGACAATCAATTCTCTGTTCATCGAGAGGAGTCCTTCTTGTGCCATAGGTTTCTCCAGGAAACACCGTCAAAACCTGGTGTTTGGTATGCTGGCAGTTTATATACAGACGTGAACAGGATGGGACTGCTTTGATCAGCGTCTAGAGCTTTTTATGTTTTCAGCATCAATCTCATTACATGGTTATGACAATGGAAAGATGCGTACAGCTCGCTGACCAGGCAGCAGGCCAAAGAAACTTTATGTTACAACATAACATAAATGCATCTCAGCCAATTACATAGAGCAAAAGCATGCCGACAGTAGTTCTATCCAATCATCTTAAACACACATAGCTTTGGTTAAAACAACAGCAGCTGATTCTACAACACAATGGCTCGTTTATAAGAGACAACTATAAAGCTATATTCATAAGCATAACCTTCTAGATATATACGAAATAAAGTTGTTGCAACTTAGAAGGCACATTACACAGCCCTATTGTCTTCACTACAGCTTATATATCTTTTTCTGCTGCTTTAGCACTTCACAATTCTTGCTGTTTCTGTGGCCTGTCCTTTTTACAACCTTCCTAAAACTCTCTGATTTTTATGGATTCCCACACATGTTTCCATGTCACTCGTGGCACCGCCTGGAGAACATCTGCCATCGGGAGCTCTTCCTTCCATGTCCAGTGCTCTCACCACTGCACATAGACCAGAGCTGCTTCTAGGGTTTTCCTTTTAAGGATGCTTTGCTCCCGAGAGCACAATCTCTCACTTTCGGGACACCTGTCCCCCCCAAATTTCACTCCCTGGGGCCGAGGTGTCTCAAAACTTAACCCTCTTGGCTTTGAGCCATTGCCTCCCCCTGGATGCATTCTCTGTGTCACAGGAAACATGGTTCTGCCCAGGGCTATACAAGAAAAGTCCAGCTAAGGCCACTCCATCATCTCTTCTTACCTAAGATTCTTCCCCACTCTTCTGACATCTTTCACTTGCAGGAACTTTCATCACACTTGCCCATTTCTTCCTCTGTTTCATCTATATCTCTCTTCTAGGAAGGTTACTGTTCTGCAAAGTTTTCATTGTCCAAAAGAAGGATTAAAATCTCGGGCTCAGCCAGCCCAGAACTCCCACAGTGGCCGGACACCTTGCGGCACCCCCCTCCCTCCCTTCTCCTTCTCATCCGTGCTGCGGGCACACGTTCTCAAGTTTCAAGGTAGCACAGTCACAGACACAGGCCGGCTCTCTCTCTCTCTCTCTCTCTCTATCTCCTGGGGGTGGGTGGCTGCCCGATGCCTCTCAGTGCCAGTGCTCTTCCACTCTTCCACCCTTCCATCCTCGGGGCCAGACCTTCCTCACCTGGCTGCATGGCTTCCCCTCCCCCACCCAGATGGCAGGGGAGGTCTGACCTTTTTTCCCTGACAGAACCCAAGAGAGCTTCCCCTGGGAGTTCTCTGCTTTTAACCCCTGTATTCACAGAGCCGTATCCATGTCCCCAGTGGCCACACCAGGTGCCAATATTCAATCTGAACACCCATTGGTTAGACCACACCATCCCAAAAACCTCACTTCCTCTCAAACCACGACAACAATATATCACTTAAAATTTGTAAAAACTATATTTTAGCATTGATATATGATCCTTCTAATAAGCTGTGTTCACACCCTTGCCTCACAGAAGAGAAAGTTTAGTGGGACCAGAACTTACGTTTCACCTTCTACTCTCCTTATCTGTTTACTTGTAGGCCACCCAAGCCTCCAGATACTAAATTAGCTCAAGTTAGAGGATGCTGCCGTTTGTTGCCGCTGCAGCAGGAATCTGGATGCTCCTCACTGAGCTGCATGCCTTTAGCTGGGTGCTTCCACAGACAAGCCACAAGTTCTTGTCCATGGCCATGGCTATCAGGCATTTGAAGGCATGTGTTTTTTCAACCTGCTGTCACATAGAGAGTCAGTATACCAGAGCATCCAGCTGGTAAAGGATCAAGGAAACCAGATCCAGACAGAAGGCAACAGCGACTGGTTCAGTGGACTTTTCAAACACTGGGGGATGAAAGGCTGGCTTTCATTGCTAGTTAAGGCTGTTTTGTGGGCTTTGTTTATTGTATTCATGGTGTTGGTTATTTTATCCTTTTTTTGCTAAATTCTGGCAAACCTCTATGGCAGAAGCCTTCTTAATAGAAAACAAAAAGGGTGGAGTTGTGAGGGTCCAGAAGCCTACCATTGGAACTGTAATACCTCAGGGTAAAGTGATGAAGAGAGGCATCCCTCTGAATGCAATGGTGTCACCCATGGGCGTTTGCAGGCTCACGGTGATGCAGCAGCTTTTGTTGGCATCACCCAGTTCAACTGCTGTTTTTTCCTTATATATACTCCCTCTAGAATGTTCTCCCCTCTCTAGTCCCCTATTGGTCGTGGCTTACTGCAATGCTACCCTTCTTTCCCACCCCATATAAAACCCTGTGTCCTCATCCCCATTTTGTCTCCCTCCCTGGACTCTCTTCAGGGCAATCCACAGTGTATAGAGTTCCACACAAAGATCCCTCTTATAGCCTCATTCAACAGCAGTTTAAGCAAGTGTGCTCTCAGCTCTGGGTGTGCCGTTTGCTCACAGAGGCTGGCTGTAGGGAGGCTGCAACACAGGAACTGAGTGCACCAGGGAACCCGGCCTCTAATAAAAGAAATGAATCCTACAGCCCACCCAAACCAATGCCTTGCATGTCTCTACTTTTTCCTTCTTATCTCACCTCTCATGCCACTTTCCCCATTTTTTCTGTCTGGGAACTTGGCTTCTCTCTCTCCTGTCTGCAGGTTCAACCACACATGTGACCCTGCAGGAACAGCCTGACCCACAGGAACAAAGGAGAGGACTCTTTGTCAGGAAGTGTAGTGACAGGACAAGGGGGAATGGGATCAAACTGCAAGAGGCGGAAGAGATTTGATGATGGGAAGAAGTTCTTTACTCTCAGAGTGCTTGTCCCTGAGAGAGGGACCAGTGCAGAGAGGCTGTGGATGCCCCATCCCCAGGAACATCCAAGACCAGGTTGGACAGGGGCCACAGCAACCTGGTGTGCTGGGAGGCTGCTCAGCTTGGAACCAGATGAGCTTTAGGGTCCCTTCCAAGCCAAACCATTCAAGGATTTGATCATTCTGCCATCCCCATCTCCCACTACGCAGTGGCCATGGAATTTCAGTGACATCACAACTCCCAGAGGGTTCCAGGTGGAACATCCAGGACCTGGAAACGAGCACAGCAGACACTTCACCGGCTGCCAAGGGTCAGTTGCCGCTCGCTGTGTGCTCTGCCCCTCACTGCTGAGCTGGTGCTGCTCACTTGGCTTTTCCTGCCGCCTGCTCTGGAGCACCGATCCCAGGAGGATGTGCACTGCTGTGCCAGTGGAGGTCCAGTGCCATCCCAGGCAGAGGGCATCCGGCCTGTGCAGGCTGCAGCCTTGTGGGAATGGATGGTGGGGGACAGGAAGCCCACTGGGAGATTGTGCTGCGCCATGCAGACTGACAGAGACACTGTGGAGGAGATGGAAGTGGACATGGAGCTGGAGAGGGAGGAGATGATGGAGGTGGACGAGAAAGATCCTGTTGAGGACATGGAAGTAGAGGAGGGGGACAACATAGAAGAGATGGAGGTTGATGAGGAGGATGACATCGAGAAAATGGAAGTGGACAAGAAGGATGAGGAGGAGCCCATGGTCCTTGGATGAAGATGGAGCCCCACAGGTAAGACAGGCAGATGCTTCCCACACCCTGCCCACACACACACTGGGTCCCCTGACGCCAGGCTGGGGCTGGGCTGGATGGCCCCGCTCAGGGACATGGTGCCCGCAGGGGGCCGGCATTGTGCTGGCACAAGCACCAGCCCCGGCCTGCCCTGCGCTTGCCTGGGGCCACGCCAGCCCTGCCAGCCCCGGCCCAGCCCCTGGGGCCCAGCTGCCAGCCCTGCTGGGCCCAGTGCTGGCAGTTGAGTCCAGCTCTTCTGTTTTCTTTCTTCCAGGACTGACACAGATCATGGCACAGATGTGATGCCCTTGTAAATATGTTTCAAAGTCTAGAAGTTGCTTGTAAATACGTTCAATTGCTTGTAAATATGTTTTGAAGATTGTTATTACATCGGATCCCATGTAAATATGTTCTGTACATTATTGTTGTTGTTTTTATAAGGATGGCTTTAATGAAACTTGTTCTGTAAATTCTACTTTTTGCCAATCTTTGGCAAATAAATACTGTTTCTTTTTAAAATCTCACTTCTCTTGGCTATTCTTTTGGGCACAGGCAGCATTTGCACACTTGTGGGTTCCTCTTGATCCGGGTTCCTAGGGCTGGAGGTCCCTGGGGTTGCTGGCAAAGCCACCCTGGGTCTGGGGGTCCCTGTGCACAGGGGCTCCCACTGACACCACTCCTGGCACTGGGCACTGCTGCTCTTCCAGGCCTGGGGCACAGCGCTCTCCCCAAGAGCTCAGCTCTCACCAGCTCTCACACAGGGGGCTCTCACAGCACTGGCCCCTGCAGCCATGGCACCAAAGCAGCCAGCAAACCTTCAGCCACCCTTCCTGCTGCAGCCACAGGCACTCCTGGGCCCAGAGCTGCCAGCAGGCCACAGCCATGCAAAATCCACCTGCACGCTCTCAAGGCCACCACAGCCTTGGAAACTGGTGCACCTGCACCTGGGCTGCTGCAGGGGCTGATCTTCAAGGCTTGCAGCCTCCAAAGGATCCAGCCTCTGCTTCCCAGCCTGCTCTTCACTGCCCTGAGCCCGCCTTGTTCAAGAGACAAAAGCCAAGCCAGGGCATCCTCACCCTGCCCGCATTCCTGCTGCTGCCAGCGGCCACTGGCCCTGGGCCCCACTCGGGTGACAGCTGCAGGGACAGGGCAGCCTGTGCTGGGCAGGGGACACGGGGCTTTGGGCTCTGTGGCGGCTGCTGCTGCTGCTGGGGGCCATGGGCCTAACAGGGCCCTGAGCTCAGCCCCTGCCCGGGCAGCTGCCCCCAAAGCCCCACACTCCCCGAGCATCCCCATCACAGCTGCCAGAGGGAAATCCCACGGGCTTCAGGAACTAAATTCCCCATAGGAAATAAACCAAGGGGTCCAAGAGGAAAGTCAGCACCAGCTGTTGTTTACAGCACCCTTACAAAGGTAGGTGCAGAGCAGGTGAGATTTCCAGGGCCTCTGGCTGTGCCTGTGGGACACAGCACGGGCCTCAGGCCAGCCCTCCGCCCCTTACAGCTGATCCCAAAGAGCCGGCTCAGAAAGTAGTTTCAGACCACTTGCTGCAGATATTTCAAAGGACTAAATATCAATCAAAGAAGCAACCTTGCACATTTAGTTTTTGTGTTTTGGCATGAGAAGCCATGAAGGTTCCTCTGAATGAGCACTCAGGGCACTTCCACTGCCATCCCAAAGGGAACACAAAGGACAGGCCTCTGCTTTCAGCACTACTGAGCTCCTCACCCAGTAATGAAATCTCAGGAAGTAGTAGTTTTGTGGAGGCTCAGGGGCCTACCATTGGAACTGCAATATCTCAGGGCAAAGATAATGAATTAAAGTGAGACACTCCTCTAAATGCAATGATCTTGCCCAATGGCTTTTGCAGGCTTATGGGGATTCAACAGGGTTTCTTGGTATCATTAACTTCTTTTTTTCCTTATATGCACTCCACCTAGGATGTTCTCACCTCTCTTTTCCCCTGTTGGTCCTGGGTTACTGCATATAAGACCCTTTTATCCCCCATATAAAACCTTGTGTCCCCAGCCCCATTTTGTTTCTGGCCCTGGACCCTCTTCAGCACAATCCACAGTGTTTGGAGTTCCACAAAAAACCCCTCTCTTGCCTCATTCATCAGCAGTTTAAGGAAACCTGCATCCAACTCTGGGAGTGCAGGTCTCTCACAGAGGCTGGGTGTGGACATGCCACAACAAGGGGTGCCCAAACAGGGACCTTCTTTGAGAATTCCCTGAAAGCGACTCCAGTGACAATCCAGCTGTGCCACCGTGACTGGAGAGAAGACACCTCAGGTCAGCCTCCACCCTGGAGTGGGACCTGAGTTTTATCAGGGCTTGCTGAAGGCAGCATTGGCATCCTCCAGCAGCAGGAGGGCCAGCTCAGCTGGTAAAGCCCATGGGACATTTAGAAACACCTGCATCCAGAGCCGCCAGAGCAGTGAGTTGGGGGACAGCCACTTGGAGTGCAGGATCCTTGGGTGATTTTTTAGTCCTGTGGGTGGGCGACCCTTTACATCAGGGACAGCTCTGGGTAACAAATTATCCAAAGCTGAGAGGGGCATATATGTTCGAGTTAGGGAGGTTCTCCTTTCAGAGGGGAAGACTTCTACTACAGGAAGTTTGAAGCGTTTTGCTTATTGGCTCTTTAAGGAGTTCCCAGACATTTTTGATGATTCGGTTTGTCATGGAGCATTTTGGGACTCAGTTAGGGGAAGACTCTTTCTTTTGAAAACTCAGGAGGTGGTAAGATTCACAAAATTTTACCCAATTTTTCACATGATTTGTAGTTTTCTCAAGGGTTCAAAGTTCTAATATTCAACACAGATTTTGTGCTCTGCCCCCCGCATTCCTAAACTCACTGATATCAAGACTAGGATGAGAGACAGAAAATGCCATAAAGAACAGACGAGCCACCTGCTGTCTGCCATCTCCCCTCCTTCTCTACCCCCTGCCCACATCTGTACTGATCACACAGGCCTGGATTCTACCCTAACCCATTCTCCAGTATCTCGCTTACCTCAGATAGCTCACAAAATGGAGTCTCTCATCTGGGGCGGGACATCAATGTCAAACTCCCTCCCACCCCTGGCTGTCTCATCGGGTTCTCCCCCTGTGTTGGGTCCCACCTCTGCATCAGGTACCACCCCTGTGTCGGGATCCAGCGCTTCCTTGAATACTCCTGCTGGCCCTGCCCTCTCCAACTCAGCCCCTTGCGGATCCCACACTGTCAGAGCTGGAAGTGTGAGGGGCTGTAACGGGAAGGCCGCCATCTTGGCTACCAAAGGCCCACAACACCGGGCCTGGCCAGTCACCCCAAGGCCCCGCTCCTCTGCCAAAGACCAAGTTCCCTCTTCTGGAGGGGAGAGGGAAAGTTCATCCCACCTTGAGGATGAGCCTGAACATTCTTGGCAGAGGATGGGGCAGCTGGCATCTGAAGAGGGGGACTGGGAATTGGTAGCTAAATTACAAGCAGCACCGGTGCAGTACCAGGGGGGGCTTACACCCGATGGGAAGCTGTTGCACGTGGGGAGATGAAAGACCTTTGTAAAGCAGCAAAAGACCATGGGCAGGGCTCACCATATTTTAATAATCTGTTAAATGCCATCTTCACTGAACATGTTATGGTGCCTCACGATCTGCTCCATTTTATGCACATCCTACTTTCTCCCACTGAATTTATTCTGTGGGAAGGAATAGGGAAAAATTAATAAAATAACTATTGAAAAACTATGTTAGAAAAGACAGGCGGGCACACCTATCACCAGACCATCTAGCCAGGGAGGAAGATTTCACTAAAGCTGAGAATCAATTACGAGACCTTCCCAAGATGTGTTTGCAGAGGTAAAAGTTGATGCAAAGACAGCTCTCATGCAGACATCCAATGGAACAACACCTACTCTAGATTTCACAGACATTCTGCAGGACCTGAGGCATCCTTTCTAAAATTTATTGACCGCCTAACACAAGCAATAGAGAAGTTAGTTGATCATCCAAAAGTCAGGCAGATATTGCTTGCTAAAAATGCTGAAACAAATGCTAAAAACTCCTGAAAAGACATTTTACCCTATCTACCCCTCATCCCAAAACCTAACATTGCACAAATGGTCGAGGCATGCACCTTAAGGCATCCTTACACCATGCTGCCTGCCTAGCTAAGGCTGCCTGTCAGGGTGTAGTAGAGCTTCTAGTAGCCTCCAAAGTTATTCCCTGACATACAGATGAAAAAGAACCTTGCATTAAATGTGGGGAGATGAAGCATTCTCAACAGAATTTTATAAATTCAGGCTATTACTAGGGACCTTCTAGGTGTCACAGCCACTGTCCTCACTGCCCCCTTTGTCCACATGCTTGCAAACACCAGCAAAACCGGCGGTCTGCGGGAAACCCCACACAGATGCAGAAAGGCCCCGCACGATGACACCAAATGCGAGGCTGTCCCGCCCTACTCTCCCTTACATCCTTGAGAACCAGCACAGTGACCTTCTCAGGTCCATGGGGAAAACTCGAGCACTGCAGAAGAACTCAACAGTAGACAGCTCTGCCCTGGAACCCAATGGCAGCTGGTAAAAGACTTTTCAATTCCAATCCACGATATTTATGTTCATTCTAACAGGCAAATAAGGGCCTGAAGAACGGCGCAGAGACATCTTGATTTTAACCAAGAATAGGGAAGGGATGGAGACACTCACTATACTATCTGATGTAGTTGCCTTGACATCTTTGCAGGAGATAACTGTTCAGGCTCTATGCTTAGAACCTCCCCTTTTCATTCCAAAAGGAACAGTTATAGCCAGAGCCTACCTCCTACTGGACATGATCACCACACCAGCTGATCCAATGGTGATGTGGGCACAGATTATGGGCCGAAATAGACCTGTTCTAAAGTGTGCTTTGTCATGTAAAGGGAGAAAGCTATGTCTTTCAGGATTATTCTACACAGGAGCTTACGTCACGATAATTTCCTGCTCTGATTGGCTAAAGGATGGCCCCAGGTTCCAACTGCTGGGTAATTTTAGCCAACAGGAGAGCCACTACCAACTTCTGGAATCAAGACACCATCTGCATGGAAGGTCCTGAGGGCACAGTTGCCACAGTAAGACCATTCATCACCTGGGCACCAATAACACTTTGGGGAAGAGACGTCTTGTCCCAGTGGAGGACAAGGCTAGAGATCCTATCAACACCTCAGGATTTCTAGATGGGGCACTGAGCAGTGCGCCACCCTACAGTTAACCAGGAAGACCAACGACCCCATATGGGTGGATCAGTGGCCCCTCCCAGGCAGAAAGTTAAAGGCCCTGCAGTCCCTCGTGCAGAAGCAGCTCTCTGTGGGCCACATTGTACCATCTACTAGCCCCTGGAATGCGCCTTTCATTATCATACAAAAGCCTGGCAAAGACAAGAGGCGGCTCCTGCAGGACCTCAGGAAAATCAACGAGGTCATTGAGGACATGGGTCCCCTCCAGCCCAGCCTGCCCTCAGCCTCCCTGATACCCCGAGATTGGGAGATAGTTGTTATAAATCTAAATTACTGCTTCCTTGAAGCCTCCTTGCATCCCAATGACAAATCCAGTTTGCCTTTTCCGTCCCTCAATCGACAAACACCTCTACAGAGGTACCAGTGGACTTTATTGCCTCAAAAAATGAAGAAAAACCCAGCTATTTGTCAATGGCTTGGAGCCCAAACTCCCTTCCCCATCCAGAAAAGACATCATAATGCTATCATTTTTCATTACATGTATGAAACATTAGATTGAGCAGAAGCTCAAATCATTTTGGACGTTACAGTACAAGATCTCATTACTGCAGTACAGGAGAAAGGTTTTGAGATTTCAGCAGATAAAGTCCAAAAGACAGCCCCCTGGAAGTACATCGGCTTAATACCACAGAGAGAACCATCACACCCCAAACACTGCAAATCAAGGGCAACCCAAAGACTCTGCGAGAACTCCACCAACGCTGTGGAAGCATCAGTTGGGTATGTTCAGTGCTGGGGATCACCACAGAAGATCTCGCACCACTGCTCCTGCTGCTCCTTAAAGGCAGTGAAGGACTCAATTCCCTGCGATCACTGACACGGGAGGCCGAAGGAACTCTGCAAAAGGTATCCCAGGTGATTCAAACTAAACAGGCACACAGATACCGCCCTGATTTTCCTTTCTCCCTGGCAATCCTTGGTTTATGTCCAAAATTCCATGAATTTTTGTTTCAGTGGAACTCAACTATCTCAGATGCCCTGATAAAAATTGAATGTGTTCTCAGAGCACACCAACCCACTAAAAAAATAACAACCCTACAAAAAATTATTGCACAACTAATCAGAAAAATAGAGAGCGTCAGTGTTTCCTTATAGGAACAGACCTTGTGAATACATACATACTCCTCACTCTAGAGCACCTCAACTGGCTACTTCAAACATCTGAACCACTGCAATATGCCTTAGATAGTTTTTACACAGGCTAGGATCAGCCATCAATTCTGCCATCAAAACATTCCTGTGCTGCTCAGGATGTTCAAAATTACCCGAGACCAGGCAAGATCCATTGTAGCCACCTGCCCAAATTGTCAGGAACATGCCCTTGCTTCTGTCAGAGCTGGAGTCAATCCAGGAGGACGAGAGAGTCTCCACATCTGGCAATCAGACATCACACACTAAGCCCCTTTCGGCAGACTAAAATACATCCACGTCTCAATCAACACCTTTTCCAGTGCAGTTTTTGCCTCTGCTCATGCTGGTGAAAAAACAAAAGATGCTATAAAACATTACTTTTTAGTTTTTTCCACCTAAGCATATCCACAGGAAATTAAAACTGATAATGCACTTGCTTATACCTTGCACTGATTCCAACAAGTTGCTGACCACTGGGGTATAAAACATGTCACAGGCATACCACGCTCCGCCACAGGACAGTCGAAAGCCGAGAGGGCCCACTGATCCATCAAAAGGATCCTTGATCAACTAAGCTGGGGAGTCCAGATATTATCTCCCATTGAGAGACTGGCCAAGGCCTTTGACGTATTCAACTTTTTGAACAACCCATTTATGGAGCCAACTCCCCCAGTCATCAGGCAGTTTACTAATTCAGCTGCAGCCCAATTAAAAGAACAGCCACCCGTGTTGATCAAAGACCCTGAATCTAAACAAATTATGGGCCCTTTCATTATTACTTGGGGAAGAGAAGATGCCCTTGTCTCTACAGTAACACGCCTAGGATGGATTCCAGCAAAATACTTTAAAACTGTTTCCGGGAACAGTGGGGCAGACACCAGAGCCACCATCAGAAAAACAGAATGGAAGACTAAGAGGGACAGCAGCAGCCTGGGAAAGAAGAAGGAGAAGGACAGAAGAAGATCTCCTAAGCAGCGCTGACCACACACACCAAGACCAAGATGGCTCAGACACCACTAACCAGGATATATGACTTAACATTTGTAAAAATTACATTTTAGCATTGATACATGGTTCTTCTAATAAGCTGTGTTCACACCCTTGCCTCACAGAAGAGAAAGTTTAGTGGGACCACAACTTAAGTTCCACCTTCTAATCTCTTCATCTGTTTACTTTAAGGACACCCAAGCCTCCAGATACTAAATTACCAAAGTCAGAGGATGCTGCTATTGGTTGCTGCTGCAGCAGGAATCTGGATGCTCCTCACTGAGCCACATGCCTTCAGCTGGGTGCTTCCACAGACAAGCCACAAATTCTTGTCCATGGCCATGCCTGTCAGGCATTTGAAGGCATGTGTTTTTTCCACCTGCTGTCACATAGGGAGTCAGAGTACCAGGGCATCCAGCTGCTAAAAGATCAAGGAAACAAGATCCAGATAGAAGGCAACAACGACTGGTTCACTGGACTTTTCAAACACTGGGTGATGAAAGGCTGGCTTTCATCTTTAGTTAAGACTATTTTGTGAATTTTGTTTATTGAAATCATTGTGTGGGTTATATTACCCTTTTTTGCTAAATGCCTGCAAAACTCTATGGCTGAAGCCTTCTTTATAGACAACAAAAAGGGGGAGTTGTGAGGGCCCAGGGGCCTACCATTGGAACTGTAATACCTCAGGGCAAAGTGACCAAGGTAAAAGAGAGACACCGCTCTGAATGCAATGGTCTCGCCCATGGGCATTTTCAGGCACCTGGTGATGCAGCACATTTTGTTGGCATCACCTGGTTCAACTGCTGTATTTTCCTGATATGTGCATCCCCTAGAATGTCCTCGCCTTTCCTGTACCATTTTGGTCCTGGCTCTTTCCACTGCTCCCCGGCTTTTCCCCCCAATTTTCCCTCTGAGTGCCAAGCCCCATTTTGTCTCCATTCTGGACCCCCTTCAGGGCAATCCACTGATGTGTTTGCAGTTCCACACAAAGATCCCTCACTCACCTCGTTCACCAGCAGTTTAAGCAAGCGTGCTCCCAGCTCTGCGTGTGCAGGTCACACACAGAGGTTGCTGTGGGCAGGCTGCAATGCAGGGACTGAGTGCAACAGAGAACCTGGCCTCTAATAAAAGGCACGAATCCTGCAACCCACTAAAGAAAGGACATGCATGTCTCTACTTCTTCCTTATCCTCTCAGTCCTCATGCCACTTTCCCCATTTTTTCTGACTGGGAATTTGGCTTCTCTCTCTCCTGTCTGCAGGTCCAGCCACACGTATGACCCTGAAGGAACAGCCTGACCCACAGAGAAGTGGAGGAGCACATTTTGTCAGGAAATTTAGAGACAGGACAAGGAAAAATGGGATCAAACTGCAAGAGGCGGAAGGGATTAGATAATGGGAAGAAGTTCTTTATTCTCAGGGTGCTTATCCCCGACACAGGGACCAGTGCAGAGAGGCTGTGGATGCCCCATCCCCAGCAACACCCAAGGCCAGGTGGGACAGGGGCTGCAGCAACCTGCTCTGCTGGGAGCTTGCTCAGCTTGGAACCAGATCATCTTCAGGGTCCCTTCCAAGCCAAACCATTCAAGGATTTGATCATTCTGCCATCCCCATCTCCCACTGCACAGCGCCCCTGAAACTTCAGTGACATCACAGCTCCCAGAGGGTTCCAGGTGGAACGTCCAGGACCTGGAAACGAGCACAGCAGACACTTCACCGGCTGCCAAGGGTCAGTTGCTGCTCACCCTGCGCTCTGACCCTCAGCGCTGAGCTGCTGCTGCTGCCTGGGCTTTTCTGGCTGCCAGCTCTGGAGAACCAATCCCAGCACGATGTGCTCTGCTGTGCCCGTAGAGGTACAGTGCCATGCCAGGCAGGGGGCACCCGGCTTCGGCAGGCTGCAGCCATGTGGGAATGGATGGTGTGGGACAGGAAGCCCACTGGGAGATTGTGCTGCCCCTTGCAGACTGACAGAGACATTGTGGAGGAGATGGATGTGGACCAGGAGCTGGATGAGGAAGAGATGATGGAGGTGGACTCCTCCTCTACTTCCATGACCAATCCGGTTGAGGACATGGAAGTAGAGGAGGAGGAGACCATCGAGGAGATGGAGGTGGATGAGGAGGACAACATCGAGGACATGGAAATAGATGAGGAGGATGAGGAGGAACCCATGACCCTTGGATGAAGATGCAGCCCCACAGGTAAGACGGGCAGATGCTTCCCACGCCCTGCCCACACACACACTGGGTCCCCTCATGCCAGGCTGGGGCTGGGCTGGATGGCCCCGCTCAGGGACACGGTGCCCGCAGGGGGCCTGGATTGTGCTGCAACAAGCACCAGCCCCGGCCTACCCTGCGCTTGCCTGGGGCCACGCCAGTCCTGCCAGACCCAGCCCAGCCCCTGGGGCCCAGCTGCCAGCCCTGCTGGGCCCAGTGCTGGCAGCTGAGTCCAGCTCTGCTGCTTCCTTTCTTCCAGGACTCATGCGCATGATGGCACAGATATCACACCTTTGTAAATACGTTTGAAAGTTTTGAAGATTTCTGTAAATACGTTTGAAAGTTTAGAAGATTTCTGTAAATACGTTCACTACGTTTGAAGTTTCCTGTAAATACGTTTTTAAGATTGTTAGCCCATCAGATCCCATGTAAATATGTTCTGTATATTACTGTTGATGTTGTATAACGATTGTTATAACAAAACATGTTCTGTAAATCCTAGATTTGCCAATCTTCGGCAAATAAATCCTGTTTCTTTTGAAAACCTGACTTCTCTTGGCCATTCCTTTGGGCACAGGCAGCCTTTGCACACTTGTGGGTTCCACTTGTTCCGCGTTCCCAGGGCTGGAGGACCCTGCAGGTGCTGGCACAGCCACCCTGGGGCTGGGGGTCCCTGTGCACAGGGGCTCCCACTGACACCACTCCTGGCACTGGGCACTGCTGCTCTTCCTGGCCTGGGACACAGCGCTGTCCCCAAGAGCTCAGCTCTCACCAGCTCTCACACAGGGGGCTCTCACAGCACTGGCCCCTGCAGCCATGGCACCAAAGCAGCCAGCAAACCTTCAGCCACCCTTCCTGCTGCAGCCACAGGCACTCCTGGGCCCAGAGCCGCCAGCAGGCCACAGCCATGCAAACTCCACCTGCACGTGCTCAAGGCCACCACAGCCTTGGAAACTGGTGCACCTGCATCTGGGCTGCTGCAGGGGCTGATATTTGAGCCTTGGTGCCTAAAAAGGCTTTGGGCTCTGCTTCCCAGCCTGCTCTGCACTGCCCTGAGCCTGCATTGTTCCAGAGACAAAAGCCAAGCCAGGGCATCCTCACCCTGCCCACATTCCTGCTGCTGCCAGCGGCCACTGGCCCCTTGGCCCCACTCGGGTGACAGCTGCAGGGACAGGGCAGCCTGTGCTGGGCAGGGGCCACGGGGTTTTGGGCCCTGGGGCTGCTGCTGCTGCTGCTGCTGCTGCTGCTGCTGCTGCTGCTGGGGGCCATGGGCCCAACAGGGCCCTGAGCTCAGTCCCTGCCCAGGCAGCTGCCCCCAAAGCCCCACACTCCCCGAGCATCCCCATCACACCTGCCAGGGGGAAATCCCACGGGCTTCAGGAAAGAAATTCCCCATAGTGACTAAACCAAAGGGTCCAAGGGGAAAGTCAGCACCAGCTGATGTTTACAGCACCTTGACAATGGTGGCTGCAGGGCAGGTGAGATCTCCAGGGCCTTTGGCAGTGCCTGCTCTGCACGTGAGCCTGTGGGGCTGCTCCCACTGGGACACAGCACCGGGCTCAGACCAGCCCTCAGCCCCTTGCAGCTGATCCCAAGGAGCAGGCTCAGAAAGCATTTCCAGACCACTTCCTGTAGATATTTCAAAGGACTATATGTCATTCAAGGAAGTCACCTTGCACATTTAGTTTTGGTGTCGTGACATGAGAAGCCATGAAGGTGCCTCTCAATGTGCACTCAGGGCACTTCCACTGCCATCCCAAAGGGATCACAAAGGACAGGCCTCTGCTTTCAGCACTGCTGAGCTCCTCACCCAGTAATGAAATCTCAGGAAGAGGCAGGAATTATGTGCTCCAGAGATTCTGCACTCCAATAAATGGCATAAATTCCACAGGCTATCTAACCCAATGACTTGCATGTCTCTTTTTCCTCTTTCTCTCATCCCTCATGTCACTTTCCCCAAAACCTACCATTGCACAAATGGCCGAAGCATCAACCATTAGGATATCCTTACACCATGATGCCAGCCTAGCTAAGGCAACATTAGTTTGAGCAGAAGCTCAAATCATTTTGCATGTTGCAGTACAAGATGTCATCACCGCAGTACGGGAGAAAGGTTTTTAGATTGCAGCAGATAAATTCCAAAAGACAGACTCCTGGAAGTAGCTCGGCCTAAAAAGCGCAGAGAGAACCATCACATGCCAAACACAGCAAATCAAGGACAACCCAAAGACTTTGCCAGAACTCCACAGGCTGTGTGGAAGCTGTTTTGATGTCGTGGCATGAGAAGCCATGAGGTGCTCTGAAAGTGTACTCAGGGCACTTCCACTGCCATCCCAAATGGAACACAAAGGACAGGCCTCTGCTTTCAGCACTGCTGAGCTCCTCACCCAGCAATGAAGTCTCTGGAAGATGCAGGAATTAAGTGTACCAGGGAACCTGCCCTCTAATAAAAGGCATGAATCCCACAGCCCACCCAACCCAAAGCCTTGTATATCTGTACCTTTTTCTTCTTCTCTCTTCTCTCGTGTCACCTTCCCCATATTCTCTGTCTGGGAGTTTGGCTTCTCTCTCTCCTGTCTGCAGGTTCAGCTGCACGTGTGACCCTGCAGGAACAGCCTGACCTGCAAGCAAAGGTCACGTTATTTCAGAGCACTGCACTGCTCCAGCTTGGGGAGGAACTGGGAACTGAAGACATGTGCTCCTCCTTGGGAGCAGCTCCTCCCCATCCCATACAGCGAGGAGTGGGATATCTACCACTGACCTCCTCCCATGCAGCAGCACCCCTGAAGTGCTGCTTTTCCCTCCCAGAATTGCCACCCTGAGCCACCCAAGGTGTCCCTCCGCTGCCAGGCTGGCTCTGATCCACAGTGGAGGTGGAACCCTGAGCCCAGCAGACACTGATTCCTTCCCTTCTAGCCCAGGTCCTAGCAGAGCACTAAAACTCCACACCAGGAGTGGATTTGGAGGCTACATGGAGAAAGGGGAATTGTGTCTGATTGGGGCAGACAGAATAAAATGCAGCTGCCAAAGGGAAATCAAAGCATCCCGCAGAGTACAGCCAGGTACGCTGCACATCAAGGCTGTGCTGGTGTAGAAATACTGTATTAAAAGGAATTTATGATCACTACTATCTGCCAACAAAAATACACAGAATACATCAAGCTTCAGTTTTAAATGCAGAAAAGATAGGAAATTCAGAGTGGTTTTCACCACAAACACATCTCAATGGCCAGCCCAGCACTGGGGTCAAAGGGAGGCAATATTTTGTTGCTACCTCGTGATGGCATTTCTTCTTCTCCTAATGCAGGAATTCTGCCTGCCCAGGACAGCAAGGATGCAGGTGAAGAGCCACAGAGCTGCTCACAGATGGACAGACAGACCAAAGCTGCTCATCTCCCCCCTTCTGAGGAGGATTTCTTATTCAGCCTTTCCTTTCTCTCTTCCTTTTACCTAAAAAGATACCTGGGATAGAGTAACAGCTTGCAGGAGACAGGGAGCATCTCCTACCAAAGGGAAGTGAAGGCAAGGCTAATTATTTTGTAGAATAAATACATGTACTCACAGACAAAAAGCTCTGGTCTTGGGAACAACTGGATTGATCCCTCCCTGTTCAAGACCAAAGAGACATTTCCCTGATCAAAGGACCTGGTCCCTCCTGTGTAAGACTGGGATGTTTGTCACAATTCAGACAGAAACATTTCAAAGCCTGTAGTCATCCAATAGGTATAATGTGGGATCTCAGCTCCTCAGGACTGAGGCGCAGAGTGAACGAGACCACCCTTGGGGGGCTCGGGAGTCCTGGAATGTCGCCAGAAGTGTCTGGTGGCTGGACTTTGATCCTGCAGGGGAGACGACACCTGTACGAGGATGGGAGGATTTCACTAGAGTAAATGGTGAAGGGATAAGTTAATTAGAGTGTAAAACACAGGGTTTAGGATTTCTGTACAGGGGGGTTTAGAGAAGTAAGATGGAGGAATTGGGGCATGTCCTGTCCTTCTTTTTCTTCTTCTTCGCCTCCATCTTCTGCGGTGATGTTGGCACTTTGAAATTGGTTATTGTTAAAAGTGCACTGATTAATAAGGGTGACAGGTATTGGGGAAAATAGGTAAATATTGAATACGTAACTTTGAGTATAAAGATAGGTGACCGCCCCGAGGTGCTCAGTGTGCTCATGGCTGACATGCTGGGCAGACCTCTGTCGGGCCGAGAGAAAATCTTTTAGATAAACAACTAATAAACACTGAAGACCAAGAAAAAACCTAAAGCCTCTTCTCGTCCTTTGAAGCGCAGGCTGTCCAAGGCCATCCCCGGGCCTTTCCAGGCCATAAATCAGCCAGGAGAAACCCGACAAGTGGCGTCCCTGTGTGGGCTACTCCCCACCAAACCTTTCGGGGGGGGATCAGCCCTGAAGAGCTGAAGAACAGAGAAGAGCCAAGAGACCAGTGTTGGTCTTGGACGAATTCCCAGGAGAGCACTGATAACTCCTGAGGAGAGAAGCCAGAAAAAAGAAACAAGAGAGGAGAAAAAAAAGAAAAGAAGAAAAAAAAAAAACGGCCAGGAGAGTCTGCAAAAAACAGCAGTCACTGAGAATTCCATCTCTCAGCTTCTGCCGAAGACAGTTCGTAGCAGAGCAGCCCGGATCGGAAGCAGAAAGGCGCCTCTGGATCCATCCCTCGTGACCCGCTGGATGGAGATCGAGAGCCTTCGGACCGCTCTGACAACAGATTCGGTGAGAAGGTCAAAAATAAGAACATGGGGGGCACACTCTCCCAGGAACAGCTGGGAATTTTGTCCGCCTTACAAGGCGTGGCTGCAGCATACACAGAAGGGATCCCAAAGAAAGAATTAAAATAATTATTGTTGTGGGTAAGGTTAAACTATCCACTCTCAGAAACACGCCTGCTGTTCGAAGTAGGGTTCTGGCAGGAAATTAACAGACATTTATATCTCTTAGCAACAAAAAAAGATGAGACAGCGTTAAAGCTGCTCTCGCCGGCAAGATTGATGCTGGAAGGTATTTCAGTGCAATCGAAAAGACTGGAGAAGCAACAAGTTGCAGGGCCCTCAGAAGGAGGGGGAGAGCAAAGCGCTGAGAAAAAATTAGCTCTGGCCTCAGGTAGCCAGGAAAAAAGGCTCTCGAGAAAAGGGAGCAGGAAATACTATCAGATCCTCCGGTCCCAAGACCCAGAAACCCCAGGAAGCTCCTAAAGTGTCCTGAAACCCCGGAAATTACAGGGGAATCAGGATCAGAATTAGGATCCGACTCGGATAGGAGATCGGAAGGAGGGGTGCAGGGGGGAGAAAGGGGATCGGGGGGGGCGCTTTCTTGCTAAGGGCACGGCGGCGCGGCGGCGCGGCGGCGGCAGAGCAGGGTGGCCAGGCTGCGGCGTTGCAGGCGGGGAGCGCGGGTGAAGAGATAATAGGAGACACGGGTTCCGGTGCGGCTTTGGTCAGCGCAACGCTGAGGGCGGCGGCCGCCTTGGCCGGCAGGGTAGCAGAAACGCGCGTGGCGGGCAAAACTCACAAAGACCCGGGGGGGGAGTCACAAACCAGCACGGGGGCTTTAGGCACGGGCGGCGAAATGGGGGAAACTGCGCAGCCCCAAAGGGCCACCGTAGTGAGACGCAGGAGGCGCGCGGTTGTGACGTCAGACCTGGTGCGGAGGTCAGCTTGTATGGCGGAGCGGGCCCGGGTACCGGCGGGAGGCGGGCTGTACACACCGGTGGGAGGAGTGGTCACAGCATCAGAGGAGGAGGAGACACAGTCAGGGACAGACCGAGGGGAGGAGACCTCGGAGGTGGAACGAGGGGGAGAGAGTGACGTCAGCTCGGGAGAGACAGGGAGCGGCTCGGAAAGCACGCATGCGCGAAGAGTAGAGCGCGGGCGGGGGCGGGCCCGATCCCCTGTGTTCGGGATTCTACGTCCCGGGGCTCCACACCCTCTCCGGACTCGGTGCCTTTGGTTGGAACCCTCAGAGTTCCAGGCCCTTCCCTTCAAGGGAGACGCTCTGGTGTTCGAGCTCCATTTTCAGCTGAATTAAAAGCCAGGCAGACTCGGTCTAAAACGAGATCATGAACACGGCAGTCGACCGGACAAAGAGCAGTCGAGTTTGTTCCGTCACCCGAGCTGGGGAGGCCGGTGACAGCGCCACCTAGTGGGGGGATGACAGAAGTGCATGACATGCCGGATCTGTTCGGTGGAGCACAGCGCCATCTCGTGGCGAGACTGCAACAATGCAGCAATTTTTCCCAACATTATACAAAAGGAAAGGCGCTTCAAAGAAGACAGTGATAACACAGCAAAAGGATTATCCGTCGACTTCAGGATTTCGTGAAGACGATGAAAGTTCAGATGAAGCACAGCAACAAGGGAGATGTCATAAGGATCACAGCATTGGAAGGTGTTCCGGCATGGATGCTGTCAGCAGCAGAAGCAGCAAAAAGCTTCTTGCATTCATTTGATACAGTAAAAAAGAAATATCAACAAGATCCTCGAGTTTCCTTTTCGGATTTAGGAGCTAGGTCAAAGTCCTCAAGGCGAAAAATGAGGTACAATGAATCACCAATGACATCCACAACACCATTATTCATGCAATTCCTAATGGAGCCTGAAGAAGAGGAATTTCTAGAGCTGGTGAAGATGATGGATTGGAAGCGAATCAGAAAAGCATTGGCAAAGGAAAAACATTTATTTCCGGGATCAGGAGATCTGACAATGCCAGTGACATATGATGCCCAGGGACAGAATCCAAGGTGGGAAAGGATGGGTCATGAGACACTCAAAGATCTAGGAAAGGTGGCTCAAACTTTTGGGCTGAATTCACAATACTTCAAACAGCTACTAAGAGGGACATTCACCACATATGATCTCACGCCATATGATATTCGAAGTATTTTGGCAATGATTCTCACTGACACGCAAAGTCTTGTCTGGGAAAAAAGGTGGAGAAAATATCTTTCTGAATTGCGGAACAGATATCAAGGTGGGCCAAACACGAACCTCACAGAAGGGCAGTTAGCAGGAGATCCTCCAGATGACAACCCAGGGGAACAAGCAGCGCGGCTTCCACGAAGAGTGTTAAGCGACATCAAGGAAGCAGCGCGAATGGCAATCATGCAAATCACACCAACAGGAGCTCCAGAAGTCCCGTTCTCTTGCATCAGGCAAGGTCCCACAGAACCATTCATGTCATTCATCGATCGACTCACGCAAGCCGTGGATCGACAAGTGACGATCGAAGAAGCGAAGAGGCCTGTCTTCGAGAGCTTAGCTTTTGGCAATGCCAACCCGGATTGTCAACGGGTCATCAGTGCCATGCCAGGACAGCCATCCTTGGCAGAGATGGTGGAGGCATGCAGCAAGGTGGGGACACCTCAGCATGTCGCATCGATCGTGAAGAACGAATTAAGAGAGGAATGGGAAGAACAGTTAAAGGGACACTCAGAAAGGCAATCTGAGGACAAGACACTGGAAAAGATGTTGGAAAAAATACTGCATCAACAGGATGAGAACATCAACAAAGTTCTCGCAATGATGCAGAAAAAGAGCAATTCCCCAGGAGGACAGTGCTACAAATGTGGGGAGTTTGGACACATGAAAAGAAATTGTCCACGAGCATATACGCCAACTCCAGCACAAAAAGCGGAAAGGCCAGTTTGTGCGCGGTGCGGAAGAGGAAGACACTCTGTAAAGGAATGTTATTCCCAGACAGATGTGGACGGGAATCCGTTACCGCATCCGGGAAACGGGAAAAGGAGCGCGGCCGTAAATCGCCAGCGCCCTCAGACACAAGTAATGGCGGTGGCTCAAGAGCAGACAGGGCAATCATCAGTGAGCGACAAGCAGATGCCCTCAGCAAAACCCTCAGTCGATTCCACAGTGACCCAGACCTCCTCCCACCAGGGGCACAGTGTGCATTGGCAGCTTCAAAACTAGTATGCTTTCTGGATGAGAGTCATGCGGAGATACCAACGGGTATCTGCGGGGATTCATATAAAAAACAAGATTTCTTGATAGTTGGGCAAGATAAATGCAATCAAGTATTCTTGGACTCATTGTTTATCCAACGGTTGTCTCAGCGGATAAAAATACAGAGTTGACAGTGTTGGCAAGAGCACTTCGTCCACCATTGACTGTACCAGAAAATACTGTGGTTGCGAGAGCTTTCGCATTGCCGCAACACGCAGTTGGAGAGGTCATGTCAATCTTCGACGAAGAAGGTTTCCCTATGAAGGAACATGTTGAAGTACATACAACATGGGTGAAGCACATAGGTTGAGACCGACCCACGCTCACATGCCAATTGACATATGGGGACAGAACAATAGCGATCAGAGGTATGCTCGACACAGGGGCGGATATAACGGTAATATCATACATCTTTTGGCCACGCAGTTGGAGCTTGGTCACGCCATTGGGTTCTCTCTCAGGCATAGGGGGAGCGTCTCTGTGTCTGCAAAGTGAGAATTCTGTCGTTGTCACAGGACCAGGAGGCAAGACGGCGATCATTCATCCTTTTGTCATCCAAAAGCTGATCACAGTCTGGGGTCGGGATCTTTTGGCACAATGGGGCACGAAGATCAAAGTGGATTTTTGATAGGGGTCACTGCGGCACTCGCCACATTGAAGTTGACATGGAAAACAGATGATCCAGTTTGGGTGGATCAGTGGCCCCTTGAGCGGAAAAAAATTGAGTGCTTTGAAAGACCTGGTCCAAGAACAATTGCAGAAGGGACACATCAAGCCAACAGACAGCCCTTGGAATTCTCCAGTGTCTGTCATCAAGAAAAAGCTATCAGGCAAATGGAGGTTGTTACATGATCTCAGGAAGCTCAACGAAGTCATAGAAGACATGGGACCGCTTCAGTTGGGACTTCCATCTGTCTCAATGATTCCCAGAGATTGGCAGCTTGTGGTCATTGACCTCAAGGATTGTTTTTCAGCATTCCACTCCATCCAGATGATGCTCCGAGATTTGCCTTTTCAGTTCCGAGTATCAACAAGGAAACGCCTCTGCAGCGGTACCATTGTGTCGTTCTTCCACAAGGCCTGAAAAATTCTCTGACGATCTGTCAATGGTACGTGGCACGAGCTTTTGCACCAGCGCGGAAGAAATTTCCGAAGGCGAAGATCATTCATTACATGGATGATTTGCTCATTGCAGCATAAACACAACAGGAGCTGTGAAAAGCTCGTGACTGTGTGATTGCAGAGGTGCAAAAGGCAGGTCTGGAAATCAGCATCTCGAAGATTCAGGAGGTTGCACCTTGGAAATATCTAGGGTGGAAAATTTCAGAGAAAACGATAAAGCCTCAAAAAATGGAGATCAACATTAAGGTCAGTAATTTGCATGATTTGCAACAGCTTTTGGGAGAGATCAACTGGATGAGGCCAGTTTTGGGAATCACAAACAGCGACATTCCAGCGTTGCTTGATCTCTTGAGAGCAGACACAGACATTCGATCTCCCAGGACACTCACGCCAGAAGCAAAAAAAGAGTTGGAGAAAGTCGCAGACGCGATACAGAAAAGGCAGGCACATCTATTTGTTCCAACGTTGCCTTTTCAGTTGGCAGTGCTGGGGAAGAAAACACAGTTCCATGGTTTGATCTTCCAATGGGATGAATCACAAAAGGACTCTTTGATAATCATAGAGTGGATTTTCCTACCACACAGGCCTGCAAAAACAATTCTCACAGATTTGGAGATGGCAGCACAGATCATCATAAAGGCGAGAACAAGGTTGCTGACGATGGCAGGAAGAGAATTTTCAGTCATCAGATTACCTCTGAAGCGAGACTATTTCGATTGGGCAATGCAACAATCGAAAGACTTGTTAATCGCGTTGTTAGCGTTCCCAGGAACTTGCACAGTCCACTTTCCACAGAACAGAATACTGCAATCACAAATATGTTACAGAGTGAAACCGAGAATAAGTGAAGAACCTTTGGATGGGATCACAGTGTTCTCAGATGGCTCAGGGAAGACGCACAAGTCAGTGATCACGAGGAGAGATTCAAAGACAGGGGATTGGGAATCAGACGTGAGGATGGTTCAGGGCTCTCCACAAATTGTGGAGTTGGCAACCGTTGTCCGAGCATTTCAGTTGTTCGAACAACCTCTCAATCTGGTGACAGATTCCGCATACGTTGCGGGTGTAGTCAAGAGATTGGAGGGTTCGCTCTTGAAAGAAGTCAGTAATGAGGTTTTATACTCATATCTGACGAGTTTGAAAACACTGCTAGAAAGCAGGGAAAAAGAATATTTTATCACACACATTAGAGCACACACAACACTTCCGGGGTTTCTAGCGGAAGGGAATGCTCGAGCGGACAGGTTGACAATGCCCATTTCGCAAACACTGCCGGACACTTTTGAGCAAGCAAGATTAAGTCATGCGTTCTTTCATCAGAATGCACAGGCGCTGATGGAGTCCTTTCGTCTCACAAAGAGTCAGGCGAGGGAGATCATTAGTGCTTGTCCAGACTGTCAGCTTGTGCAGCCACCTTCTTATACAGGAGCGATTAATCCGCGGGGGCTGCAAAGTCTGCAGTTGTGGCAGACTGATGTCACGAAATATCCATCCTTTGGGAGGCTCAAAAATGTTCATGTTTCTGTAGATACATTCTCAGGGGCAGTCTTTGCGTCAGCACATGCAGGGGAAACAGCAGACCATGCTTGTCGACATTTTCTGCAAGCATTTGCATCATTAGGTGTGCCTCAGGAGATAAAAACAGACAATGGTCCAACGTATACAGGCAGGGTGTTTGACAAATTCCTGAAAAGATGGGGTGTCAAACATACGTTTGGTATTCCACATTCGCCCACGAGTCAGGCGATCATAGAAAGAACACATCACACCCTGAAATCCCTTCTGGACAGACAAAGAAGGGGTGAGCCAGAGACAACACCTCACATGAAATTAAATAAGGCACTGTATGTGTTGAATTTTTTAAATAGCTCATCCTCAGAACCTAATCCACCGATCGTGAGACATTTTCTAAACAGCACACAGGCAAAGCTAAGGGAGAATCCTTTAGTTTTGATCAGAAACCCGGAGACAGGACAAAGAGAGGGTCCTTTCAAACTAATCACTTGGGGCAAGGGTTTCGCTTGTATCTCCATAGATTGAGGTCTGAAGTGGGTGTCGGCACGGCACGTGAAGCCATTTTGAGTGCGAGAACACGAAAACGCGGATCCGAGAAACAAAGAGACGAGTACTCAGACAGAAGTCGAGACTCAGACTGCAAAGAGCGATTCAGAAGAGAAATAAAAAGAGGCTAAAGACTTTGGGGGAATTTTCCTTTAGGGTCTTGAATGAAAAACAGAACAATGATTTCACACAGAACCAAAGTCATGGGTTTCATGATGCTTATGTGCATCGTTCTTTCACACATTGCAATAAGCAATGGGTAGAATTCTTTGACATCTCTCCTATTTGGAGAGGAATTTTAACGGTAGGATTCTATGTTTTAATAGTTCTCCTAGTCCTCATACTTGTCGTCCCATGCATCTTTGTATGTTTAAAACGTGCCATGAATCGGATAGCAAAAGAGGTTTTCTTGGTGCAAACAGAAGGGGGAGATGTGGGATCTCAGCACCTCAGGACTGAGGCGCAGAGTGTCCGAGACCACCCTTGGGGGGCTCGGGAGTCCTGGAACGTTGCCAGAAGTGCCTGGTGGCTGGACTTTGATCCTGCAGGGGAGACGACACCTGTATGAGGATGGGAGGATTTCACTAGAGTAAATGGTGAAGGGATAAGGTAATTAGAGTGTAAAACACAGGGTTTAGGATTTCTGTACAGGGGGGTTTAGAGAAGTAAGATGGAGGAATTGGGGCGTGTCCTGTCCTTCTTCTTCTTCTTCGCCTCCATCTTCTGTGGTGATGTTGGCACTTTGGGATTGGTAATTACTAAAAGTGCGCTGATCAATAAGGGTGACAGGTATTGGGGGGAAAAGGTAAATATTGTATACGTAACTTTGAGTATAAAGATAGGTGACCACCGCGGGGGCTCTCAGTGTGCTCATGGCTGACATGCTGGGCAGACCTCTGTTGGGCCGAGAGAAAATCTTTTAGATAAACAACTAATAAACACTGAAGACCGAGAAAAAACCTGAAGCCTCTTCTCGTCCTTTGAAGCGCGGGCTGTCCAAGGCCATCCCCGGGGCTTTCCAGGCCATAAATCAGCTGGGAGAAAACCCGGCACCTTCCCACTCCTGCCCCATGTTACATGCTCCTGCCTTCAGGTGGCAGGATGGGAATAACATTCCAGGGATGACTTCAGGGCTTGCCTGAGAAAGAAGGTGTCCTCTTCTTTTCAAATTATCAGGAGAAGAGGATCCAGCCAAGTTCAGGACTCAGCTGTCAGGACTGAAAAACTGAGTGCAAATCAGCCCCCGCATCGCCTCCATCCCTGGGCTCTACCCACCAGACTCCTCTGTCCCTGCTGTAGCACTCATCTCTCACACACACCTGGCTCCCCAAGACCCAAAGACACAAGCTCCACAGCTAAACTTAACTCCTCTGAATTTCAGCCAACACCACTAAACTGTTCCCTGAGCCCACAGCTAGAACAGCTGTGAAGGAGACATCCCTGACACTGTAAGAACCAAAGGAAAATCACTGCCAAGAGATGGGCCTGGAAAGCTAAATTTTGGGCTTTTCTCTGTTAACTGTGAGCTGCTCCTTAAGACACTTCTCATCCTGTTAGATCATCCTCTCAATGAATCACTACTGCACCTGACAGGCAGAAAAGATAAGGTATGGAGGGGGTTTTAAAAGGTTATTTTCTTCTGCTTTTATAACTAGGTCAAACATTGACATGTTTGTTTTCTTGTATGGCATCTAAAGACAGGTCCATGTCTCCCAATGGCACCTTGCAACCCCCAGACACTGCTCTTGCTTTGAGCAGTGTGTTTGCTCCGATGATTTCCAGAGGTCCCCTCCAGGACCACTGCAAAGCCACGTGCCTCTGGCCTCCCAGAGAATGGCTCTGTTTGGCTGACAGTGCTGAGGAAGCATTTCAGAAGCTGCTGGTGCTCAGCAGGGTGCAAGCCAGCTCCCAACATGTTCCAGCAGCCTCCAGGAAACCTGGGACACAGGAAGCTCCAAGGCCACTGAAAGCAAGAGCAGATGCCTTCCATCCTGCTCACTTCCAGCCAGGCTGCAGGGCAGCAGATCCGATGCTTGGTTCCTTCTGTAGCTCTTTCCCAACTCCGCTCTCACCCAAAGGTGTTTGCACAGGGACAGATGAGCTGCCTCACCTCTGGGTGCTCAGCTGGTACTGAGCTGCCCGGGCACCGACATTGCGTACCAGCAGAGTCTGCTGGGTGCTGACCTTGACTGGACACTTGGAGAAGTCCAGCTGGGCAGGGAAGTCCAGCACAGCTCGGGCACCAATGGCCCGAATTGGCACAACGATCCTTTCCCTTGCAGTGAGGCACACCAGCTCGTGGCAATAATCCTGCAGGAAAAGAAACTGGCTCAGCACAGGACATTTAGTGCCATCCCCATGGCAGAAGAAAAACCATTTCCTATACCCCTTCAAGGGCATCCATTTACCTATTGCACCCTCAAATGAACACTAAGTTCTACTACTATGTCACATTTTAAAGGCACCAGTGCACTTTGCAAAATCTGTCTCAGTGGCATTCAGCTCTTGTGTCACTTGGCTCATACAGATAACAGCCCTAGGCCACCATCATTTCTACTCTAAACTTTAATGATGTTAAAGAATTCCTAAGCCCCTTCTAAGCCACATGGAGCTGGGGAACACATGACATTGCTCTTTACGGTTCTATATTCCCACTGTCTGAGAATAGGACAAAGTGTTCAACTGACTCTAAGCAGCAAAAGGAAGAGGAGAAAACAGCTGCACCCAACGACATCCTGCACCTCTGGCCTGGTGCAGAAACATCAGTTGGCTCACAACTCCCCTCTAACTTTGCCTGCCCAACCAAGTCAGGAGATGAACAGTGCTAAGAGGTAGCAGGATGCTGTTGGAAAGGGCCTCTCTTTGTTTCCCTGCAAGGCTTCCTCCCTTCCATGCCATGCCCTCAACCCTTCTGTATGAACAAGCCTCCAGATCAGAACATGAACCCTCCAGATCCCAGCACTGAGATCAGACTTGCCAGGGCCTCAGCACTGCTGTGCAAACCTCCCCACAAAAGCACCTTTGGCACGGAATGGCTGCCAGCTGACAGAGCAAGCACAGGGACAGGCATGAAGACAGAGCCCCAGCAGTGTCACTGCCACGGGCTCCGGGCTCACAGCTCTGCCTGCAGCTTGTACCTCCCTACACCAGCTCCTTCAGGCATGTGTCCAAGTGCCCTGCAGCTCAGCAACCTCCTGCTGACAAGGGGCACCCAGAGCCCAGTGTGCCTGTGCCAGGCCAGGCTCACAGGCACAGCACATCCTCTGCCCTGGCCCTGCAGCTGTGCCATGCTCACTTGTGCTCTGGGACAGCACAGCTGCAAGGCTGCACAACAGAGGGGGTGAAAAAGCACTGGCTGTGCTCCAGCCACGGGCAGGCAGGGAAGCTGTTGGCAGTCCAGGAAGGAGGAAAGCTCTCTGACCTCTTTGTTCCTCTGGTGTTTTCCATCAGAACGACACTCCTTCCACTGGACCTAGAGATGGCCCAACATCTACCAACAGCCCTCTGTCATTTTCATCCTGTTTCCTGTGCATCTTCCCTTGGCAATGCTCAGCAATGTGCAGGGAGGGGAAGCAGAGCCTGTCAGGCCTGGCTGCAGTGCCTGCCAGCAGTGCCAAGGTGTGACTGGCTGCAGGCTGCCTGCCCACGCCTGGAGCCCAGCTCACAGCATGCAATGGGCTGGAGCCAGAGTGCAGGGAAAACAATGGCTGTGGAGATCATTGCGTGCTTTGGCTCCTCCAGCCTCACCTTGTTCTTGCTGGGGGTGAAGCGGATGCGCACAGGGGCAGAGGCGCCCGGCGGCACGGCACGGTACGCATCACTGGAGCTCACCAGCTGGAAGTAAGGTGAGCTCTCCATGGAGACCTTCACCACGTGAAGAAACTGCAGCAAAGACATGAAATTATCATTTGCCACTTGTGGAAACAGGACGAGAGGAGACCTGTCCATGCCCTGCTAACATCCCTCCCCTGCCCCTTTTCCAAAGCACTTCCAGCTGAGCAGGCACAGGCACATCATTCACAAGGCTGAACTTGAATCCCTTCTCTCTGGCTCCAGCATTTTGGCCAGGGCCAGTAGGGCAGTGCCTGCTGGGAAGGAAGGGCCGAGCAGGTCAGCACCAGCAGGATGGAGACACAGCACCTCAACCACGTCACCTGCATATTCAACAAGGCCAAAAAACCTGCTGGCTTCTGCCTGCACACAGCCATGAAGTGGTCATGTTCCTGAGGGGGAATGTGCTACCTAAAAGCAAACCAGCACATTACTGTGGGGGAAGGAAGAAATTCCCTTCCAGCAGATCAGGTTTGGGTAGGGACCTTCTGGGGATACAGTCAGGCAGGCACAGCAGCAAGACAGGAGACCAAACACTGTGGTCTTACTGGGAATAAAAGCAAACCTGAAAAGCAAAAGAAGGAATGAACACAGCAAGACAATCCCTAAAACAAGGAGATGGCAAAGAGAATTTAAATGGGCAGTAAAGCAGCAAGGAAGAATCATAAAACCATCAGAGCCCCAGCTGGCCAAAAGTGACAGAAACACAGACAGGCGGTGTCTATTGACCATGGGGCTTCAGAGGCATTTTCTGCATGGAGAAACAGGACCAGCACTGACTGACAGTGCTGTTCCAGTATGAAAAGCCAATCTTGGCTCTCCAGGGCTTCCTGCTGCCTGTGCAGGCAAGCTGGGCTGCTGGGCATTCCTGCCTGCAGCCAGCAGGCCAGGTTCTGCCCTCTGGGGTACTACATGCACAGTACACATGCATTTTCTAGCACACTGATCTCATCAACCCCTGAGCATCAAAATGCTCTCCAAAAGTCTAAACCAGATGATTTGGACTCCCTCCTGTCTCCTCCCACCAGCCCACTCTTGGCACAAGCCTCACTTGAGAAAATGTTTCCCTGACTGAAATTCAAATGGTCTCAAGTTTTCCTCTTTACAGTGGAACACAATTGACATTTTTCAACTTTTTCCCTCTCAGCTCTCTTGGGAAACTGCAAAACAATGCCAATTTCTTCAGGTGAAGGTGGAAACCTCCAGGAACACATGGCTTTGGATGTGCTGTGCTTCTGCAAAGGGAAAGCAGAGCACCGTGTTGCTTTTGGAAAAGCTGAGCAGAGCTGGATGAAGCTGAGCAGGAGCCTCAAGTGGCACCTAAAGGCCTCTCACTGCTTCTGCTCCATCACTCTGATGGCAGGGCTCTTGCAGAACACGGTTCCTGCAGGGCCAATGCCATTCATGAGAAGTGATTCCAGCATAAAGTGCAGAAGGCTCAGCCCCTGAGCTTTGCCTGTGAGCTGCACAAAGGGAGCCAAACTGGCTGAGAGAGGCAGAGATTCCTACCAGGAGCCAAGATTAACCAAGGACACACAGGGTGTGCTATAGACCCAAGGCAAAGCATGAGAGCAGGTAAGAACTGTACAGCCCTCAACATTCCAGTCAATCCAGAGCTTTCAAGAGAAGGAAACTCCTTTGGGATAGACACCATCAACGCCTGGACAAAATCTGGGGACAGTTCCCAGCACAGCAAGATTTCCACCATCTTGCAGAAGAAGGTGCTGAGACATTTTCTTCTGCATGTGCTGCAGCAGATAACTTGCTTTGCTGTACACTGAGGGAATGACAGCACTCTCCTCTTCCAGCACAGCGTTAAAGCTCTGGGTGCCAGCACTTACCTTGTCCTTATTCATGAGAGACAGCACCATTTCAGACACCTCCCGAGCGACGAAGTTCTGAAATACCAGCTCTGGTGGGGAAACCCCAAACCAGCTCTGTTTCGGGGCAGCTGACGGCAGCTGGAGAGGAGAGAGAGCAGGGAGAGCTTCAGCTGCTGGGAGGAAGGTTCATGCAGGAGAATCTCCCACTGATCCCCAGTGAAGTACAGACTCTGGGGGAGCACGTCTGCCCAGCCCACACTGGGCAAACAGTGGCTCACCCACCTCTGCTCTGAGCTCATCCACAGCTGCTGGGCCACACAGAGCAGGCTCAAGCCAAGCTGCTCTTTTGGCATGGATTTCTCCAGGTTTCTTTCTCCAGAATGCCAGGCAGCACTTTCCTAAAACACAGCCCTGTGCCCATGCGGTCACAGAGCTCTGGGGCACTGACTGAGCCCTCATGGAGTAAGTAAAACCCATGAATTTACAGGAGACTCCATGGGAAAGGATTTGGGATGTCTTTTACTCTGAGACAGGGAAACCGAGGCCCACACAACTGCAAATATCTTTTTTGCTCTAGAACTTAGACATCAGTAAGAAGAGCACAGGACCAGAGGAGGTGTGAGAGATGAGGTGACATTTGGCTGAAGCCATAAGGTTATTAAGTAAAAGGATGGAATGTGTTGGTTCTGTGTGTTATTTGTGGTTTGCATTTGTTCAGGTTGGTTTGTTGAGTGTCACAAATAGAGGGACAGGGTTGAAGACCTGACCAAAAGGAAGGAGGACGAGAAGGGAGGGCACAGAAAAGTTGGTGCTCAGTAGAGAATGGAAGCTCCTGAGTACCCATCCAATGGCAAAGGGCCCAGGGACCGCCCCAGACGGGTACAAAGGGGATACAAAGATTGCCATTTTCTCAGAGGGTGTGTGTGTGCGCTTGGCTCTCAGGGAGGGAGACATCCCCAGCTCAGCTGAATCCTTACTAAGAAACACTTTTCTTTTGCTTTGATGATTTTGTTCCTTTTCATTGTATTTAAAAGTTCGTGTGTTCCAAAGAGAGGAAAAGGCAAAAATGAAAAGACAAATGAGCTGAAAATAAAAAGACAAGTGAGGTGAATGCTGAATGAGGATAAGTTTCAGTTATTTTCTCAGCAACTTGGGTAAAAGTAGAGTTGCTATCTCCTTTTTCAATGGCCTTTAAATGGGTGCTTTCTAGTCATTACCGCAACCTTATTTCATGCCATTGTAGAGGCACGTCTGGAATGACACAACAACAGCAAATGCTTCTGGAGCAGAGACATTGCTTGGAGAAAACTCTGCCCTGCTTTGTCTGCCTTCTCCAGCCACACTGCTGTCACTGCAGAGATGCAAGCAGGTCTCCTCCTCTGTGACTTCACAGCAGACACATTCTGCTGAAGGGAGTGGCTGCAGCACACTGTCCCTTAGCTGTGCCCTTCCCTGAGGTGTTCCCAGGGCTCCTCTCCAGGACAATCCTTTACCTGGATTGTGTTCCATGTCTCTTGCTGCCAATTTCCTGCTCAACAGCCCACCTCAGTCACCTACCCGTTTGGACTGTGCTTTATACCGAGCTAGTGCTGCCAGAAAAGCAGCTTTAAACACACCTCTGAGTAGGCACTGATCCAGACAAAGCACATCCATTCCCCTCTGCCCAGGGCCAGTCCCCTGTACATCTGGCAGCCTGCAAAATCTAACACCCCGTCAGGGTCCAACACATTGTTCCAGCCCAAAGCAGTAATGCAATTTGTTTTGTTCAATCTGAAGTAATTCCTGCAGATCCTTGGCCTTCAAAGGCCAACGCTGCCACTCTGCAGGGAATCCTGTGACCCCGAGCATTTGATGGTGACCACACCAAAGCAAGAGGTGGCTCCTTGAGCAGGAGAATGGCAAAGGGCAATTTTGGGCCTCTGTGTCCCCAGCCTTCCTCCCATTGTTTTAGCAATGGCAGCTGCACTCCAGCACACCCCAGCAGCTTCAGCAGAGGGTATTTGTGTTGGCTTAGTGCAGATCAGGACTCCCAGTCCACCACTCCCAGCACCTTGCAATGACAGCAGGACCTGGACACTGAGGTATTTTGCTGGAGGCAAGCCTGTCACAAACACACACCCTCTTCAAACTTCATGTGAAACAGAAAGGAAAAGAGCAGGAAAAGGCTACCTTTGGGCGAGTCTCACTCCTGTCTAGAAATGGGCCAATTCTGGGCAGAATACTCCCCCCAGTGCTGGCCTCCTTCTTCCTGCTGAGAAACTTCTCCCTCTGGAACTTACAGGGAAGCAGCTGAAAGGCAAAAGTAAACCAGCTAGAGCCTCAGAGACTCTAGACTCAGTGCTTGTTCAGAAAGGCTTTTCTTGAACAAGTGGCACTGGTGAATAACTTGTGATCACAGGCACTAGGACATTCCTGGAAGCCCTGGGAGTTTCCTGCTGAAATACTTAGCATCAGTCAATTAATAATACAGAGTGGAACACACATACTCCAGCCATATGGCTCTGTCCCATTGGCTTCTCCATGATTGGATGGGGATTTCTGCTCTTTGGGCATTTGTTTCCTCTCACGTTTCGTTGGATTGAGGCAGTGACCTTTCCAGAGAATGGGGAGGAGCTCTCAGAACTGCTTGAACTCCATCCCTGCACAACGCTCAGAACTCACAGCAAGGAGATATCGCTGCTGGATGAGTCCAAGAGATGCAAGAAAGGAACGCTGTACCAAGAGTGAGGTGCACAGGAATGTCTCTAGGTTTTAGTTCTCCCTGTTGATTGTTTTCTCTGTCTGGGCTGACAGAGCCCTCCACAGAAGAAAACAGAGGCATCTCCTAGACAGAGCCTCAGCAGTGGGGCATCTACAGCCAAGTGAGCTGCAGACAGCAAGGGACCTTTGTGGCCCTGACTCCAGCGCTGCCTGCAGGGCTGCATCTGTGCCCACACAGGAGCTGGGAGAGAACAGCTGCTTTGGAAGCTCTTCCAGCTGGGACCGGCCGTGGCTCTCAAGGCTTTGGGCAGAGTTTGAGCTTCCCCCCCCCACATGCCCAGGTGCCCAAGGGCAGGATGGTCAGAGCAGCACAGGTGAGTGGTGCCCAGCCTGACTGAAGGAATTCCTGTGGCAAAGGGAAAGGGACAGAACACATGCTCAGGCCTTCAGCTGTACATTGGTTTCACTTGGCTCTGCTGGCACAGCCAGGCAAGACACAGCTGAAGCATCCCACAGTGTTCCCTATTGCACCAGGACAGCCCCAGCAACAGCAGCACAGCACAAAGGGCTGGGCAGGGGCTCTGCAGCTTCACAGCACTGCTGGACAACAGGGGCAGGGAGAGCAGGGACACCAGGGCAGTGCCAGCCTTAACACAGCCCCAGTGGCTACTCACAGCATTAGGCTTCAGCCCGTCCCTGGACAAAAGACGAGGTGTCGGTGTCTTCTTTGGCAATCCAGACGCCATTTCCAAGGGATGATGTCGCAGGCGACAATGCCTCAACAAAACTGGAAGGAGCAACAATGGAACTCTGAAAATCCACAACCCAATTCATGGCAGATTCAAGGCATATTCTGGTGCTTAAAATGTTACATTACTTGAAAGTAGC
Organism: Artemisiospiza belli; assembly: GCA_021963965.1. NCBI lineage: Eukaryota > Metazoa > Chordata > Aves > Passeriformes > Passerellidae > Artemisiospiza > Artemisiospiza belli. Next base: position 1,006,147 of record JAKDEW010000051.1, on the reverse strand, counting down.
TAAGTGCTTGTTTGGCGTAAGCAGCTAGTATAGTTAGGCCTCTAGTTGGACTTTATTTGAGCTCTATGGCTACCTTGTGCAATTCAAAGTCAGATCATACTGAAACCTGGAGCTAAAACTCTGAACATTAATAACAGTTAGAACAGACAAAGCTGTAGCTTAAATATTACTCAAAAATAGCTAGAGTGGGCCTCCTCTTCTTTAGGCTAAAGCACCCTTGCTCTCTCAGCTGCTCCTCACAGCTGAGAGACTAATGAGAGACTGGAATGTTATGGCTAATGGCTTAAATATCATTATAAAGGACTTTCTGCCCATTGTGACAAAACTCTATAAAGAAGCTGCGACCATCCAAGCCCACCCTTCCCTGAAAATGCCTCCTGACTGGAACTTGGCACTGTGAGTTAAGCTGCCTAAGGGAACTTGAGACAAGATCAAGGTGACACTATTGTCCCATTAGCTCAGGTCTGGGGAGAAGTAAACAAGGCTGAGGAGAAAAACCTATCCACAACAAAGCCAAACCCAGCAGCTGTCCTGAAAATCAGCTCTGTCTGGGTTCAGGCTGGGGAAGTCAGAGCCACAGACTCTTCTGCTGAGGCCAGGTTTGCACACAAACCTCCCAGCAAAGACCTCCACAGTGCCTCCAGACCCATTCCTGAGGCCTCGCACCAGACAACTGCAGGGCGTGCAAAGTAACACAGCAAATCTGAAAATCCAGAACCCAACTCATGGCAGACTCAAAGGATATACGGGTGCTAAAGATTTTATATTGTTTGAAAGGAGCAAGAGACAGAGTCCAACTTGCCCCACTCCTGGGAGGTACCTGGGCAAGGTATCACCTTGCCCAAATCTCCGTTAATCCATTGGAGTCTTACATTTTGCCAGACCTCACCACAGAGAAGACCAGAAGAGGATTTAATGGTAGGCCAATGGGATCCATGGAATGGTGATATTTTCTACCAAATCTCTCTCTGTCACTCTCTTTCTCCTCCCCCCCTTCCCAACCTCCATCCCCCTCCCACTTTTTCTTTTCTTTCTCTCTCTTTCTCCCTCACATTTACTGTTCCATAAAATCCAGACCATTGACTTTGGCATATGGTCTCCTTTGCACCTCAATACAGAGGCATCTCCCTTAAAATTTTACAACCCAGATGATAAAAACCCACTGAAACTTGAAAAGAACTCATTCACCTTTAAGCAGTTTAAGCACTTACCATAGGAAAAAAATGTATAGACTACTATCTTTGGAAAATGTTGCATTTCTTCAGCAAAAAAAGCACAATCAGTAGTCCATTTATTGTTCATCCTCTCAGGTGTACATGTCACTGAACTACTGCGCCAGAAGACTGGCATGATCACATCCTCTATTTCCCTTTGGCATTCTCTTTCAGAGCACAGATGAAACAAAACCAAAAAGTTCAACTTTAGTCGGTCTTTACCTTCAAAGGAAATTCAGGACTCCCTAGCAGATACCCGTGTTCTGCACGCTGCGGAGCTTTTCGCAGAGGCCAATGCTCTGCCCCTGTAGCAATTCTCTACGCCGACAATTCCCCTGGCGAATGGCCCGGTGCAGCCGCCTGCAGGAGCCCAGGCTGCGCACACCCAGCCAGGGCCGCGCTCTCAGGCAGCTGAGGCCGCGCCGCTGTCACAGACGCTGAGGGCCCGGGCGCGGTTACCGGGCAACCGCGGCGCCGAGTGCGGGGCCGGGCCGGGCCGGGCCGCAGGGATTTGCAAAGGAGATTGGCACTGCAGCGACTGACTGCAGTTTGGGGCTTCCCAAGAGTCTTTCTGTAACTAATGAAAGGTTAAAATGTGGTGACAAAGGCACCTGTGCCAGGTCTGTACATTGCTCTTTGCAGCACTAGTATCCGACCCTGGCTGGAACAGCAGGAGGGGCTGAGGCAGCAGGGAAGGGGGCTCAGCCTGGAGAAAAGGAGGCTCAGGGGGGAACCTTCTGGCTCTGCGCAACTCCCTGACAGGAGGGGACAAGAGGCTGCTGCAAGTTCAGGCAGCGCCGGAGCCGCCCGGCTCCCCCTCTCCTCCCCCGCTCCGCCTCTTCCTCCCTCGCTCCTCCTCCTCCTCCTCCTCCTCAGCTCCCGCAGCCCTCGCAGCCCCCGGGAGGGGCGGGGATGGAGCCGGGACAGGTCGGAACGCAGTGAGGCCTGGGGGGATGCCAGGACTGGGAGTGACTGGGCTGTACTGGGATCATCCTGGGAGCAGCTCCTGCGTGACTCAGTTCTACTGGGATCATCCTGGAGTCACACTGGCAGTGAGGAGGAGCAGCGCGATGGCTCCAGCGCTGGGGCTGAGGGCGCTCCTGCGGGGCCAGGGGCGAGTGGGACCCCCGGCACCGGGGCCCTGAACCGCCACTGCCAGCACCGGGACCCCCCTGCTCCCCTTAGCCTGCACAGGGACCCCCTGAATCCCCCTGTTCTGGACATCAGGTCCCGCTGCTCCCCTTTTCCCGGCCATCCCATGGCTCCCAGCCTCCAGACTTGGCGTAGGCCTGACTCTGGGACAACCTGGAACGCCTTGGTCTCCCATTCCTGCCTTTCCCAGGCACACCTTTCTGCAAAACCAGAGACCCCCTGAACTCCCCCTTTCCGAACATCCCGGGTGTCCCCACTCTGGTCCCCCCTTTTTGGGAAACCCTGGACTCCCCTTTCCTGGGCTCAAGGACCCCCTGGAACTCCCTTCTGCCTCTCCACGTCCCTGCCCACTCCCCCCATTCCCATGACCCTGAGACCCCCTGGCACCCCCATTGCTGAGAACCCAGACCCTCCTGCATCTCTTCATCAAGCACCAACGCAACCTTTTCCCAGCCCCCCACCTCTCCCAGCCCCCAGCCCCACCCTTTTCTCTGGCCTGGGACCAGAAGTGCAACTGACTGAAAACAAGTGTGACAGAAAGAAATAATTTTGCACCTTTTATTTACTATTGAAATACAATTTCCTCCCTTTCTCACAACTCTCCTCCCAGTGTCATTCAGCAGGGCTGTCAGAAAGTCCTTAATTCTGAGTGGGTGTTCCAAGCTGCAGCCACAAGGAAACAGGGAATGGGGATTTTCCTGCTCCTGGGGAGTTTGACATCCTCAGCTGAGGAAAGGAGGAGGCACCAGAAGGAAAGGGCAGCTGGGCTTCATCTTTCCACAGGGAAGGGGGGGGGAAATCTCTCATCCTGTCTGCAGCTGCTCCCACAGGGATGTGAGGGCTGATCCCAGAGCCCCAAGGGTCACAGTCAGGGCTGCCCTCAGGGAATGCTTGCCTGGTATGGAGGGGCAGTGTGCGAGCACCTGGATCTTGGAGCACCCAGCTGCCCCTCATGTTTGGAGGTGCCTGAGGAGGGCTGGGATGATGCCAGGGACATCCGGCAGTGACATCCCCTCTGTCCCGCTCTGGGTGAGCTCAGTCCCAAACCTGACCTTGATCCTGGTCTCAATCTCACTCCACATTTAGACACACTCACAGTTCTGTATTTAATCACATCCCAATTCCAAACTTGTCTAGCCCCAGACCACAACCCAACCCCAGCCCAAAGCCAATCTCATGTCTAGCCTTAACCCCAATCCCAGCTCTAATCCAAATCTCAGCCCCAACTCCAACCCAGCCCCAATTCCAGCCCCTTCCTAAATCCTCAGCCCCAAACCAAATCCCAGGTTCTGCCGTTCTGGGGGTTTGCGGGTGTCTCTGTCCCTCTGACCCCGATGATGTTTGGGTGGGGTCACACCAGGGCTGAGAGGGACAGAGACTGCCCCGACCTCCCCAGGTGTGAGAAGGTCGGAGAGCCCCCCCAGCCCCAAGCACCCTCATCCGTGAGCAGCACCCCTGCCGTGTCCTTTCTCCGGTGACAGCACAGACATTGGTTTGTGCCCGGGTCTGTGCCAGCCCCGCACACAGCACTGCTCTGCGGCAACGGGGACACGGGAAACGGTGCCCGTCGTGTGTCCCCTTTGTGTTGCTGTGTGTCCTCCCATGTCCCAGCTGTGTTCCCCCGGCCAGGGAGCTGCTCTGGCCCGGGATGGCCGGGCCCAGCCGCTGGGCCTCGCCGGCGGCGGGCAAGAGCCGGCCTGGGCTGTGGGACACGGCGGGGCTGGCCGGTTGGAAAGCAGCTCTGGCTCCCGCCAGGGAGCTGTGGGCAAGGGGCTGCCGGCTGTGCGGGAGGAAAGCCGCTGGGCCGGCCCCTAACGCTGCCCTGCAGAAAGGAAGGGGAGGAGGGAGCTGACAAATGAGCTTGGAATGTGGCAGTGCAGAGATGAAGGGACAAGTGCCCTTGGGGGCCGCGGGTCGGGGCCAGCCCTCGGGCACGGCTCTGAGCGGCTCCTGAGCCGGCATGAGGGCTGCCTGTAAGGATTGCAGGCGGCAGCCGAGAGCAGCAGCGCCGGCATTGCCAGCCAGGCCCCATGGCCATCTGCCCGTGCCTTCGCAGCCTGTGAGGGCCGCGGGCTCTGCAGCGCGGCTCCTGCTCCCACAGCCGGCCCGGAGCCTCAGGGCTGGCCTGGAGCCTCAGGGCTGCCCCGCAGGCGCCGCGGGAGCAGCAGTGGCCTCAGGGCCTGGCCCGGGGCTCGATCTGCTCAGCCCGGGGGCAGAGCCACAGCACGGGGGAAGGAGCTGAAGGAGCACCAGGGAGCCCGGGGAGAGACAGGCTGTGAGACAAGGCTCTGCCCATAATTTTAACAGTTTTTATTAACCTAATAACTATATACAACTAACTTAGTTATTATATACAAGTAAAAAGTCAAGTTCCTTATGACAGTTGTCACGGATGTTTCTCGCTTCGGACAAGATGTCCCAGGCTGAGCATTGGGCGCTCAGTCCTTTCCAGCTGGCCAGGGGCTGTTGATGTCTGGCGGGGCTGGAGAGGCTGCTTGAGCCCTGGGGCCCATGAGACCTGTCGAGGAGCTGTGCCTGGCCGGTGCTGTCCTGAGGCGGCAGGGCCTGGGCGGTGAAGGACAAGGGTGAGCCACCACAGGTGCTGGCCCCAGCGCACCAGGACTCAAGGTCTTGTCCCACACTGGGCATGGCCATTCTCCCACGTAACTGCAGTTTCAAGATCAGTTGCCCCATGTGCCAGTCCTCCTGCTCCATTCTGCCCCTTCCTTCTTACCCCAGACGCAAAATACCCATGCCACATTACCCAGCTCACTACACAGAGCCCCACTCATCCCCCAGCTAGCACCCTGCAGATAATCAGCCCCCTGTCGTCACTGACCCCCTCGCCCTGACAGGGCCATGTCTGACGCATCCTGTGTACTGATCGCCGTGCGATGCTGGTCATTACGGCCCCTCAAGATGTGTCCATCACCGTGCAGCAGGGTGTCGTGGGTTGACAGCCTTTATCCCAATATCGTGTGTTGTGTCTGGCAGCTGTGCCTTTTCTCTTCCCCCCTCCCCCGGCCGTCTTGCTGCGGCGGGGCGGGGAAGAGAGAAAGGGAGTGTTTGACCAGGCCTCTTTGGCTTTTGGCTTTTGCTTGCTTGGCTTGGCTAGCCGCTTTGCTTGCTTGCTTTCTGCCTTTTTTTGCGCTGGTTTTTTTTCCTTTTCTTTTGTTCCCTCTTTCTTACCCTCCCCTGAAGATACTGGACCGGCTCCGGACCTGACCTGAGAGCTCCAGGACACCCGAAGCTTGCGAAAGAAGCTCGGCGCCCTCACAACACAGACAGTCTGTTTTCTTTTCTTTTCTTGTGTTGGGGAGTGTTCTTTTGTTAAATAAATAGGTTTTGTTTTCCACTTTGCTCCTCCAAGAAATTCCTTCCCGAACCCGGTGTTGGGGGAGGGGTGGTTGGAGGTTTGTTTTGTTTTAGGGGGCTCCCTTTTGGAGATTTCCCCTAATTTGTCCTAAACCAGGACAGTACACTTTTTGGTGCGTTGGCCGGGAAACGGAGGCCAAAAAACAGTGGAAAAAAAACCTATAACAATAATATTTTGGTTATTTTGTGGGCTTATTGGTGATTCATAATGTCATTTGGAGTGGAAGCTTGCCGGTATTTCTGGTCCCTAGGGGTTTTTGAAGTGTTACTACCCTTGTGGTCCCTGGGGTTATTTCCTTACCCAAAAATAGCTCTGGTGTTGTCCCTAATAAGTAGCTTTTGTAAGCGGGGGGCACTAACCAGAATAGTTATTGTGCTGGTCTTATGTGTGATGATGTGTTGGATAAAAATGCTGGACTTTATTTCAGGAATGTATGGATTGTTGTTATGGCTGTGTACTCTGTTTGGGGAGAAGAAGGGGAAGGGGCTTTTCAGCCTTTGTCTTCCTTCTTCTCCTCCAAATTGTTGACATCTCTATTAGAAAATACTGAATTTCCCCTGAGTTTGAAAGAAACCATCTTTCTGGCATTTAATTTATTAAGCCTTTTCTATACTGTCTGGAGTGTGTATAAAATGAAAGCTGAGATTTCTAGAGGGGTTAGAGACACTCCTGACTCAGGAGTAAAACAAAGCAGGAAAAATCTTGACTGGAGCGGGAAATGGGAGGATATGGGCCAGGCTTTAAAGGAATTTTGTGATCCTATAGACTGGGACTTTCCATCTGATCAAATTCAGAATCCAGTCGAGGTGGCAAGGTATTTGAGGGAGAAGTGCCATGGTAATACTAAGGAAGAAAGGATTACTGCAGTGAGCTGGGCCTTGGTGTTTGTTTACCGTACTCTGCTAGATACTGTGGAGCAGCAGATAGCAGAAAGGGAACAGGGAGATAAGTTAGTTACTATCCCAGTGACCCAGGCTGCAGCTAACATCCCAGGCTCCAGGCTAGCAGCTGAATCAGACAATAGGCCCCAAACCATGGCTGTTGCAGCTAATACAAGAGGTGGAAAGTGTAAAGGCAAGACCGATCGAAAGGTGGAGGATGACGATGATGATGCAGGAGAAGGACCCTCACCAAAATCAGAGGCCACATCAAGGGGCACAGAATCTGGAGCTAATATTGACTCCTTTTCTCTGAAGGACCTCAGAGGCCTAAGAAAGGATTACAGACGACAACCTGATGAATCTATAATTAGTTGGTTAGTCCGCCTTTGGGATGCTGCAGGGGAGGTTACGATTTTGGATGGTACCGAAGCCAGGCATTTGGGATCCCTGTCACATGATCCTGTCATCGATCAAGGTATGATGAGGGGGGCTAACCCTCACAGCCTCTGGGAACGGGTCCTAAGAAGCGTAGCAGAACGATACCTGTGTACGGATGATCTCTATATGCAGCAGACACGCTGGAAGACCATAGAACAGGGGATCCAACGCCTGAGAGAGATGGCGGTGGCAGAGCTCATTTTCTCAGATGATACAACAACTAGGAATCCGGGTCTTGTACCATGCACACCTGTAATGTGGAGGAAACTTGTGCGACTTGGGCCACCTGAATACGCTTCTGCCCTAGCAATAATGAAGCGGGACGATACATATGAGACTGTGCTCGATATGGCAAAGAAGCTTCGAGCGTATGCAGATGCTGTGCATGGCCCAACTCATGCCAGAATTGCAGCAGTGGAAACCCGACTGCAGAAACTAGAAGACAAAATAGAGGAGAATCATAAGAAACTCCGGGAAGAGATTAAGGAGGACCTTATTCAAATCTCAGCTGTACAGATTAGAGGCCCTGGTATCCAACGCTGGCGCTCCTTTGATGGGGAGAGAAGATATATCCCACGGGCTGAGTTATGGGGTTTTCTGCGTGAGTCTGGAGAAGACATGAGGAGATGGGATGGAAAACCCACCGCTGCTTTGGCACAACGGGTGCGTGATTTGAAGAAAAGAGAAAGTATCACCAAAAGGATAGCAGCTCCGGTCGCTTGTAGCCGAGATGCTAAGTATGATGATGACAATGACATGTCCGATCCCCTTGAAGGAACTTCTAAGGCATATGCCCAAGGAAAGAAGGACAATCTGGCTTAGAGGGGCCCTGCCTCCAGCCAGGAAGAGGCACGGGAGAACCGGGTTTTTTGGAAGGTGTGGATCAGATGGCCTGGCACATCAGAGCCACAAGACTATGAAGCATTGGTTGACACTGGATCACAGTGTACCTTAATGCCATCGGAACACGTGGGGACAGAACCTATTTCCATTGCTGGAGTGACAGGGGGATCACAACAGTTGACTTTGTTGGAAGCTGAGGTGAGCTTGACTGGGAAGGAGTGGCAGGAACATCCGATTGTGACTGGTCCAGAGGCTCCGTGTATTCTGGGCATAGACTTCCTCTGGAATGGCTATTACAAAGATCCGAAGGGATTCAGGTGGGCTTTTGGAATAGCTGCAGTGGAGATAGAGGGTATTAAACAATTGAATACCTTGTCTGGACTATCAGAGAACCCATCTGCAGTAGGACTCTTGAAGGTAGAGGAGCAGCGAGTGCCAATTGCCACCTCAACAGTGCACTGCAGGCAGTACCGGACGAATCGAGATGCCGTGATCCCCATCCACAAAATGATCCGAGAGCTGGAGAGCCAAGGGGTGGTCAGTAAAACCCACTCACCCTTTAACAGCCCTATCTGGCCTGTGCGAAAATCTGACGGAGAATGGAGATTGACTGTGGACTATCGTGCCTTGAATGAAGTGACTCCACCACTGAGTGCAGCTGTACCGGACATACTGGAACTGCAGTACGAGCTGGAGTCCAAGGCAGCAAAGTGGTACGCGACCATTGATATAGCTAACGCGTTTTTCTCCATCCCTCTGGCAGCAGAATGCAGGCCTCAGTTTGCTTTTACATGGAGGGGAGTGCAGTATACCTGGAACCGACTGCCCCAGGGGTGGAAACACAGTCCTACCATCTGTCATGGACTGATCCAGGCTGCACTAGAAGAGGGTGAGGCTCCGGAACATTTACAATATATTGATGATATCATTGTTTGGGGGAACACGGCAATAGAAGTGTTCGAGAAAGGAGAGAAGATAATTCATATTCTCTTGGAAGCCGGATTTGCCATTAAGAAGAGCAAAGTCAAGGGACCTGCCCGAGAAATTCAGTTCTTGGGGGTGAAGTGGCAAGATGGACGGCGTCAGATTCCTGCGGATGTTATTAACAAAATCACTGCTATGTCCCCACCAACTGATAAGAAGGAAACACAAGCTTTCCTAGGTGCTATAGGTTTCTGGAGGATGCACATCCCTTAATATAGTCAGATTGTGAGACCCCTTTATCTGGTTACCCGCAAGAAGAACGACTTCCATTGGGGCCCCGAGCAGCAGCAAGCTTTCGTCCAAATCAAGCAGGAGATCGCTCATGCTGTAGCCCTTGGTCCAGTCAGGACGGGACCAGATGTGAAGAACGTGCTCTACTCTGCAGCCGGGAGCCATGGTCTGTCCTGGAGCCTTTGGCAGAAGGTGCCTGGTGAGACCCGAGGCCGACCATTGGGATTTTGGAGTCGGAGCTACAGGGGGTCTGAAGATAACTATACCCCAACAGAAAAAGAAATCTTGGCCGCCTATGAAGGAGTCCAAGCCGCCTCGGAGGTGATTGGTACAGAGGCACAACTTCTTCTGGCACCCCGACTACCGGTGCTGGGATGGATGTTCAGAGGAAAGGTTCCCTCTACCCACCATGCCACCAATGCTACTTGGAGTAAGTGGATTGCCCTCATTACGCAGCGCGCTCGAATTGGGAAGTTAAATCGCCCTGGGATCCTGGAAATAATTACAAATTGGCCCGAAGGTGAAAGCTTTAGTGTCGCGGATGAGGAACAAGAGCCAGTGACCCGGGTTGAGGAAGCTCCGCCATACAATCAGTTGCCAGCAGAAGAAACACGTTATGCTCTATTCACCGATGGTTCTTGTCGCGTCATAGGGATGAAACGGAGGTGGAAAGCAGCTGTATGGAGTCCCACTCGACGGGTTGCAGAGGCTACTGAAGGAGAAGGTGAATCCAGTCAATTTGCTGAAATCAAAGCTATTCAACTGGCCCTAGGTATTGCAGAGAGAGAGAAGTGGCCAAGGCTCTATTTGTATACCGATTCTTGGATGGTAGCCAACGCTCTATGGGGATGGCTGAAGAGATGGAAGGAGGCGAACTGGCAGCGAAGAGGAAAACCAATTTGGGCTGCGGAAGAGTGGAAAGATATCTCTACTCGGTTAGAGAAGTTACCTGTGAAGGTTCGCCATGTAGATGCCCATGTCCCCAGAAGTAGAGCTAATGAAGAGCAGCAAAACAACCAGCAAGTACATCAGGCTGCAAAGATAGGGGAGTTGAAGATAGATCTTGACTGGGAGCATAAGGGAGAGTTATTCTTAGCACGATGGGCCCATGATGCCTCAGGCCACCAGGGTAGAGATGCCACCTATAAGTGGGCACGAGACCGAGGGGTGGATCTAACCATGGACAGTATCTCTCAGATTATCCGTGACTGTGAGACGTGCGCTGCCATTAAGCAGGCCAAGCGGGTGAAGCCCCTCTGGTATGGGGGGCGGTGGTCCAAGTACAAGTATGGGGAGGCCTGGCAGATTGATTACATCACACTGCCTCAAACCCGCCAAGGCAAGCGCTATGTACTAACCATGGTAGAAGCCACCACAGGATGGTTGGAAACCTACCCTGTGTCTCATGCCACAGCCCGTAACACTATCTTGGGCCTTGAAAAGCAGGTCCTTTGGAGGCATGGTACTCCCGAGAGAATTGAGTCGGATAATGGGACTCATTTTAAAAACAATCTTATTAATACTTGGGCTAGGGAACATGGCATCGAGTGGGTATACCATATCCCCTATCATGCACCAGCTGCAGGGAAAGTGGAAAGGTATAATGGATTGTTAAAAACCACCTTAAAAGCATTGGGTGGGGGGTCTTTAAAAAACTGGGAGCAGCATTTGGCAAAGGCTACCTGGTTAGTTAACACTCGAGGTTCCACCAACCGAGCGGGTCCTGCTCAGTCTGAGCTCCTTAATATAGTAGATGGGGATAAAGCCCCAGTGGCCCATGTCAGAGGTTTGTTGGGAAAGACAGTATGGATCAACCCTGCCTCGAGTACAGACAAACCCATCCGTGGGATTGTCTTTGCTCAAGGACCAGGTTATACGTGGTGGATAATGCAGAAAGATGGAATAACACGGTGTGTACCTCAGGGAGACCTGATTGTGGGATGAGACTCATATATGAATGTCATTGTTTGTTGAATGTGAGACAGAAGGAAACTGTAAGTGTCAAAGGTCTGAGCAAGTAAGATGAGAGGAATGCGTAAGTGTCAAAGGTGTGAGTAAGTGAAATGAAAGTTTTTATTGTATATTCACGATATGGGATAAGGGGTGGAGTGTCGTGGGTTGACAGCCTTTATCCCAATATCGTGTGTTGTGTCTGGCAGCTGTGCCTTTTCTCTTCCCCCCTCCCCCGGCCGTCTTGCTGCGGCGGGGCGGGGAAGAGAGAAAGGGAGTGTTTGACCAGGCCTCTTTGGCTTTTGGCTTTTGCTGCTTGGCTTGGCTAGCCGCTTTGCTTGCTTGCTTTCTGCCTTTTTTTTTGCGCAGTTTTTTTTTCCTTTTCTTTTGTTCCCTCTTTCTTACCCTCCCGTGAAGATACTGGACCGGCTCCGGACCTGACCTGAGAGCTCCAGGACACCCGAAGCTTGCGAAAGAAGCTCGGCGCCCTCACAACACAGACAGTCTGTTTTCTTTTCTTTTCTTGTGTTGGGGAGTGTTCTTTTGTTAAATAAATAGGTTTTGTTTTCCACTTTGCTCCTCCGAGAAATTCCTTCCCGAACCCGGTGTTGGGGGAGGGGTGGTTGGAGGTTTGTTTTGTTTTAGGGGGCTCCCTTTTGGAGATTTCCCCTAATTTGTCCTAAACCAGGACACAGGGTCACACTAGGCTGAGGAGGAGGGGGCAGCTGGCTGCAATGCAGGGCTCAATCCAGCATCCCCAATAATCCTCCCAACCCAGGACTCCCTGGGGACTGAAGGCACAGATTCCTCCTGGATAGTCAGCAATGCTTAAAGCCTCAGTCACCATTCTGTGTCTCTACCTTCATCACACCTACCTTGTTGTGGTGTACCAGGAGACGCTGCAGATGTGCACTTGTAAGTGGGGAAGCCTTGATGTTCTGCATCGTGAAACTGCTGCTTTGATGGTCCCCAGAGATCTGAGGCATCCGGGGGACACTGGCAGAGACCAGCGGCCTCCTGTAGGATGGGACAGAGGAGGCTCAGTGCCCAGCCCTGTGACATGCAGGGCATCACCCTGCTGTGCCAGGGAGGGCACTGGCAGTGCTGCTTGCAGGGGCATGTCCCTGCCAGCTCCTGTCAACCTGCTGCAGGAGCCCCAAGCCCATCCCACCAGGCTTGATCTGCTGGCTCTGTCCCCACAGCAAGGTGTGCTGGCCATGGCCATGGCAGGTCCCTGTGCACAGGACACCAGCTGGCAAGAGCTGCGCTGTCCCAGCTGCAGGGATTGGTTTTGGGAACTCCTTTCACAGGAGGCACACAACTCCCCACCAAGCCTGAGCTCAGACTGAAAACAGACACAGCTCATCAGATGTGCTTTCAGCAACCTTGGGACAGAGAGGTGGGCCAGACAGTGCTGGGATTTTATTATTATTTTGATAGGTATAATTAAAAATTGGTTTGCTGCAGAGTTTCTATGGTGGTAATAAGAATTTTTTGTTTCCCAGAAATGTGAGCACATCAAACAGTTTGAGGTTTGCTGGAGCTTCCAGGAAGCACTCAGGCATATTTTGTATGCATGGCTGGGGATCAGCTTTGTTCTTGTTCTGTATTCTTTTCATTACGGTCCTTTATTATTTGTTGCTTACAGATAATGAAATTTCTGCACTAAAGGTGTCCCACAGTAGGGTTTTTATTTGGTTTAATTCTATTTGACAACACATGTTAAAATCCTATTTGTGTTTTATAGGACTGCACTTTTCTTTTACTTCCAGCAGTTCTAAATCCTAAAGGGAATTAGTTTAATGCTTTTGTTGTAGTTAATACTTTGCTAAAAATACACAGAGAAACATAATATTCAGTTTATTTGTCTTTGTTAGTGATAAATCAGGCAAGCTGTTAGTCCCAGGTTTTCCTGCCCACTGGGCCATAACAGAAACTCTTTTTCTTCTGATTTTCTCATTTATTAGAACAAATTCCTGCCCGCATTCTCCACCATTTGTCGAAGGAAGGAGACCTGCGATGATCTAATTGATGTCCGGGTCTCCTTCCTTCGACAAGACAGGGCAGTGCAAGGCAAGGAATGCAAAAGCCCCCAGCCCTGGGGCAAGCACTGGCCCTCCACAGCTGCCTTCTGCTCCCCTACCCTGCCCTGTCCCCCCAGGCTCCTCTGCCCCAGCCCAGGTGCAGAGCCCTCCTTGCTGTGTCAGCGCTACCCTGCACCCCAGGCGCGGGGAACGTGTCCTCAGAGCCCTTACCTTTGGCTGGGCGGTGGCTCCTTGCTAGGGGGCATCGGCTGCAAATACGGGAGTGTCTCGGGGTACCTGGGGAGGGCAGGAGTCACAGGTGTGTGGCAGGGGACAACGAACCTGTTCCTGTTGGAGGCAGCACCCCCAAAGCCATGGGACTGTAGCCCATGGCATCTTGCTGCCTGTAGCCCTTGGGATGAGCCCTCACAGGCCCTGCTGATGGGCAGGGCTGCAGAGGGGGCTCCCCACATCAGCCCCTCCCAAGCAGACACTGTCACCCCTGTGCCCAGCACAGCGGGTCACTGCTGGCACCCATCTCCCCCCATGCCAGCCCTGCTGCCCCCGATGCACGGGTGCTACTCACTGGCCAGGAACCTGCACGCTGAGCATGCGATCACAGGACAGGCACGTGAAAGGGACTGGCAGCTGCCTAAGGGGGGTGAGGGAAGAGGGCCGGCTGAGCTCCTGGGGCCACAGGCCTGCAGCACACAGGCAGCAGCTCCCTGCAGCAGCCAGCTGCTGGGCAGCTCACTGCACAGGGTCATGGCCATTGCAGGGTGAACCGTGGGCTGTTGAGCCTGTTTCTCCCCATCCCCAAGGTGCTGGCTGATGCCAGGTGAAGGGCACAGGCGCCCATGCCACCATCTCAAGCAGCCCCTGCAGCGCTTTCAGCCCCTCTCTGGCACCAAAGTGCCCCCATGTGCACGGCCAGGAGGGCAGGGCACGGCCCAGCTCAGGGACATGACAGCCCTGCCTGGGAGGAGCAGTTGCCATCTCTGTTCCCAAAGCCATCAGAATCTCCATCGCACTCACTTCTTAATCCCAGCGGCGTTTTCATGCAACAGCCTATCCTCGAGTTCCTCCATGTTCCTGTTCCAGGAGTCCTCCGGGTGTTTACGGAAAGTCTTCAGCTCCAGGCGATCCAGCTGTGAACAGGTGCACAGCCTCAGCCAGCTGCTCCAGGATGTGACATGGAGCTCTCCAGGGAAAAGCCTGGAGGGGGATCCTCAGAGGGATGCTGCCGCAGGCTGTCAAATCCCAAAGGTGCCAGTTCCTCATGGTGGGGACGAAATACCCCTCACCTTGTCTTCAATTGCATTGCTGTACTGCTGCTGCATATTGTTCCAGTGCTGCTCCTGGCCTGAAATCTGGCTCTGCAACTCCTGCATCCTCTCATCCAGCTCCTCCATGTTCTCTTCAAACTGGCTGCAATTGACTTTGCTGTCCAAGGCAGCTTTGTCCGCCTTCTAGCAGAGGGGAACGGCAGGAGAGCGGCGGGGAAAGGGATGAGGAATGCCAGGCAGGGCCAGCGTGTGAGGGGCAGAGGGAGGAGTGCTTCCTCCAGGCCATCATGCCCCTTTCAGGCTGCTGTGGCCCCATGTGCCCCATCACCCTGGTGAGCTTGGTCCCACCATGTGAAGGGTGAGGGACCCCATGAGCTCAGGAAATTCCCCCTCCCAAGGGGACAATTTCTGCCACCCAGCCCCCAAGGGACAAGGGGCATTTGTCACCCTGCCTGGGAAGCCCTGGGCTGGCACAGAGGCCCCTTAGACTGTACCATGTCCATGGCAGCCATCATGTCCTGCTGATCTGCTTTCTCCTTCTGCAGCTTCTCCAGGAACTGGGACAGCATCTTTCAGCACAGAAGGGAACCCATGACACCACAGCAAGGTTGGGGCACACCCCAGGATGTAGGAGCACACTCCTCTCCCCCTGTCTGCACACACTCTGTCCCTGATTTGTCACAAGCCTTCTGCCCAGTTGGGTCTGTCAGAGACGAGCAAAATGGACAACAAACAGGGTGAACAAAAGGGTTGATAGAAGCAATGAGCAAAGCAATGATAAAAAGGACGAGCAGCCAGCAGGCTCCTTCTCCTTCCTAATCCCTTGCAGGACTGAGGCCCTCCTCAACACAACTCCTGTTGCCAGGCAATGCACCCCACTCCACTCCTGGGAGCCAGTGGGTCCCATGAAGTCATAGATTAATGGAGTCTTGGAATGGCATGGGCTGGAAGGGACCTAAAAGATCATCTCGTTTCACCCCCTGTCAGGGACAGGTAAAGGAACATTGTCCACTAGACCTGGTTGCGGCAAGATCCCATCTAAGCTGCTCTTGGACACTTCCAGGAATGGGGCAGGCTCTGTTAAGGCATCACCATGCTTACAGGGAAGAATTTCTTCCCAATATCCCACCTATCTCTCCCCTCTGTCATTGTGAGGCCATTTCCATGCCAAGCCCTTGTACAAAGTCCACCTCCAGCCCTTTTATAGTCCTTTTAATTCCCATAAAGTGCTCAAAGTTCTCCCAGGAGAGTACAGCCTCATTGTTTTTCTTTTGATCAGTTTAAGATGTGCATCACATCTGAGCCAGTTCCCCCACTGCTGCAAACCCACAGCCTGGTTTGGAGCATCCATTGGGATCAGCCTTTGCCAGGGGGGCTGTGCATGAGCCCCTGGCTGAGCTATGGGGTTGTTGGGGCACAGAATCCTTTCTTCTCAGGAGTTCGAGCAAAAAGTCTCTGTGAGTGAAGCCTTTGGACACTTTCCTCCAAGTCGGGTTTTATGTCAGCTTGACAGTCCATAAAGAAGACAATGACATAATTTCTCCTGCCAATGTCCCCAAGACTGTTGGGGAAGACAGATCAAGTTCTTCCCTTCAATACCTGCCATTTACTAAACGTTCTACTTTAGGTGTCCACTGAGCCCCATAATTACCTTGGGCTGCCTTGATTTGTTACTGAGCTCTCAAGGTAGCGCTGACTGTTCCATTAACTGCCACTTTTGCAAAATTTGCTCCACTTTCAGCGAGGTTTTATTGTCCCCTGGGGTGACAGGGACAGGGACAACCCTCCCAAGCCCCTCCCAAGCATCCCCCAGGGCGAGAGGCACAGACACCCCTTGAGAATCTCCTGGGCACTGGACAAAATAAACTTGGCAGAAATCAAACTTAACTCTGCATAAATCACTTTGAAGAATATTTGCTCTTCCCACAAGTAACTTGTGATGGAAATGCAAACAAATCCCAAATATGAATAAACCGACAACCCAAGCAGTGATGTGGCAATTCCAAGTTTCATTGGTTCCTGCACAGCTCCAGCTCAGCTGCTGGCAGGTTCTGATAGAAGAAAAGAGAAAATTTGGCCCAATACAGATTATTAAAAGGAAGGGGAAGCTCTGTGTAGCTGTCACAAAGGTGACAGGGATCAAGAGAAAAATGATTCTCACATTTGGCAAAGACCCCAAGCCTGGGAATTCAGGAGATATTCAGGAATTCAGGTACTTGAGCTGGGCTTCTTGTAGGACTTTCAGCAGCCTTATGTTCCTCACCGTGGGGTGAATGAACCTTGTCAGTCTTGCTGGTAACATTTGCTCCCTTTCCTCCAATGATTTTAACACACTTTTCAAGGAAGGACAACAAAATATTTTCTTTTCACTGGCCACCCACTACAGCCATTTTCCTCATCAGTTCTCCTGTAAGTTGCTCAGAGGAAGCTGTGTCCAAGTTTCCAAGAGTTCCTCCAGAGAGAACCACAACCTCCTCAGAGGACGGGAACCATGCTGTTGTCAAAGGCACTTGGAGACAGACAACAGTGCCCTGAGCTCACTGTGCCAAAATCAGTCGCAATCTGGTTAAGAAAATTGTTAGAGAGATGCTTCAGCCCCAATTAAGGCACTAATGAGACCAAATCCAAAGTGGATTTTATTGAACAGTAAATGTGAGGTAGAGAGAGAGATGGAAAGGAAGAGAAAAGGGGGGGAGAGCAAGGGAGTGACAGGGACAGAGACCTCCCCTTGAGCAGGTGTAAGAGTCTGTCCGAATTTTCCCTCATCTGCCTCACGATCGTCATTTGAGGACCACTGAAGAGAAGATCCCCCCCGTCTCCTCTGTAGGAGAAAGTCATATGCCACAAGGCCCTGAGACCTGAGAGCATTGCTAAGCTACTGTTTCCACAGGTGTTGTTTGCTGTATGCTACACTGAGCCCAGTGAGAAGAAGGGGGCACCGTGCCCTTTTTGCAACAACAGCCTTGGAAGCTGCCCCAACCTCTCAGTCTGGCTGGACTTCTCCTGAGTGGTGGAACCCTGCAGAAGACCCCTCTCACTCATTTGCAACCACCGTGACACACAGACTGAGATGTGAGAAGCCTCTTCATCAAGAGACCGAGACATCAAACCCCCATGTGAGAAGGCCCCCTCTTGTACTTTCCCAGGACTGGGACTGAGACCCCCAACCCAGGGGAGGTGTGTGGGGAGAGGCAAGCTGACCAAAGCGAGATGGATGTTGCAGGTGTGAGCATTGGACCACAAAAACAATAGCTCACGCCCACTGCCGAACATGGACTGTGTGTACCCTTTCGAAACACGATTCTTTCCCCAAAACTACCTTTGATTCGGTTGCAAAATTCATTCCCCCTTCCCCCATTGAAAAAGAGCATAATTGGGGTCCAGATGAACTGCGCCTCTGAGATCTCCCTGACGTAACAGGCAGATCCTCAACTGGACTGGACCAAAGGACTTCATCTTTATGTTTGGTAGCTATATCCCTCTCTCTCTCTCTCTCTTTCTCTGTATTTCTTTCTCCCTTAATCCCTCTATCGCATTTTGCTGTGGTCATTCAATAAAGGTGCATTTGTTTTGATTACTACTGCAAATCCCCCTGTCCTGTGTCGGCTTTTTGCACCCTGAGATTAATCCATGAACGATCACGAAACCCGTTCATAAGGACGGATCGTGACACTGGGGTTACTGGGAGCTACCAGGCCCATGCTGGGAGCTCTCTGTGCACACAGTGGGAGGAACTGGGAGCAACTGGGAATGACAGGATGCATGCTAGTGACAACTGGGATGTCCTGGCAGTGACTGGGATAAAACTGGGGGCAGCTGAACCATGCTGAGGTAACTGGGAATGCCTAGCAATGACTACGAGAATGTTCAGGGCAGCTGGGATATACTGGGAGTGCCTGAGACCATGCAGGCGATGACTGGGACTGGACTAGGAGCGACTGGGAGCCACTGGGAGCGTGCTGCGGGGAACTGGGACCATGCTGGGGGCAACTGGGGGCAAGTGTGAATGACTGCGGCATTGCTGGGAGAGACTGGCATCATACTGGGAGTTACTTGGGGCTACACTAGGGGCAACTGGGAGAACTGGGAACACACTGGATCAAAGGGGGAGCAACTGAGACCAACTGGAACTGTGCCAGGGGCAAATTGCATCATATTAAAGAATGACTGGGAGCAACTGGGATCATCCTGGGAGCAGCTCCTGGGTGACTCAGTTCTACTGGGATCATCCTGGGATCATCCTGGGAGTGAGGAGGAGCAGTGCGATGGCTCCAGCGCTGGGGCTGAGGGCGCTCCTGCGGGGCCAGGGGCGAGTGGGACCCCCGGCACCGGGACCCCCCTGCTCCTCTTATCCTGCACAGGGACCCCCTGAATCCCCCATTCTGGACATCAGGACCCCCTGCTCCCCTTTTCCTGGCCATCCCATGGCTCCCAGCCTCCAGACTGGCCATGGGTGTCACCCTAGGATGCCCTGGAGCACCTTGGATCCCCATTCCTGCCTTTCCCAGCCCCCAGCCCCACCTTTCTGCAAAACCAGAGACCCCCTGAACTCCCCCTTCCCGAACATCCTGGGTGTTCCCACCCTGGTCCCCCCTTTTTGGGAAACCCTGGACTCCCCTTTCCTGGGCTCAAGGACCCCCTGGAACTCCCTTCTACCGCTCCACGTCCCTGCCCCTGTCCCCTGTCCCTCAGCTGTCCCCTGTCCCTCGGCTCTGTAGGGCCAGGCACAGCAGCAGGACCCAGGGCAGCCCTGGGGGAGAACAACCCTGAGCCCCAGCTGGGCCAGTTCCCCCCAGGTCACTCCCAGCATGGGCCCTGTGGCTCCCAGTCACCCCCAGGATGGTCCCAGTCACTTCCAGTTACACTCAGTGTGATCCCAGTATCATCCCACTCACTCCCAGTATGATCCCAGTATGATCCCAGCATGGTCCCAGCACAGTCCCAGCTGTTCCCATTCACCCCTACCATAGTTCCAGGCACTCCCAGTATGGTTCCAGTCCTTCCCAGTATGATTCCAATATGAACCCAGTCACTCTAAGTACAGTGCCATTTGCCCCCAGTATGATTCCAGTCACTCCCAGATACTCCCAGTATTATTCCAGTAACTTTAAGCTTCCTCTGTGATCCCAGTCACTCCTGGTCTCCCCCAGTATATCCCAGTTGTCCTTAATGTGTTTCCACTCACTCCCAGTTGCTCCCAGTAGTTTCTAGCATTATTCCAGTTGCTCATAACCACTCCCAGTCACCTCCAACATGATTCCTGTCACTTCCTGTATATCCCAGTTGCCCCAGCATGGTCCCAGTTGCCCTCAGCCTGCTCCCAATCACTTCCAGTATGATTCCAGAAGGATCCCAGTCACCCTCAGTGTGGTGCCAGTTGCTCCCAGTATGATCCCATTTGTCCCCAGCATGTCCCCATTTCCTCCCAGTGTGATCCCAGTTGCCTCTAGCACAGACCCAGTCCCTCTCAGTATGATCCTACTCTGATGCCATGATGATCCCAGTTGCTCCTAGTATGGTCCTGGTTGCTCCCAGTTGCTCCCAGTCTGATCCCAGTTGCTCCCAGCGGCCCTGTGTTATGCTTTGGAGTGGGAGGAAATTTAGGGAAGTGATGCAAAATTTCTTGTGTATCTGACAGTCTGTTGAGCTACTGAAAGCTAGACACGCTTTTGTGAAACACACATGGTAAAGATGAAAAAATTCCGAAACTTTTTTTCTTTGTTGGTCGGCAGGGAGCTGCTGGGTTTGGCTCCTGCTCGGTGGCTGGGCTGGGCTGGGCTGGGCTGGGCTGGGCTGGGCTGGGTTGGGCTGGGCTGGCAGTCTTGCTGCAGGCTGGGGTTCTTTTCTATTTTCTGGGCTGCTTGCTGGCTTCTCTCTCCATGGGCTCTGGTTTGGCCGGGCTGGGCTTCAGCAGCTGCCGGGCAAGGAGACAGGGGAGGCTGCGGAGCTTTAGCCAGAGCAGGGCTGGCTGTGGCTGTGAAGATCTCACTGTCAGGCTGCTTCTTCTTCTTCTTAGCGTGGCTGAGACCAGAGACTTCTGTGGCTGCTGTAGAAAACTAAACACTAACTATAAAGCTGATCTGAACACAACTGAGCCACAGCTTTCTGTTACAAGTTGTTGGTGGGTTAGGTAGGCCTCATGCGTGATGTTAAGTTTTTCAGTACTTCAGTCTTCTTCTGAGTGAGAGAAAAGAACAAAATGCAAGTATATAAAAAACAACATGAAGACACTAAAGTCAATAAAGAAGAAGTTAAGTCTTAGATGAGAGGGCTGAGAAGATGCTTTGTTTTTAGAGCTGAAATCTTCTTGTAAGCTGTAAAGGAGAGGAATAGTGGATTTGTTTTTACTAACAATCTGTGGGTCTGCTCGTAGATAAAACTAGCTCTGGAAGATAAAAGAAACAATGGGAAGGATTCCACTGATCGATGAATGGAAAAAGATATTTGCTTTTACAAATACACTTTAGGTTTGCAGATAAATTAAATAAGCCATTGAGAAATGAAAGAGAAAGAAATTGAGAAAGAAACAATGGGGAAGAAAAACCCCTAAACTCTGTAAGAATTAAAAGCTAAAAGGGAGGGTTATACATCAGAGGGAAATCTTTGGGAAATCTTCGGTGTCAGGCGTATCAGGGCATCTGTACCTCTCAAGCACCTCAGCCAAGGGGAAAGAGAGAAGGGAAATGTGGCCAGGAAATTAGGATAAAAAGAAGGTTGCATCCTCCAAAAATTCAAGAGATCCCAGGGGAATGCCCCATGGCCTCTCCCTTTATTGGAATAAAGCCAGAAAGGACTCCTCTGTCTTCTTTGTGAACATAAACCTCTGGTGTTTCTGGATTAATTTTCCTAACAACAAGAAAATACACTTTTTCTTCATAACGCACAAAACTATAAGGAGATTGAAGTGTTCAAATTGATATCAAATAAAGGCTTCTATGTTAAAGTAAGCAGATGTTAAAATAGCTGTAATCCCATGTGAAGTTTGAACAGACAGAGAGTAGTCTTATGCTTCAAAAAATGAAGAAGGGGCTGGGAAAAGGTTGAGTTGGTGCCGGATAAAGGGGTGTAGGGGGGTCTCAGTACTGAGCAAAGGGGTAAAATGGCATCTGGGTTCTCAGGAATGGGGGTGCCAGGGGGTCTCAGGGTCATGGGAATGGGGGGGTGGGCAGGGACGTGGAGAGGTAGAAGGGAGTTCCAGGGGGTCCTTGAGCCCAGGAAAGGGGAGTCCAGGGTTTCCCAAAAAGGGGGGACCAGAGTGGGGACACCCGGGATGTTCGGAAAGGGGGAGTTCAGGGGGTCTCTGGTTTTGCAGAAAGGTGTGCCTGGGAAAGGCAGGAATGGGAGACCAAGGCGTTCCAGGTTGTCCCAGAGTCAGGCCTACGCCAAGTCTGGAGGCTGGGAGCCATGGGATGGCCGGGAAAAGGGGAGCAGAGGGACCTGATGTCCAGAACAGGGGGATTCAGGGGGTCCCTGTGCAGGCTAAGGGGAGCAGGGGGGTCCCGGTGCTGGCAGTGGCGGTTCAGGGCCCCGGTGCCGGGGGTCCCACTCGCCCCTGGCCCCCCAGGAGCGCCCTCAGCCCCAGCGCTGGAGCCATCGCGCTGCTCCTCCTCACTGCCAGTGTGATCCCAGGATGATCCCAGTAGAACTGAGTCACGCAGGAGCTGCTCCCAGGATGATCCCAGTACAGCCCAGTCACTCCCAGTCCTGGCATCCCCCCAGGCCTCTCTGCGTTCCGACCTGTCCCGGCTCCATCCCCACCCCTCCCGGGGGCTGCGAGGGCTGCGGGAGCTGAGGAGGAGGAGGAGGGAGGGAGGAAGAGGCGGAGCGGGGGAGGAGAGGGGGAGCCGGGCGGCTCCGGCGCTGCCTGAACTTGCAGCAGCCTCTTGTCCCCTCCTGTCAGGGAGTTGTGCAGAGCCAGAAGGTTCCCCCCTGAGCCTCCTTTTCTCCAGGCTGAGCCCCCTTCCCTGCTGCCTCAGCCCCTCCTGCTGTTCCAGCCAGGGTCGGACACTAGTGCTGCAAAGAGCAATGTACAGACCTGGCATAGGTGCCTTTGTCACCACATTTTAACCTTTCATTAGTTACAGAAAGACTCTTGGGAAGCCCCAAGCTGCAGTCAGTCGCTGCAGTGCCAATCTCCTTTGCAAATCCCTGCGGCCCGGCCCAGCCCCGCCCGGCCCCGCACTCGGCGCCGCGGTTGCCCGGTAACCGCGCCCGGGCCCTCAGCGTCTGTGACAGCGGCGCGGCCTCAGCTGCCTGAGAGCGCGGCCCTGGCTGGGTGTGCGCAGCCTGGGCTCCTGCAGGCGGCTGCACCGGGCCATTCGCCAGGGGAATTGTCGGCGTAGAGAATTGCTACAGGGGCAGAGCACTGGCCTCTGCGAAAAGCTCCGCAGCGTGCAGAACACGGGTGTCTGCTAGGGAGTCCTGAATTTCCTTTGAAGGTAAAGACCGACTAAAGTTGAACTTTTTGGTTTTGTTTCATCTGTGCTCTGAAAGAGAATGCCAAAGAGAAATAGAGGATGTGATCATGCCAGTCTTCTGGCGCAGTAGTTCAGTGACATGTACACCTGAGAGGATGAACAATAAATGGACTACTGATTGTGCTTTTTTTACTGAAAAAATGCAATATTTTCTAAAGATACTAGTCTATACATTTTTCTTCCTATAGTAAGTGCTTAAACTGCTTAAAGGTGAATGAGTTCTTTTCAAGTTTCAGTGGGTTTTTATCATCTGGGTTTTAAAATTTTTAGGGAGATGCCTCTGTATTGAGGTGCAAAGGAGACCATATGCCAAAGTCAATGGTCCGGATTTTATGGAACAGTAAATGTGAGGGAGAAAGAGAGAGAAAGAAAAGAAAAAGTGGGAGGGGGATGGAGGTTGGGAAGGGGGGGAGGAGAAAGAGAGTGACAGAGAGATTTAGCAGAAAATATCACCATTCCATGGATCCCATTGGCCTACCATTAAATCCTCTTCTGGTCTTCTCTGTGGTGAGGTCTGGCAAAATGTAAGACTCCAATGGATTAACGGAGATTTGGGCAAGGTGATACCTTGCCCAGGTACCTCCCAGGAGTGGGGCAAGTTGGACTCTGTCTCTTGCTCCTTTCAAACAATATAAAATCTTTAGCACCCGTATATCCTTTGAGTCTGCCATGAGTTGGGTTCTGGATTTTCAGATTTGCTGTGTTACTTTGCACGCCCTGCAGTTGTCTGGTGCGAGGCCTCAGGAATGGGTCTGGAGGCACTGTGGAGGTCTTTGCTGGGAGGTTTGTGTGCAAACCTGGCCTCAGCAGAAGAGTCTGTGGCTCTGACTTCCCCAGCCTGAACCCAGACAGAGCTGATTTTCAGGACAGCTGCTGGGTTTGGCTTTGTTGTGGATAGGTTTTTCTCCTCAGCCTTGTTTACTTCTCCCCAGACCTGAGCTAATGGGACAATAGTGTCACCTTGATCTTGTCTCAAGTTCCCTTAGGCAGCTTAACTCACAGTGCCAAGTTCCAGTCAGGAGGCATTTTCAGGGAGGGGTGGGCTTGGGTGGTCGCAGCTTCTTTATAGAGTTTTGTCACAATGGGCAGAAAGTCCTTTATAATGATATTTAAGCCATTAGCCATAACATTCCAGTCTCTCATTAGTCTCTCAGCTGTGAGGAGCAGCTGAGAGAGCAAGGGTGCTTTAGCCTAAAGAAGAGGAGGCCCACTCTAGCAATTTTTGAGTAATATTTAAGCTACAGCTTTGTCTTTTCGAACTGGTATTAATGTTCAGTTTTTTAGCTCCAGGTTTCAGTATGATCTAACTTTGAATTGCACAAGGTAGCCATAGAGCTCAAATAAAGTCCAACTAGAGGCCTAACTATACTAGCTACTTACACCAAACAAGCACTTAGCTACTTTCGAGTAATGTAACATTTTAGCACCAGAATATGCCTTGAATCTGCCATGAATTGGGTTGTGGATTTTCAGAGTTCCATTGTTGCTCCTTCCAGTTTTGTTGAGGCATTGTCGCCTGCGACATCATCCCTTGGAAATGGTGTCTGGATTGCCAAAGAAGACACCGACACCTCGTCTTTTGTCCAGGGACGGGCTGAAGCCTAATGCTGTGAGTAGCCACTGGGGCTGTGTTAAGGCTGGCACTGCCCTGGTGTCCCTGCTCTCCCTGCCCCTGTTGTCCAGCAGTGCTGTGAAGCTGCAGAGCCCCTGCCCAGCCCTTTGTGCTGTGCTGCTGTTGCTGGGGCTGTCCTGGTGCAATAGGGAACACTGTGGGATGCTTCAGCTGTGTCTTGCCTGGCTGTGCCAGCAGAGCCAAGTGAAACCAATGTACAGCTGAAGGCCTGAGCATGTGTTCTGTCCCTTTCCCTTTGCCACAGGAATTCCTTCAGTCAGGCTGGGCACCACTCACCTGTGCTGCTCTGACCATCCTGCCCTTGGGCACCTGGGCATGTGGGGGGGGGAAGCTCAAACTCTGCCCAAAGCCTTGAGAGCCACGGCCGGTCCCAGCTGGAAGAGCTTCCAAAGCAGCTGTTCTCTCCCAGCTCCTGTGTGGGCACAGATGCAGCCCTGCAGGCAGCGCTGGAGCCAGGGCCACAAAGGTCCCTTGCTGTCTGCAGCTCACTTGGCTGTAGATGCCCCACTGCTGAGGCTCTGTCTAGGAGATGCCTGTGTTTTCTTCTGTGGAGGACTCTGTCAGCCCAGACAGAGAAAACAATCAACAGGGAGAACTAAAACCTAGAGACATTCCTGTGCACCTCACTCTTGGTACAGCGTTCCTTTCTTGCATCTCTTGGACTCATCCAGCAGCGATATCTCCTTGCTGTGAGTTCTGAGCGTTGTGCAGGGATGGAGTTCAAGCAGTTCTGAGAGCTCCTCCCCATTCTCTGGAAAGGTCACTGCCTCAATCCAACGAAACGTGAGAGGAAACAAATGCCCAAAGAGCAGAAATCCCCAACCATGTCCCATCCAATCATGGAGAAGCCAATGGGACAGAGCCATATGGCTGGAGTATGTGTGTTCCACTCTGTATTATTAATTGACTGATGCTAAGTATTCCAGCTGGAAACTCCCAGGGCTTCCAGGAATGTCCTAGTGCCTGTGATCACAAGTTATTCACCAGTGCCACTTGTTCAAGAAAAGCCTTTCTGAACAAGCACAACTCTGAGGCTCTAGCTGGTTTACTTTTGCCTTTCAGCTGCTTCCCTGTAAGTTCCAGAGGGAGAAGTTTCTCAGCAGGAAGAAGGAGGCCAGCACTGGGGGGAGTATTCTGCCCAGAATTGGCCCATTTCTAGACAGGAGTGAGACTCGCCCAAAGGTAGCCTTTTCCTGCTCTTTTCCTTTCTGTTTCACATGAAGTTTGAAGAGGGTGTGTGTTTGTGACAGGCTTGCCTCCAGCAAAATACCTCAGTGTCCAGGTCCTGCTGTCATTGCAAGGTGCTGGGAGTGGTGGACTGGGAGTCCTGATCTGCACTAAGCCAACACAAATACCCTCTGCTGAAGCTGCTGGGGTGTGCTGGAGTGCAGCTGCCATTGCTAAAACAATGGGAGGAAGGCTGGGGACACAGAGGCCCAAAATTGTCCTTTGCCATTCTCCTGCTCAAGGAGCCACCTCTTGCTTTGGTGTGGTCACCATCAAATGCTCGGGGTCACAGGATTCCCTGCAGAGTGGCAGCGTTGGCCTTTGAAGGCCAAGGATCTGCAGGAATTACTTCAGATGGAACAAAACAAATTGCATTACTGCTTTGGGCTGGAACAATGTGTTGGACCCTGACGGGGTGTTAGATTTTGCAGGCTGCCAGATGTACAGGGGACTGGCCCTGGGCAGAGGGGAATGTGCTTTGTCTGGATCAGTGCCTACTCAGAGGTGTGTTTAAAGCTGCTTTTCTGGCAGCACTAGCTCGGTATAAAGCACAGTCCAAACGGGTAGGTGACTGAGGTGGGCTGTTGAGCAGGAAATTGGCAGCAAGAGACATGGAACACAATCCAGGTAAAGGATTGTCCTGGAGAGGAGCCTTGGGAACACCTCAGGGAAGGGCACAGCTAAGGGACAGTGTGCTGCAGCCACTCCCTTCAGCAGAATGTGTCTGCTGTGAAGTCACAGAGGAGGAGACCTGCTTGCATCTCTGCAGTGACAGCAGTGTGGCTGGAGAAGGCAGACAAAGCAGGGCAGAGTTTTCTCCAAGCAATGTCTCTGCTCCAGAAGCATTTGCTGTTGTTGTGTCATTCCAGACGTGCCTCTACAATGGCATGAAATAAGGTTGCGGTAATGACTAGAAAGCACCCATTTAAAGGCCATTGAAAAAGGAGATAGCAACTCTACTTTTACCCAAGTTGCTGAGAAAATAACTGAAACTTATCCTCATTCAGCATTCACCTCACTTGTCTTTTTATTTTCAGCTCATTTGTCTTTTCATTTTTGCCTTTTCCTCTCTTTGGAACACACGAACTTTTAAATACAATGAAAAGGAACAAAATCATCAAAGCAAAAGAAAAGTGTTTCTTAGTAAGGATTCAGCTGAGCTGGGGATGTCTCCCTCCCTGAGAGCCAAGCGCACACACACACCCTCTGAGAAAATGGCAATCTTTGTATCCCCTTTGTACCCGTCTGGGGCGGTCCCTGGGCCCTTTGCCATTGGATGGGTACTCAGGAGCTTCCATTCTCTACTGAGCACCAACTTTTCTGTCCGCTCCCTTCTCGTCCTCCTTCCTTTTGGTCAGGTCTTCAACCCTGTCCCTCTATTTGTGACACTCAACAAACCAACCTGAACAAATGCAAACCACAAATAACACACAGAACCAACACATTCCATCCTTTTACTTAATAACCTTATGGCTTCAGCCAAATGTCACCTCATCTCTCACACCTCCTCTGGTCCTGTGCTCTTCTTACTGATGTCTAAGTTCTAGAGCAAAAAAGATATTTGCAGTTGTGTGGGCCTCGGTTTCCCTGTCTCAGAGTAAAAGACATCCCAAATCCTTTCCCATGGAGTCTCCTGTAAATTCATGGGTTTTACTTACTCCATGAGGGCTCAGTCAGTGCCCCAGAGCTCTGTGACCGCATGGGCACAGGGCTGTGTTTTAGGAAAGTGCTGCCTGGCATTCTGGAGAAAGAAACCTGGAGAAATCCATGCCAAAAGAGCAGCTTGGCTTGAGCCTGCTCTGTGTGGCCCAGCAGCTGTGGATGAGCTCAGAGCAGAGGTGGGTGAGCCACTGTTTGCCCAGTGTGGGCTGGGCAGACGTGCTCCCCCAGAGTCTGTACTTCACTGGGGATCAGTGGGAGATTCTCCTGCATGAACCTTCCTCCCAGCAGCTGAAGCTCTCCCTGCTCTCTCTCCTCTCCAGCTGCCGTCAGCTGCCCCGAAACAGAGCTGGTTTGGGGTTTCCCCACCAGAGCTGGTATTTCAGAACTTCGTCGCTCGGGAGGTGTCTGAAATGGTGCTGTCTCTCATGAATAAGGACAAGGTAAGTGCTGGCACCCAGAGCTTTAACGCTGTGCTGGAAGAGGAGAGTGCTGTCATTCCCTCAGTGTACAGCAAAGCAAGTTATCTGCTGCAGCACATGCAGAAGAAAATGTCTCAGCACCTTCTTCTGCAAGATGGTGGAAATCTTGCTGTGCTGGGAACTGTCCCCAGATTTTGTCCAGGCGTTGATGGTGTCTATCCCAAAGGAGTTTCCTTCTCTTGAAAGCTCTGGATTGACTGGAATGTTGAGGGCTGTACAGTTCTTACCTGCTCTCATGCTTTGCCTTGGGTCTATAGCACACCCTGTGTGTCCTTGGTTAATCTTGGCTCCTGGTAGGAATCTCTGCCTCTCTCAGCCAGTTTGGCTCCCTTTGTGCAGCTCACAGGCAAAGCTCAGGGGCTGAGCCTTCTGCACTTTATGCTGGAATCACTTCTCATGAATGGCATTGGCCCTGCAGGAACCGTGTTCTGCAAGAGCCCTGCCATCAGAGTGATGGAGCAGAAGCAGTGAGAGGCCTTTAGGTGCCACTTGAGGCTCCTGCTCAGCTTCATCCAGCTCTGCTCAGCTTTTCCAAAAGCAACACGGTGCTCTGCTTTCCCTTTGCAGAAGCACAGCACATCCAAAGCCATGTGTTCCTGGAGGTTTCCACCTTCACCTGAAGAAATTGGCATTGTTTTGCAGTTTCCCAAGAGAGCTGAGAGGGAAAAAGTTGAAAAATGTCAATTGTGTTCCACTGTAAAGAGGAAAACTTGAGACCATTTGAATTTCAGTCAGGGAAACATTTTCTCAAGTGAGGCTTGTGCCAAGAGTGGGCTGGTGGGAGGAGACAGGAGGGAGTCCAAATCATCTGGTTTAGACTTTTGGAGAGCATTTTGATGCTCAGGGGTTGATGAGATCAGTGTGCTAGAAAATGCATGTGTGCTGTGCATGTAGTACCCCAGAGGGCAGAACCTGGCCTGCTGGCTGCAGGCAGGAATGCCCAGCAGCCCAGCTTGCCTGCACAGGCAGCAGGAAGCCCTGGAGAGCCAAGATTGGCTTTTCATACTGGAACAGCACTGTCAGTCAGTGCTGGTCCTGTTTCTCCATGCAGAAAATGCCTCTGAAGCCCCATGGTCAATAGACACCGCCTGTCTGTGTTTCTGTCACTTTTGGCCAGCTGGGGCTCTGATGGTTTTATGATTCTTCCTTGCTGCTTTACTGCCCATTTAAATTCTCTTTGCCATCTCCTTGTTTTAGGGATTGTCTTGCTGTGTTCATTCCTTCTTTTGCTTTTCAGGTTTGCTTTTATTCCCAGTAAGACCACAGTGTTTGGTCTCCTGTCTTGCTGCTGTGCCTGCCTGACTGTATCCCCAGAAGGTCCCTACCCAAACCTGATCTGCTGGAAGGGAATTTCTTCCTTCCCCCACAGTAATGTGCTGGTTTGCTTTTAGGTAGCACATTCCCCCTCAGGAACATGACCACTTCATGGCTGTGTGCAGGCAGAAGCCAGCAGGTTTTTTGGCCTTGTTGAATATGCAGGTGATGTGGTTGAGGTGCTGTGTCTCCATCCTGCTGGTGCTGACCTGCTCGGCCCTTCCTTCCCAGCAGGCACTGCCCTACTGGCCCTGGCCAAAATGCTGGAGCCAGAGAGAAGGGATTCAAGTTCAGCCTTGTGAATGATGTGCCTGTGCCTGCTCAGCTGGAAGTGCTTTGGAAAAGGGGCAGGGGAGGGATGTTAGCAGGGCATGGACAGGTCTCCTCTCGTCCTGTTTCCACAAGTGGCAAATGATAATTTCATGTCTTTGCTGCAGTTTCTTCACGTGGTGAAGGTCTCCATGGAGAGCTCACCTTACTTCCAGCTGGTGAGCTCCAGCGATGCGTACCGTGCCGTGCCGCCGGGCGCCTCTGCCCCTGTGCGCATCCGCTTCACCCCCAGCAAGAACAAGGTGAGGCTGGAGGAGCCAAAGCACGCAATGATCTCCACAGCCATTGTTTTCCCTGCACTCTGGCTCCAGCCCATTGCATGCTGTGAGCTGGGCTCCAGGCGTGGGCAGGCAGCCTGCAGCCAGTCACACCTTGGCACTGCTGGCAGGCACTGCAGCCAGGCCTGACAGGCTCTGCTTCCCCTCCCTGCACATTGCTGAGCATTGCCAAGGGAAGATGCACAGGAAACAGGATGAAAATGACAGATGGCTGTTGGTAGATGTTGGGCCATCTCTAGGTCCAGTGGAAGGGGTTTCATTCTGATGGAAAACACCAGAGGAACAAAGAGGTTGGAGAGCTGTCCTCCTTCCTGGACTGCCAACAGCTTCCCTGCCTGCCCGTGGCTGGAGCAAAGCCGGTGCTTTTTCACCCCCTCTGTTGTGCAGCCTTGCAGCTGTGCTGTCCCAGAGCACAAGTGAGCATGGCAGAGCTGCAGGGCCAGGGCAGAGGATGTGCTGTGCCCGTGAGCCCGGCCTGGCACAGGCACACTGGGCTCTGGGTGCCCCTTGTCAGCAGGAGGTTGCTGAGCTGCAGGGCACTTGGACACGTGCCTGAAGGAGCTGGTGTAGGGCAGGTACAAGCTGCAGGCAGAGCTGTGAGCCCGGAGCCCGTGGCAGTGACACTGCTGGGGCTCTGTCTTCATGCCTGTCCCTGTGCTTGCTCTGTCAGCTGGCAGCCATTCCGTGCCAAAGGTGCTTTTGTGGGGAGGTTTGCACAGCAGTGCTGAGGCCCTGGCAAGTCTGATCTCAGTGCTGGGATCTGGAGGGTTCATGTTCTGATCTGGAGGCTTGTTCATACAGAAGGGTTGAGGGCATGGCATGGAAGGGAGGAAGCCTTGCAGGGAAACAAAGAGAGGCCCTTTCCAACAGCATCCTGCTACCTCTTAGCACTGTTCTTCTCCTGACTTGGTTGGGCAGGCAAAGTTAGAGGGGAGTTGTGAGCCAACTGATGCTTCTGCACCAGGCCAGAGGTGCAGTATGTCTTTGGGTGCAGCTGTTTTCTCCTCTTCCTTTTGCTGCTTAGAGTCAGTTGAACACTTTGTCCTATTCTCAGACAGTGGGAATATAGAACCGTAAAGAGCAATGTCATGTGTTCCCCAGCTCCATGTGGCTTAGAAGGGGCTTAGGAATTCTTTAACATCATTAAAGTTTAGAGTAGAAATGATGGTGGCCTAGGGCTGTTATCTGTATGAGCCAAGTGACACAAGAGCTGAATGCCACTGAGACAGATTTTGCAAAGTACACTAGTGCCTTTAAAATGTGACATAGTAGTAAAACTTAGTGTACATTTGAGGGTGCAATAGGTAAATGGATGCCCTTGAAGGGGTATAGGAAATGGGTTTTTTTCTGCCATGGGGATGGCACTAAATATCCTGTGCTGAGCCAGTCTCTTTTCCTGCAGGATTATTGCCACGAGCTGGTGTGCCTCACTGCAAGGGAAAGGATCGTTGTGCCAATTCGGGCCATTGGTGCCCGAGCTGTGCTGGACTTCCCTGCCCAGCTGGACTTCTCCAAGTGTCCAGTCAAGGTCAGCACCCAGCAGACTCTGCTGGTACGCAATGTCGGTGCCCGGGCAGCTCAGTACCAGCTGAGCACCCAGAGGTGAGGCAGCTCATCTGTCCCTGTGCAAACACCTTTGGGTGAGAGCGGAGTTGGGAAAGAGCTACAGAGGAAACCAAGCATCGGATCTGCTGCCCTGCAGCCTGGCTGGAAGTGAGCAGGATGGAAGGCATCTGCTCTTGCTTTCAGTGGCCTTGGAGCTTTCTGTGTCCCAGATTTCCTGGAGGCTGCTGGAACATGTTGGGAGCTGGCTTGCACCCTGCTGAGCACCAGCAGCTTCTGAAATGCTTCCTCAGCACTGTCAGCCAGACAGAGCCATTCTCTGGGAGGCCAGAGGCACGTGGCTTTGCAGTGGTCCTGGAGGGGATCTCTGGAAATCATCGGAGCAAACACACTGCTCAAAGCAAGAGCAGTGTCTGGGGGTTGCAAGGTGCCATTGGGAGACATGGACCTGTCTTTAGATGCCCTACAAGAAAACAAACGTGTCAATGGACCTAGTTATAAAAGCAGAAGAAAACAACCTTTTAAAACCCCTCCATACCTTATCCTTTCTGCGTGTCAGGTGCAGTAGTGAGTCATTGAGAGGATGATCTAACAGGATGAGGTGTCTTAAGGAGCCGCTCACAATTAACAGAGAAAAGCCCAAAATTTAGCTTTCCAGGCCCATCTCTTGGCAGTGATTTTCCTTTGGTTCTTACAGTGTCAGGGATGTCTCCTTCACAGCTGTTCTAGCTGTGGGCTCAGGGAACAGTTTAGTGGTGTTGGCTGAAATTCAGAGGAGTTAAGTTTAGCTGTGGAGTTTGTGTCTTTGGGTCTTGGGGAGTCAGGTGTGTGTGAGAGATGAGTGCTACAGCAGGGACAGAGGAGTCTGGTGGGTAGAGCCCAGGGATGGAGGCGATGCGGGGGCTGATTTGCACTCAGTTTTTCAGTCCTGACAGCTGAGTCCTGAACTTGGCTGGATCCTCTTCTCCTGATAATTTGAAAAGAAGAGGACACCTTTCTCAGGCAAGCCCTGAAGTCATCCCTGGAATGTTATTCCCATCCTGCCACCTGAAGGCAGGAGCATGCAACATGGGGCAGGAGTGGGAAGGGAATGGAATGGAAGGTAGTGCTGAAGCCTGGCCAAGGATTCCCCTAACTGGCAGCTTCTCTATTGCGGTGAAATTTCTGGCCAAAGACTAAGAACAGAATGCTGTGCCTTGCCCCCAGCAGGCCCTGATCCCCCAGCCCCAGCAGAGCTGCAGCAGTGCTGGCATCAGCCCCGGGGCAGATGCAGGAGCACGAGCACTGATCTGGCTCTGGGGCTGCTGGGGCCTTGTCTTTGCTCCTGTTAAATCCAAAGTGCACCAACACATCTGCATCATTATTTCCAACACATTGCACAGAGTTTCTCTGCTGGGCCAAGCAAACAGTTACCAGCCTGCATGACAGCCCAGAGTCCCAGACTGCATTGCTGGTAAACACACAGAAACCTCCAGTTCTGCTTCCTTGATGTGCTCCTGCTCATGGTGCTTCATTTAGCTGGGATTGGACCCTTCAGACTGTAAATGGCATTGTCCTTTTGGGTTTCCATGTCACTGTATTGCTCTAATCTGTATTTGCACTCTTTCAGAGTTTTGATTGCTCCTTTTCTTAGAGCAGCTTTCATTGAAATGCTTATAAAAGTTGCCCTTTTTAGGCTAAATCACGAGGATTTCAAGGTAAAATAAACCAAAGAACCACATTGCAAATTCAACAGGAACTATTCCCTGGTCTTCAGGGAAAAGTTCCTTCTCCCTGTCTGATTCCTAGGCTCTAATCTCCCAGGACAGGGAGTGCCCTAACATTTGCATCTCTTGAGATGAGTTTTATAGGCAGCAGGAAAAGAGAAATTCCTGAGGCAGACAGTGTCAAGTTGTGCGTGCAAATAGCTCTGAACCCTCTCTGTGCTTTTCACAAACCATTCTCTGATGGGATTGCTGGCAGTGGGAGCCTTGAGGCTCATTGCAGAGAGCTGGATGCAGAGTATGGGGAGCTGAGGTCATTTTACCCCCAGGATCTTGTGAGGGCTGGATCTCCTCAGCAGTGGCTCAGTGGCTGTTTGTGATCGTGTCTGTTCTGTCTCTTGTGCTGCCTGTGCTTGGTTTGCTCCCTGCTTGCCCAAGGGAGCTGCAGGGAGCTGCAGTGCAGCAGGAATCTCATGGCCAGGTGTCCCCAGGCCTGACCCCTCTCTCTGTGTTGCAGTCCTTTCTCCGTGGTGCCGGCCACAGGAGCTCTGGGCGCTGGTGACACCGTGCAGGTGACAGTGGCATTTCACCCGCTGGCCAGCGGTGCCCATTGCGGCTCCCTGGCCGTGTGCTGCAGCTCAGGTGAGTGCTGGGCCCTGCAGGGCACAGGACAGTTCTGCACATGGCTCCCTGCTGTCCCATCCCCTGCATTGCCTCCAGAGGTGCCTCCCCCGTTCAGCCTTACCTCAAAGCAAACTGAGAGCTCCTTGGTGTTTAGGGGCTTGAGAAAGGCAAAGATTTTTGACTGCTGTTTTGCTGGGACTTGCTGAGTGAGGAAGGAGGAACTCTGATTCTCCACTACCTTGTGGCTATGCCTGGGTGAAGTTTTATTTGATTCCTGGGCAGTGCTGTAGGTGAGGTCTCCATCAGACTCTGCAATGCAATGGAATTCTTGCACACCTCTGTCCCATATGCTGCTTCTCCACTGGCTAGCCACAGACCCTTTTTCTATGTGGCCCTTACACATAGAGGTAGTTTCTGCCTAACAACATTTTCAGGCCCTCAAGTTCCTTTTTTGTGACAAATCAAAACAATTTTTTCCCTGTCCCCATTTCCCAGGCTGCTCAAGGTGTTGCAAACCTCTCACATCTATCTCCCGTTTGATTTCTAGACTGAGGGATCCCATTCAGTCTTAATGTAGAAACTGCTCTGTACTCACTAATCTTTCCTTCGTCCCTTTCTTATTTGATTGGTTTTTCAGATCAGAACTATATAAAATATTTAAAGACTGATGTGGCTGTGGGTTTGGACAGGGAGATGATTTTCATGGTGCTCATTCTGTAGTGGTTTGTCACATTGCAGAGCCAGGCTGGTTGTGTTTCCTCACCTGTGTCCCCTCCTGCTGTGGGCTGTCACTTCACTTGTTCCTCTGGGCCTCCTTTTGCTGCCCACCTGCCCCCAGGCATATTTGCTGGTCAGCAAGAAGGGATCCAAGGGATCAGGAGAGACAGGAGTCTCCTGGGATGCCCGGGGAGAGCCTGGGCAAGGCAGGACTGAGCAGGGCTCCTCAGCCCTGTCACGTGGAGGACTTGGATGCAGAAATCCTGGTGATCTGAGTGGGTCACTGGAGCACATGGACCAATCTCCCTGTCCATCCTGTCACCTTGGGGCCAAATCTCTACAAACACCCTCAGAAATAAGGTGTCTTAGGAGGTGCCCAGGACATCCTCATGCTGTACACACAGAGCTGAAGGATGTGATCAATGGAGTGGTCCACAGAACTGCTCCTTCAGCGCAAAACTGGGACACTTTCTTCTGTGCCCTGTGCTTCGCTCTGTTCCTTGTGCTTCCATCAGCCAGTGAGCTGAGCAAAGACTCCCCTTTGCTTTGTTCCAGGTGAAGAAAGAATCCACACAAAGCTCCAGGGAGAAGCTGTAGATGTCAACGCTGGGCTGAGCACAAATTCTGTGGAGCTTGACAAGACTTTCACCACCATGTCAAGCCACAGAACCCTGTTAATTGAAAACAGGAGTAACATCACAGCCCACTTCCAGTGGAAGGCTTTTGCTTCTGAGGAAGAAGAGAATGAAGAGAAGAGGAGGTTGGTTTGAAAGATGCATTTCAGTGAGATACAGGCCCTTGACTGAAACTAACGTGTGGCCTCAGGGGATGTTGGTGCTTTTGAATGGTTTAGGCCAAGTGAACCATGCCCGGCACTGGGGTGTGTGTTCCTGGGCTTCAGGAGCTCAGCACTCAGCATTCCAGGTCATTTATACTCCAATCAGGGATGGCATTTTGGGAAGGAAAGGTTGATTGTGATGACTGGATTTTCTCAGGTACTAATTGGGCTCTTGTCTCTCTTCTTTCTACATGACCTGGCAACATCCTTAAGCATTTCCTGAGTTGCCAGTCCCTCTTTCCAAAGGTGATACACCCTCTTTTTTCCCTTTAGTTCCTTCAAAATCTCCTTGCTCATGCGGGCTGGTTGTATGCCCCTGTGCTGCTGTCAGAGAGGTTTTGAGCTCTAAGAGCAGAGAGGATTTTTTGTGAGAGAAGATAGTGCAGGATCCTTTCCCTCTCAGGACATTCTAGTGCCATGCACTGGGATGGGATCCAAAAAGCTCTGGCTCATGAAAAGGTCTCTCCAGGAGTTTGCTGTCTCCCTCCTGCACAACAAAGTTCCTTCCCCTCTCAGAGCCTCTGTTTTCATGCATATTGCGTATAAAAACTTGAATGTCCCCGAAGGGATTCGGTGCCTGAATTCATCAATTTCCTGTGGAAGTGCTCTGGGATGCTCTTGTGAAAGGCAGAGTAGGGAACGGGGCGGGTCCAAAACGGAAGAAACAAAGAGTGATGCTGGTAACACGTAGCTGCAAGCCAGCTTTGTCTCCCCTTGCCAGGGAAATGCTGCAGTGGGTGCTCTGTGATCTTTCTGTGTCCCCCCGAGCAGCTGAGTGGGAGGAAAAGCCACTTGAAATGGCTGGTTGATTCTCCCTCAGCTGTGGCAGAGGCTTTGAGGCAGGAGGTTCTCTGGAGGGATGCTGGCTTTGCAAACCTCTGCTGAGCTTGCAAGGGTGGAGTGAAACTCCCTGCTGGGCCAGGGAACAGCAAGTTGTCCTCTGATCCCTGTGGGACCCTCGTGGCTTGGGCTCAGCCTTTGCTGGGGAGCTGCTGCTGCTCCTCCTCAAGTGCTTTGCTCTCCTGCGCTCACACTTGTCTCTGCAAATCTGTGGCTCATGAAGCCATCTGCTGGCCTTGTCTCTCCCTGGGGCTGCAGGCAGTGTTTGCTGCGGCCGCCCAAAGAGGTGTCCCAGGAAAACTTGCCAGAGGAGACAGAAACGGAGAAGGTGAAGGGCTCTTGTGGAGATCACAGTGCCCTCCTGAGCAGCATGGACCAGGAGAAGATGGCAAAGGTGCAAGAAGACCCCATGCTGTTCTCTGATGACATTTTTTTCATTGAGCCAATGGTAAGTGATAGCTGAGAACATTCTCTTCCTCCTTCTCCTCCTCCTCCTCCTCCTCCTCCCACCCTCCTCCCTACACCCACCCCTTCCCCAGCTGCGGTCACTGGGCAGATCCTCAGCTGGCCCCATGTGCTGGCAGGGAGGACATGGAATTTCTGGTGAGGCTGCAGGGCTCGCTGCTGAAAGCATTTGTGCCCTGCAGGCTCCAGGCAGGGCTGGGAGCCTGACAAAGCCCAGCTCTGCTGCCAGGCTCGAGATCAGGGCACTGCCTGCATGTCCTTGCAGTGTGCCAGGGAGCAGTTCTTGTAGGCAGGGGCTCCCCCCACACGTGGGGCTCAGCAGAGGCTGTTGGAGCACTGCCAGCTCACTCACTGACCTGAAGCTTGCAATTGTTCCCTGGCAAAAGGAGGCCAAATTCAGCCCAAGGTTAATGACAGAAATGCCAATCCCCTCCTGTAACCATGCCTAGCACTATTTCTGAGTGTCCATTCCAGCATCATCTGTGAGCCTGGACACAAGGGTGGAAGGTTGAAATGGGCCTT
Organism: Artemisiospiza belli; assembly: GCA_021963965.1. Taxonomy (NCBI): domain Eukaryota; kingdom Metazoa; phylum Chordata; class Aves; order Passeriformes; family Passerellidae; genus Artemisiospiza; species Artemisiospiza belli. The sequence continues at coordinate 969,096 of JAKDEW010000051.1, read as the reverse complement.
TGGAGTTGTCCTGCACACAGGGACAGAAAACCTTTTCCTTTTCTGGTGATGCAAGCAAACTGCCACATGCTCCCATCAACCAGAGCCTTGATTTTGACTACTGGCATTGTGAGAGATGATGAGTGCCTGGTGTCTGCACAGTGGAACACCCTTCTCATCTTGGAGTAAACCCTACAATAATCCCAGCCTCTGCTTTCTTTCAATACAGGTTAAACTAATATTTTTATTTCCAAGGAAGGGGATCATGTTCTCTTCTTGGTTACAGCTATGGCCCATCTAAGGCCAAGAGCCAGCAGGGCACAGTGGCAGTTGCATCCCACTGTAGCTGACAGCAGCATGATGTGCCCAAGAGCTTGTGTCAGAGCAGCAGGAATATTGTGGAGAGTGGGAGCTGATCAGCTGAGCATTGAGAGCTGTGTTGGGCTGGGTTGGAGTGTTTCCTTGGCTCCTTGTGTTGTTCGCTCATCACTGATGCTCTAAACAAAGGCTTACAGGAGGGTGGTGAAAACAAGCAATGTGAAGTTTGCAGAGCAATGTTTTGCTGTCTCTTTCTGCTGCAGGAGGGAGAAATCGGGCCGAATTGTTCAGCTGAAGTCAAGGTGACCTTCAAACCCCTGGAAGCACTGGAGTATGGAAGTGTGGCTTACTGCAGCATCTCAGGTGCAGTTCCTTTGCCCTGCCTCTCTCCCCCTCAGTGAAGCCATGGTTCCAGCCTGAGCCCACTGGGCTCCCATGGAAGTGCTGGGAAGGGTCCCTGGTCAGCAGGGCAGTGCTGGCACATCCCCCCGGCCCTGCAGCTCCCAGGGAGTCTCCCGTGCCAGGCCAGGGCTGAGAATGCTGTGTGTGCCTGAGTGATCCCAGAACAGCCCAGGCAGTGCAGGGAGAGGTTTTCATGCCATGGCTTTGCCAGCATTCCCTCAAAGGCCAGAGAGCTCCAGAGCAGAACAGCTTTAGTGAACAAGCACTCAGCCCCTGCAGGTCCCTGGCCTCCAGGATGGCTCCATTTGCCATGGATCCATCATCAGGAAGCAGGAGCTGAGTTAGAAATGGGCTCCCTGAGCCTGGACCACCTCCCAGTGTCCAGACAGCAGCAGAGCAGAGGTGGCTGAGCCCCACTGAGCCTGGGCTGTTGGTAGAGGGAGCAGCCTTGGCCAGCAGCTGCTTCTCTCCCTATGTGGCTGTTGTCACCTTGCAGCTCTCAGTCTGTGGCAATAGAACACAGTGCTGAGTGTCACAAGGGGAGCACTTGGGCAACAAAGTCCTGTGCTCCTGGGCCAGGGAGTTTGGGAATTGCCAAACTCTGTAGGAGCTTTGTTCCTGCACTGAATGGATTTCAAAGCTCCTCTAGGTGCATGGCAAGGAAACCACAGAATCACAGTATGGTAAGGATGGAATGGACCTTAAAGATCATCTAGTCCAAAATCCCCTACCATGGACATGGACACCTCCCCATAGAGCAGGGCGCTCCAAGCCCCATCCAGCCTGGCTTGGAATACTTGCAGGGCTGGAACCTCCACAACATCCCTGGGGAATCTGCTCCAGTGCCTCACCACCCTCACAGGAAAAATTTCTTCCCTAATATCTCACCTAAATCTCCTTTCTTTCAATTTCTACCCATAACTCCATGGCCTGTCACTACAGGCACCAGAGATGTTTTAAACTCAGCAAACTGGTGGCTCAAATTGGAAAGCAGCCCAGGAAATGGGTTAGAAATTGGAAGTCAGCCTCCGGGGATATGTCCTGAGGGAAGAGAAGGGTCCATATCTTCTCCTGCAGCATCAGGAGCTGGTTGCATCCAGCTCAGAGTCGGGGACTAGCACTGAGGCAGCCTGGAAAATCCAGTGGAGCAGAGGGAATGATTGTACTGCAATGGACATCTCTCCCCAGGCTGTGAGAGCAGGCTGCCCCTGCAGCTCAGAGGGGAAGGCCAAGGACCCTTGGTTGAACTCAGCTCTCCTACTCTGAACCTTGGGAACGTTTTCGTCAACACCCCCCATGTCTGTGAGGTGAGCAGCAGGGCTTGGGATGGATCCTGACAGCTCCTGAGGCAGCAGCAAGCCTGCTGCAGCTGTGGAATTGCTGCCAACCTGGGCAGCTGTGAGCAGGGAATATTTGATGGACTGCTGAATCTGGGGGGTCACAAAGGTGTGTCAGTTGTTCCTGAAGCCCCAGTCCCTGCTTTTGGGCAGCCTTCCTTAGGGGTCAGCTGGGAGGCTTCCTGTAAAACAACCCCTTGGCACATGAAACCCTCACTGGCTCCAAAGCTGCATGTTCAGAGGCTTTTGTGGCAGTGCCAGACACAAGGCACCTTTGCACTGGGCTCTGCAGAAGCAGCTGCAATGAACTGGCTGCAGCCCACTGCCAACAGCTCCCAGCCAAGTGTCTTCTGCTTATTGCTGCAATCACAGGAAATCCTTGGGAGTTCTCTCCCTTGCTGACCAGTCCCTCACCACACTTCAGCCTCGGTGCATCTCTGGCTCTAGAAAGAGAAAAGTGTTCCTGGGAATAAAGCAAAGGGTTTTTCTACCTATTTGCCTCTCCCCCAGTAGAGTCAAGCTTGCAAAAACTTCATGAGGCACTGCATCATGGCAGACACTTTCAAAAGCTTGGCTGTGGATGGGAAAGACACGCTGAGTTTTCTCACCAAGAGATGGTGCTGTCTGTACGTTTTGATGCTGATGCCTCATTCTCAATGTATTGTTTTCATGGTCTGGGAAAAGGTGAAGGAGTAGATGGTGCTGTTGGAGCTGTGCTCACAGGGGCAGCAGCAGCTCTGGGGTGATTCCCTACGCAGCTGCAATCAGCCCACGTTGCTCTCAGCGCCAGCTCTCAATGCGCTTGGTGCTGCTGAGCAGAGGGGCACTGCTCTGTGTCCATGGGATAAGCCCAGGGTGCCTGCATTTCTGTGGAGTTGCCACTGCTCTGCATGAAAACCCAAAGGCAGAAGTTGTCCTGTTGTATCTTTTGACTTCTGCCATTCAGCAGCACAAAGCATCTTCTGCCTTTTCTGGGTGTTCATTGCATCATTAGACAATAACTCACAAGAAGGGAAGATTCCACACGTATTTCCATGTTGCTTTCTTGCTGCTGCAGGTGAAACTGATGAACCAAGGAGCTATTGATGCTCCCTTCACCTGTCTCCCTTCAGCCACCAACCTGGGTTTGTGTTTCAAGTTTGCCCCCGAGGAGGGCATCATTGCAGCAGGTGGGAGCCAGGCTGTGCAGATCTCCTTCAGTGCCACCGTGCTGGGGAGCTTTGAGGAGGAGTTCCAGTTCAGTGTGGCTGGATCTCCTACGCCTGCCATCCTGACCATCAAGTAAGGACCCTGGGAGCTGGGTGGGCACATCTGTAGCTGTCTCTGGGACATCCCCCACCTACCTCCTTTTGGGGTGGAGCAGAGGAAAAAGGTGTTTCCTGAGGTCTGAATCTCTGCTCTGTTGCTGGCATTGCTTTAGTGTGAGGCGGCCTGCTGCCCTGTGTGGTGGCTGGGAGCTGGAATGACTCGTCCCTGCAGGGATCTCCCTGTGCCTTGGGCCATGGCAGGCAGTGGGATGGATCAGCTTTGGGCAGCAGCTGCTCTGGGATGTCCCACCTGAACAGCCAGCAAGGCCCCCAGGGCTTTGCAGATGGGCCAGCCTGGCTGATTCTGCAGCAGCAGCAGTGTTTGTAAAACCTTGTGGGAATAATCCATGCCAGAGGGGCAGCAGCAGCCTCAGCTCACCTCTCCATGGCCATGCTGTGGGGCACAAGCTGTGCCCCCAGCTCCTGTGCACAGAGGGCTCTGGTGCCTCCTTTGCACAGCCAGCAAAGCGCTGATGGGGAGTCAGGAACTGTGCAGCAGGAACTGTGCCAAGGACTTGGGCACCATCCCGTGGGCTGGTGCCATGGCAAGAGACAATCCTGGCCCAGCCAAAGGGAGAAGGGCAGATCATAGGGGAGGCAGAGCTCAGCTCAGCACCACAGCAGCATGAGGCCTTGTCCCTGCCAGCCTGAGCCATGTGCTGCAGGATAATGGAGTGGAAGCAGGAGAGCTGATGCTGGCTGCTCTGCAGCTTTGGAGCTAGGCTGCTGCTCTTGGGCGGCACTGGCTCCAGGCAGTGAAGAAATGAAAGCAATCTGCACTGGATGATACCAAAGAGATAAGGGAGATGGATACAGAAGAGCAAGGAAGTTATTCCTTAGCAGGAGAAAAGTGGTGAGCAGGTGCGCCCATAGTGGAGAAACAATGATGCTGCCTTTGTTTTTGGAGGAAAAGTGCTGCTTTTTTCATTTGGAGATCAAAAGGGAACCTTTCACCATCAAATAATTGATTCTCCTCTGTCCCTCCCCCAAAGTGGCCATGGGGTGTTTCTGCATAAGCAGCTTTCTCCTTGAGCAGGGCCAGACGTCTCTTGTTGAGATGTGCAGAGCAGAGCCAGGGGCAGTCGTGTGAATACAATAGAGGACACAGTTCACTGGTTCTTGATTTTGAACCAAAAGGCAGAGTGGGCACTGATTGGCATCAACCATGAAATCAACTGGTGAATGTTGTGCAGCTTCAAGTGCTGATTTCAGTGGATGTCGGTGGCTTTTGGAGTGTGTCTGCTGAGTTCAAGGGCAGGTGAGGTGCTGTGCTAGATTCAGCAGAGCCAAGTTTGGTTGTTGAAGCTCTTGCTCTTGGCTGTGCCAGCTGGTGCACTGCTGACAAGCTGGTCCTTTCCTTTAGGATTCATCTGTGCCCTGGGTAGAAGTGTTGCTGCTCTTTTCAGAGGATGTTTGGGAATGCCCTGGATTTGTGTCTCAGAACTGTGTCTGTAATGATTGTGTGGGTCGAACTCTCTTGAGAAAGCTCCTCCATGGGAACAGCAGTTGCAGCTCAGAAGGAGCAAAGCAGGGAAGCTGTGGCTGGAAGGGCTGCTTACAGAAGTTAGTGGGGACACCTTGATGTCCATGCCATTGCAGATGGGGAAACTGAGGCACGGAGCCATGTCTGGGTGTGTGTTCAGGGTCCTTCATGGGACCCCCAGCAAGCTGGGGGCTTCTCCTGCCTGCCCTGGGCCCAGAGCCCATCAGGGGCTGTTGGCTGCTGCCCCTTGGCTGGAGCTGCCTCCTGTGCCCAGGGCCCTGTGCTGAGCACACGGGGCTGTGTTGGTTGGAGACCCAGGGTGCCCTGAGCCCGGGTTTTGTGCCCCCGAGCCACGACAGCCGCATCTTTGCAATGCCTTTAACCAAGCCATTGCCTGCTCTGTCCTCGGCCTGCAGGGGCAGCGTCACTGCACCGAGTTTACACTTCGACCTTGCTGAGCTCGACTTCGGGGACATCTCCTTTGGTGAGTGTTCCCTGGGCTGGGACACAGCCTCAGGGATCTGTGCCTTCCAACAGAAAAGCATCCCTCACTCCTGCTCTGCCCCAGCAGCCTCTTCAGGCTGTGAACTGCAGGGCTGCTGCTGCTGCTGCATCAGGGGGCATTTTGCCATTGTGAGATCCCATGGAAGCAAGGAATAGAAAGGCAGTATTTTCTGGTGTCTCTGTGCTGCTTTAAAAGACAGATGTCTGCCAAGGAAGGTGGGAATCTTGCTGCAATGGAAAGATGAGCCCCTCCCTTCAAATGATTATCCCTTTGAAATGACAGGGCTTCCAGGCAAAAGTGTGGGAAAAGGAATAGCAGTTCTTTGCTAGACTATCTCAGGAGAGCACAGACAAGAAGGCAAGAACAGACATTTCCCAGATGCCAAGTCCTGTTTTTCCCCTTTGGTGGAGGTCTGGTGACAGCAGGAGGAGCTGTGGGCTCTGGCAGGGCAGGGATCCCCCCCAGCCGGTGCCGAAAGGGAAGGGGAGGAGGAAATGCTCCTTTTGCAAAGCCCCAGAGGGCAGGGGGATGCGGGCAGTGCCCAGCAGCAGCAGCAGCAGCAGCGGGGCAGGCAGGGTCGGTGCCAGCGCTGAGCTGCAGCCAGGGCAGCCCCGTGCCAAGCACAAACCCTCTCACAGCAGCAGCGGCCAAGCTGCGACCCCCGAGCGGGAGGAAAGGAAGCTCCACTCCCTGCTCCTCAGCCTCAGCTCCCACTGCACAGCCGCCCACGGCATCACGCCACAACTCCCAAAAACCCCCAAGGGAAAAGCCCAGCCCAGGGCCAAAACCGCCCCAAACCCCCCAGAACCCCTGTCCCCCTTCCCAGACCAAGGGCAACGTTCGCTGCCAAGCCTAAAGCCAGAACAATGAAGTTCATGAACTTCTGAAGGAAACTCATTGCCTTTCTTGAGCTGCTTCTTCCCCAGCCTGCATCACCACGGAGGCGCTTGTCAAGTTGCCTTTGGAAGGAATGAAACAAGAAAGGCAACAGATGGAAAGATGGGTCTGAAGCAGGAGACTGATCCTGCTGAATCCAATTTCATTTCTAAGGGCTCTTTGGCTGAAGGCAGCTGTTGTATCTTTGCTTCATTGTAACTGCTGACTGTTGTCTGAGTGTGCTGGCCTCAGTCTCGTTGGAGGTTTTGACATCTGGGTTTGTCCTTTTTGTGCCTCTCTTGCCTCCCTGCTGGAGTCCCTGCTGGAGCTGGCAGTGGTCACTTGGATGGGCACAGAGAAGCTCTGGGCTGCAGCTGCAGTTGTTTTTCCTCCCCATCTGTGTCCCAGATGCTCTTGGTAAGCAGGCCTGGGGAGAAGTCTCCTCCCCACAGAGCTGGCCAGCCCAGCCAGATGTGCAGTGCAGAGCAGGCTGTGGCTGCTCTGTGCGCTCTGCAGGACATCCCCACCATGAGTGGCTGTATCTCTGGCTTTGCAGGATGGAAAGCAAATCTCAGAGCCAAAGTGGGGTAAACCCTTGCAGGCAGCACTCTCAGTGAGCAGCATGGCTGTGATGTCCCCGTCTGTGGGCTGAGGTGGGACCTGGTTCCTAATTGCTAATCTCAAAGCAAGGCTTGGCTGTGCCCCCAGCTGAGTGGGCTCTGAGCTGTCACGTGCTCAGTCTGTTTGGCCCAAAGCAAGAGATGCCTTAAGGATCCTGCAGAGAGAAGCTGCATTAGGGTTCTTTGCATCACGTTCTAGTTCCTGATTCCATCCTCACTTTCTTTTGCTGTAGCTTCTTCTCACTGACAACTCACTCTTTATATGTCTTGAAAAAGGTGGGAGTGTTGGCAGGCTGAGCAGGGAATTGGACAGCTTGAATTCTCAGAGTAAATGCTGGGTCTGGGTGCACACTCATCACTGAGAGAGAACTGGTGCTGGTTTGGGGCAGGTGAGGGAGCTCGTCCCCATCACAAAGAGAGAAACTTGCAGTGTTCAGCAGGGCTAGGAGTGGGCATTTTCAAGGCTGCAGTCTGGAATCTGTGTCAAAGGGAGCTAAGTGACAATTAATTCCTCACGCAGCTTCTGGGTGAGCTGTAGTTCAGATCATAAAGAGCTCAACTCCAATCCCACTTTGATCCTGCCAGGATCTTGCCCCCAGGATCATGCCCTGCTGGGGGCCTGAATGGATATTTGTGTCCTTGCCCAGGCTTTCCCTACACGCAGCGCTGCCGCCTCACCAACAGCTCCGCAGTGCCCCTGACGTTCCAGCTCCGCATGTCGGACGATGGCACGCAGCCGGCTGTGGACAGCGTGGATCAGATCCGCAGGGACACCGACCCGGCCTGGAGCAAGGGAATCCATTTCCATGTGGAGCCCAGGGAGTTCACCCTGAATCCCAGCCAAGGCACCATCCTCCCCCAGGGACACCAGGACATCGAGGTACGGCAAGAGCCCGGCCACAGCCACTGCAGCACCAGGGCTGGAGCTGCACTGCAGGGTGGGAGGGCTTTAGCTCTGGTGCCAGCTTGGAGCATCCTGGCACTGAGAGATCTGCACTGCTGGGAGGCCTCTGCTAGCTGGCTTACTCAGGATGTTCCTCAAAGAGCACTGTTTGCTTTCCAAAATCATATGCCTGAGTTCACAGACCTTATGGTCAAGGCCTGAAGCCATTCCTGTGTTTTTGAGAGCAATTGATTTGATTGCAATGGGGCAGAGCAAGGATGAGGGCAGAAGGTGGCTGTTAGAGAGATGTCATTGTATCAAGCATTGAGCTTTTCTTCTTGGTGTCATTTCCCCCCTCCTGGGGAGCAGAATGATTTGTGTTCACTGCAGGAAGCTCCAGTGGAGACAAAAAAATCTGCAGCCATGTGTAGCGGTTCAAATTTATTGTATTGATTCCTTGTTAAGTGGTTTGTTCTGTTGTAGCCCGTGTTGTCCCTGAGTTGGTTTACCCCTGGGTTTTACCCTCTCTCAAAGCTGTCCCTCATGCCATTCCCTGCTCCTTGGTCCAGCTCTTTCCCTGCCTGTCAAACCCAGCCCCTTTTGTTCACCAACCTTCTTTGCCAATTTAACCTGGAGCCAATCCCTATCTGCAACGCCCCTTTGGAATTCCCCTGTTACTGGAGGCCCCATTGGCCCATGTGAGCCATCCTCCCCACCCTCCTTCCCAAAGTGGCCCCAGACACTTGATGTAATCCCCTCAGTGCTCCCCTGAGGATTCCCTTTTGGCTTGCTGTTTGTATTCACCCCCTGATTTGTATCTGTACAAAAGCCCTTGCACAGGAGTGTCCAGGGCTCTTTTGGCTTTGATCCTTTTGCTTGGAATAAACCCTTCCTTGTGGAACTTCAAGACAGAGATCCTCCTCCTTTCTCCTCTGCCTGGTCCCGTTGGTGGCTTGTCTCTTGCGGCATAGAGCAAGAGGCTCTGAGGGTTCAGCCTGTGGTCAATGCCCAGCCTGGGGCAGTTCTGAGGGTTCTGCCTCTGGTCATTGCTCACCCTGGGGCAGTTTTGAGGGTTCTGCCTGTGGTCATTGCCCACCCTGGGGCAGTTCCCCACTCCTGGCGTGGGGCTGGAGTTCTCAGAGCCAGCCCGGGCTCAGGGTCCCAGGGCAGCCATGAACTGCCCAACACCTGCTGGGCCACACTTTGCCCTCAGCCTCCTGCTGTAAAGCTGAACTCATTGTGGTCAAGTCAGATTTCCTCTGCATGGATGTCTTTGTAGTCAGATGAGAAATTGGCCCCTTAATTTGAATGCAGCGGTGCATGGAGCTGTAGTCTAATGTTTTAATGTAGCTGACGTGTGCCCTGATAGCAAGGTGTGTTTAACAAATCTGGTATTGCCAGAAGGCTTTTGTTACTCTGAGACTGTGCTCTACACATGGAGCAGCAGAAGAATGAAGGGCAAATCCTCCCTCAGGAACTGGAGGTTATCACCCGTGGGTAATGAGCTTTTGTAAGGAAGCATTGACTGTTCTTCTCTTCCACCAGGTGACCCTGTGCTCCAACACGGTGATGGAGTTCTACCGGAGATTGTTGGTGGACCTGGAGGGTATTGGCAAGGGAGTGGCATCCCTGATCATCACAGCCAGGTACCAGCCCTTGCCTGGCCTCCCCCAGGCACTGCCTTGCCCAGGCTGTGCTGGCTGCAGCTGCCAAGGAGAAGTGCTGCTGAATGCCCTCATGTTGTGCCAGCTGGACACGAGAACAGCAGTGCTTGGGCAGCAGCCCGTGGTGAAAAGCACGTTTGCTCACAGCCCAGCACAGTCCAGGGCCCTCGTCTAAAGGCACCAGGAATGATATCATTGATTGGCCTTGTTTTTGGTGCTTGAGGTGGAACAAATTTCCTGAGGGCCTCCTCTCCTTCAGGCTGCAAGAGGTGGAGTTGTGCTGGTTGTGAGCACCGTGCACTGGTTTGGGCCACACCAAGCAGCTGCTGAGAGTCAGGCCCTGGCTCTGTCCATGAGGGCACATGGCAAGGGGGAAGTGGCTCCCAGCAAGAGCGGGGAGGGCAAGGTCTGACAAGGGGAAAGCAGCCCTTGATGTTGCAGGTCAGCTCCAGTTTTTGTCCTTCCCTCTGCTTCCCATTTTGAGCTTTAATGTTGTCAGAGTTGAGAGCAAACGTCGTTGTTGCTGCAGCAGAATTCCATGCTGCTGTGCTGCTGTGGGTGTCAGTGTGATGCCCAGAGGGATGCAGCTCCCTGGTGCTGTTCCCTGTGCCAGGCAGAGCCATCCAGGCAGTGCCTGGGCTGCCATTGTGTAGAGCAGGTGGAGCTGGGGCCAGGCAGTGCCTGGAGCTGTGCAGTGAAGGAGCCAGGGAGCTGCAGGGCCTGGCAGGGGCTGATCAGCCCCTCTGTGGGGCAGCTGCTGTCTCGTGCCCTCCACGGCTGGGGCAAAGAGCTGAGTTCTCAGGCAGGGCAACAGCACCATGGCAGAGAAGGGAGGCATTTTTACTGAGACACTGGAGCTGTGTGTTCCTTGAGCCTTAGGGAGCACTGATCCTTATTGGGAAGGCTCCCCCAGAGCTCGTGGGTCACTGGCACTGTTCCAGGAGTCCTTGCAAGCCTTCTTGGGTAAAGGAGGGGCTGAGGCAGCTGTGGGGCAAAGTGCTCTGCCTGGGGCACTTGGCAGCCTCTGGGTGCTGCCTCTCAGGGTTTGCCCCTCCTTGACAAGACATGTGGGAGTGGGAAGAGGTAGAAGGCAATTTATCCCTGTAGGGCTCTTCAATGTGCATTTGACAGTGACCAATGTGTTCTGCTCCATTTCACAATCTTTGGGGGCAGGCATTCTCCATTCTCTCAGTATCTCTGATTGTCCTGGGCTCATCTCTTTGCCCAGATGTCTCGTTCCTGAGCTCCAAGTGTCCTCCCCAGTGCTGCTGTGTGATGAGTGCCACCTGAAGGTGCCCTACGAGAGGAAGATCCTCATTAGGAATCCCAGCCACCTTCCTGGCTGCTACGGGCTTATTCCCCAGGTTTGGCATTACATCCACCTCCTCCTGTCAAATATTCCTGAGGAGATTATTAGGGGAACAAAGGGTTTGGATAAGACCTGGCTGGTTTCTATTCAGTCTTAAAGATCTGCTGAGAGCAGGATCCTACCCAACTGTAAACTTGAGGAGGCAGTTTAAGCTCCTGAGGAAACAGTTGATGTTCCAGTCGTCAGGGTGTTTTCCTGTGGGAGATCTTAGAGGGTTGTGAAAAGCTGCTGCACCCACAGACACCAGTGCCTGTGCTGGCAGCCTCGTTGCAGGATCCCCTGGGGGTGCTAAACCTACAATTCTTGCATCTTGTTTGTGCCTTTGACCTTTTTCCTGGGGAGTTTTAAAGGTGTGTGTGTAAGTTGCTGTTGTGGTGGATGTTAAGGAGCCTAAAGTTTCTTGAGAGGTCCCTCTGAATCTGCATTTCATTGTGTCCCTTCCAGAAACGCAAGGAGGACTCTGCTGTGCTCTACTCCAGCCCCAAGCCCTGTGGGATTGTGCAGCCCCAGAGCACAGCAGAGATCCCAGTTGTGGTGGCAGTGCAGGCCCTGGGCACTCATCGCACCAACGTTCTCATCGGCGTGTTCGGGGATGAGAGAAACCCCCTGGTGAGGGCAAGGGGAGCTGTGAGCCCGTGTGCAGCTGCTCCTGGCAGGGTGCACAGGGACAGGGATTCTGCCGGGGAAAACAGGCACAGGCTGCTGGGGAGAAGGACAGGAGGGATGGGGGCACAAACAGCTCCTGCCTTAGAGGTGGGAATCTCAGTGTCTGACACAGAATGGAGTTGGGCTAAGCTGGAATCCAGGGGCATTTGAGTGCATTATTCTTTCAAATGCTGTTAACTTTGGAAACATCTGTTTGAAAATGTCATCTCCCTGAGTGCAAGAGAGGATGTCAGAAGTCTTCTAGGAACCTTGAGCTTTCTGTAAAAGAAAGGAAAGCTGGCATTTGAAGAGTGTTTGCAAGGATTGAAACTTCGATTAAAACATATGGAAATGGCAATGCCAAATTCCCTGGATGGCACCAAACATCTGAACCCGGGCCATCGTGGCACTGCCTGTAAATCAATGAACAGGAAGGAAAGGCAATGCAGGCTGTGCCAGGGAGCCTGAAGTTTGACCAAACAGTTGCTTTTAACTATCAGGCTGCTTCCCTTAAAGAGGAGGGTTTCTCCCCACCAGAAGAACCAGTTGTTTAACTGTCAGGCTGGTCTTACCTAGAGATTTCTTGCAAAGATAAAAAGCTTTCGGACAGTAATTTTTAGTTTGAAAGGTTCTCTTACCTTAATCCTTTTCAATTTGGAGGTGAACATGTAATTTTCTTTTTCCCCAAAAGCCCAGCATTTCAGCTGGAGAGTGGTAGCTGTCCCTAAAGAAATAACTTGAGCAGGGTTGAGCTGTTGAAGGTTTTTTAGGTTTCTCTATTGTGGTTTGTTTTGGGTTTTTTAAAATCTTTCTTGCTTGCTTCCTGGAACAGAGAGCACAATTACGGAGCTCAGGATGGCTGGCAGAAATCTCCCCAAGCCCAAGGCTGGCAGAGCTTGGCAGGATCCCAGCACCACAGCCTGTGTATGTATGGATGGAAGGATGGATGGATGGATGGATGGATGGGGAATGTGACCTGAGTCACCTGGGAGTGTTGTAAAATGTCAACCAACCCCCCAGTGGTGTCAGGGGAACGTTCCTGATAAATCCCTGGTGGAGCTGCAGAGTTTCTGGCCTTGGGCACTGGGTGGGCTGTGCTGGCTGGGCACTGGCTGGGTCTGCCCCTCGGTGTCTCAAATCTCACCTTTTTGCTGCCTTCTCTGTCTTTTCCTCTCCCACTGTGCTTTTTGCATCCCCACCAGGTGTTAATGCCTGTCCTCTGTAATTGCTCAATGCGAGCAGTTGCAGCTGCTGCAGCACCTCAGTGCCATCCCTGGGCTGCCTTTAGAACAGACCTGCCCCAGCTTGGATTGGGAAGGGCTGGATCAAACCATTTCTCAGTTCAACATGCCACCACCCACCCAGGGGCTGCATCCTGGCCAGGAGCTGCTCGTGCAGGTGTCCCTCCCTCCCACTGCAGGTCCCTGTTCATAGTTATTTATTTTCCAGAGATGAGCTCCACCCACCTAAATTCAAACCCCAGCCACCAAAGGAGATGAGAACCAGTCTGGATTGCCCGGCAACTCGATGGAGGCACTTCAGGACTGGAAAGGAGGAGGCAGCCAGAGCCCTGTCCAGGTTTAGACCAAATTTGGGGAAGAATCCCCCGAAGGAGCTCCGGTGGGAAAAAAGCAGATCCAATCGGCCCCTCCCCCCAACTGGTCCGGGAGGAAAAAACACCTCCCTGGAGAAAGGTGGAAAAAACTTGTTTATTAAACAATAAAACCAAAACAATATCAAACAATGAGACCCCTTGCCACTCTAAAAGAGATGACAAACTGAGAAAACCCCGATCCTGGGTTGCAGCTCACTCAGTCTCTGATCAGTCCCTCCGGTGCTGGAATTGTCGCAGGCCAGGCCCGGCCCGGTGGGCCACAGGTGCAGCTGCCGGTGCTCTCCTGGGTGTTCAGTCCAGAACAGGTTTCAAGAGGTCCAAAGAAAAGAAAATACACAGTCCAGGGAACTTCTTTGCCTCAGCTAGCTAACACTAACTTAAAATGCAAAAGAAGAGCTCTGTCCCGCTGTCTGTCCACAGACGACAACAGTCCAGGAGCAGGAATGTGGGGGAGTGGAGTGCTGTGTCTGAAAACAAACTGCACGCTTCTTCTCTCCCCCCTTCACTCTCTGGAACACTCTTAAAGGTGCAAAACTTATTATTCAACATAAACAGAGTGAGACGATTGGGGATAAAAGCACCAGATGGTCAATCCAGGACATTCCACCCCTTATCCCCATATCATCTGCTTACTACTAAAACTAATATAAATTCTAACTCTATAAATACATACATGATACATCCGTTATACAGCTATACATAGACAATGGTAATAACATGCAGCAAACAGTGATATTTACACAGGTTTTATCCAACATTCAGATCTCTCTGAGGTACACATGTTCTTCCATCTTTTTGCATTATCCACCATGTGCAACCTGGTCCCTGAGCAAAAACAACCCCACAAATGGGTTTGTCTGTTATCAAGGCAGGATTAATCCAAACTGTCTTCCCTAATAAACCTCTGACATGTACCACTGGGACTTTGTCTCCATCTACTCTCTGCAAAGGCTCAGATTGGGCAGGGCCCACTCGGTTAGTAGAGCCTTGGGTGTTAACTAACCAAGTGGCTTTTGCCAGATGCTGCTCCCAGTTTTTGAAAGATGCCCCACCTAATGCTTTCAATGTGGTTTTTAACAGTCCATTGTACCTCTCTACTTTTCCTGCAGCTGGTGCATGCTAGGGAATATGGTACACGCACTCAATGCCATGTTCCCTAGCCCAGGTGTTGATAAGGCTGTTCTTGAAATGAGTCCCGTTGTCTGACTCGATCCTCTCAGGGGTACCATGTCTCCACAGAACTTGCTTTTCCAGGCCCAGGATGGTGTTCCGGGCTGTAGCATGAGACACAGGGTAGGTTTCCAGCCATCCAGTGGTGGCTTCCACCATGGTCAGCACGCAGCACTTGCCCTGGCGTGTCTGGGGCAGTGTGATGGAGTCAATCTGCCAGGCCTCCCCATACTTGTACTTGGACCACCGCCCACCGTACCAGAGGGGGTTCACTCGTTTGGCCTGCTTGATGGCAGCACACGTCTCACAGTCATGGATAACCTGAGAAATACTGTCCATGGTTAAATCCACCCCTCGGTCTCGTGCCCACTTAGAGGTGGCATCCCTGCCCTGATGGCCTGAGGCATCGTGGGCCCATCGAGCTGGGAATAACTCTCTTTTATGTTGCCAATCTAAGTCTATCTTTGACACCTCTATCTTTGCAGCCTGGTCTACTTGCTCATTGTTTTGGTGCTCCTCATTAGCTCTACTCTTGGGAACATGAGCATCCACATGGCAGACTTTCACAGGTAGCCTCCCTACCCTGGTGGCAATGTCTTTCCACTCTTCAGCAGACCAAATTGGTTTTCCTCGACGCTGCCAGTTAGCCTGTTCCTACCTCTCCAGCCATCTCCACAGAGCATTGGCTACCATCCATGAATCAGTATAAAGGTGGAGCTTTGGCCACTTCTCTCTCTCAGCAATGTCCAGGGCCAGTTGAACAGCTTTGAGTTCAGCAAGTTGGCTTGATCCACCTTCTCCTTCAGTAGCCTCTGCCACCTGTCGTGTGAGGCTCCATATGGCTGCTTTCCACTTCCGGTTCATTCCCACAATGCGGCACGAACCATCAGTAAAGAGAGCGTATCGTGTATCTTCTGCTGGCAGTTGGTTGTATGGTGGAGCTTCCTCAGCCCGTGTCGCTTCTTGTTCCCCTTCATCAGCGAGACCAAAGTTTTCACCCTCCGGCCAGTTTGTAATTATTTCCAGAATCCCAGGGCGATTCAGTTTTCCAATACAGGCGCGCTGTGTGATAACAGCAATTCACTTGCTCCATGTAGCATTGGTGGCATGGTGCATAGAGGGAACTTTTGCTTTGAACATCCACCCCAATACTGGTAGTCGGGGTGCCAGGAGAAGTTGTGCTTCAGTGCCTGTTACCTCTGAGGCAGCCTGGACTCCTTCATAGGCAGCCAAGATTTCCTTCTCTGTGGGAGTGTAGTTGGCTTCAGAGCCTCTGTAGCTTCGACTCCAAAATCCCAGTGGTTGGCCTCGAGTCTCCCCAGGCACCTTCTGCCAAAGGCTCCAGGACAAGCCATGGTTCCCGGCTGCAGAGTAGAGCACGTTCTTCACCTCTGGTCCTGTTCTGACCGGGCCAAGAGCTACTGCATGAGCGATCTCCTGCTTGATCTGTGCAAAGGCTTGTTGCTACTCAGGGCCCCAGTGGAAAGTGTTCTCCTTACGGGTGACCAGGTAGAGAGGGCTCACCATCTGACTGTGTTCAGGAATGTGCATCCTCCAAAAACCTATGGTGCCTAGGAAAGCTTGTGTTTCTTTCTTGCTGGATGGTGGAGGCATTGCTGTGATCTTGCTGATGACATCAGTGGGAATCTGATGCCATCTGTCTTGCCACTTCACTCTTAGAAACTGGGTCTCTCAGGCAGGTCCCTTGACTTTGATCTTCTTGATGGCGAAGCCAGCTTTTAGGAGAATCTGGATGATTTTCTCCCCTTTCTTGAACACTTCTGCTGCTGTCTTCCCCCACACAATGATGTCATCAATATATTGCAGGTGTTCTGGAGCCTCACCCTTTTCCAGTGCAGTCTGGATCAGTCCATGGCAGATGGTGGGGCTGTGCTTCCACCCCTGGGGCAGTCGGTTCCAGGTGTACTGCACGCCCCTCCAGGTGAAGGCAAACTGAGGCCTGCATTCTGCTGCCAGAGGAATGGAGAAAAATGCATTGGCAATGTCTATAGTGGCGTACCACCTTGCTGCCTTGGACTCCAGCTTGTACTGGAGTTCCAGCATGTCTGGCACAGCAGCGCTCAGGGGTGGAGTCACTTCATTCAATGGACGATACTCCACTGTCAATCTCCATTCTCCTTCAGATTTACGCACAGGCCAGATGGGGCTGTTGAAGGGTGAGTGGGTCTTGCTGACCACCCCTTGGCTCTCCAGCTCACGGATCATTTTGTGCATGGGGATCACAGCATCTCAATTTGTTCGGTACTGTCGGCGGTGCACTGTTGAGGTGGCAATTGGCACTCCTTGCTCTTCCACCTTCAGGAGACCTACTGCAGATGGGCTTTCCAGGCAAGCTGTTCAACTGCTTGACACCCTCTGTCTCTACAGCAGCTATTCCAAATGCCCATCTGAGTCCCTTTGGGTCTTTGAAATACCCACTTCGGGGCAAGTCTATGCCTAAAATGCATGGGGCCTCTGGGCCAGTCACAATAGAGTGTTTCTTCCACTCATTTCCAGTCAGGCTCACCTCAGGTTCCACCAAAGTAAAATCCTGTGATCCCCCTGTCACACCAGCAGTAGAAACAGACTCTGTCCCCACGTCTCGATGGGATTAATGTGCATTGCGTACCAGTGTCAACCAAATCTTTGTATACTTGCGGTTCAGATGTGCCAGGCCAACAAATTCACACAGTCCAAAAAAAAGGGTTTTCCCCAGCCTCTACCTGGCTAGAGGCAGGGCCCCTCTAAGCCTGGTTATCCTTCTTTCCCTGGGCATATGCCTTGGAGGGTCTTTCAAGGGGATCAAAAATATTGTCATTATCATCATATGTGACAGTTCGGTTACTGGCCACTGGAGCTGCTTCCCTTTTGGAACTTCCTCTCTGAGTCTTCAGTTCATGCACCCGTTGTGCCAGAGCAGCAGAAGGTTTTCTATGCCATCTCCCCATGTCTTCTCCACAATCACGCAGGTAGAACCACAGCCCAGGTTGTGGGGTGTACCTTCTCTCACCATCTGCGTTGGGTACCAGAACCTCTGATCTGTACTGCCGAGATTTGGAGAAAGCCCTCTTTAATCTCCTCCCTCAGTTTCTTGTGACCCTCCTCAATCTTGTCTTCTAATTTTTGCAGACATGTTTCCAGTGCTGCGATTCTGGCATGTGTTGGGCCATGCACAGCATCTGCATATGCTCGGAGCTTCCTTGCCATATCCAGCACAGTCTCCTCACCATCATCCCGCTTCATTATGGCTAACACAGAAGTGTGTTCTCGTGGCCCAAGTCGTACAAGTTTTCTCCACATCACAGATGTGCATGGTACCAAGTCTGGATTTACAGTGTTTCCATCATCGGAGAAGACAATCTCAGCCACTGCCATTTCCCTCAAGCGTTGAATCCCTTCCTCTATGGTTTTCCACTGAGCTTGCTGCATATAGAGATCGTCTGTGCACAGGTATCTTTTTGCTACACTTCTTAGGACCTGTTCCCAGAGGCTGTGAGGGTTAGCCCTGCTCATCATTCCTTGGTCAATGACAGGATCCTGTGACAGGGATCCCAAATGCCTGGCTTCAGTGCCATCCAGAATTGTAGCCTCACCTGCAGCATCCCAGAGACAGACAAGCCAACTAATTATGGATTTATCAGGTCATTGGGTGTAATCTTTCCATAAGCTACGAAGGTCCATCAGGGAAAAGGACTCAATATTTGCGTCTGATCTTGCACCTGCTGCTTTGACTCCTGATTTTATGTCAGGAGGCATCGAGGTTTCTTCTCCTGTATCACCATCATCATCATCATCCACTGGTCAATTAGTTTTTTCTGTGCATTTCCCACTTCTAGTACTGGTAGCAACAGCCATGGGTTTAGATGCTGGCTTAGGCTCACTGTCTGGTTTGGCTTCTGGCTTCAAGCCTGGGCTGTTGGCTACAGCTTGAGTGACTGGGACAGCTGATTTATCTCCCTGCCCCCCTGCCTCTGTCTGCTGCCCTACACTATCTAACAGAGTTCTGATAAGCATAGGCCAGGGCCCAGCTTATTGCAATGAGCCTTTTCTCCTTAGAATCGTCATGGCACTTCTCTTTTAGGTATTTCCCCACCTCAGCTGGGTTCTGAATTTCTTCCCATGGAAAATCCCAGTCTACAGCATCAGAAACTTCCTTCAGGGTTTGGCTTATATTTTCCCATTGTCCACACCACTCAGGATTTTTCACGCCTGCATCTGCTTCTGGGTCAGGGGAGGGAGAAATAGGAGAGTTTTCCTTGGAGAAGCTGACTCAGATCCTACAGGCCTGTGCTGAGTGTGGGATTTATTTGCCTTGTTTCCTTCCCCATGTAAGATGAGGCTTTTCTGTGCATCATCATGGTAACACGTCCAGCTTCCCTCCCAGAGCAAGCTGGGATGATCCTGATCTCCATGGAGCCTCTTCCCAAGGCAGCCAGACTCCCTGTTTGCAGGGCTCTGCTTTCACCCAGAGCTGCTATTGCACTGCTGGCCCTGGAGCTGTCTGACAAAGGGAGACTTTGCAGAGGGGCTGTCTCTTCCTCCCAGCATAGAAAATGGCTTGTTCTTCGGGTGCCAGCACCAAGTCCTGAGCACCCTCACCTGCCTCGAGGCTTGGAGGGATTCAGGTGCTCCCTGGACGTGGCGCACACTGCCCTGGGAGCAGAGAAGGCAAGAAGGAATCTGTCTCCCTTGCCCATTGTCAGCGTGGCAAGCAGGGCTGGAGCTGCCAGTGCCACTGGGGGCCCTCAGCATTGGCCACAGAGGGGCCTCCCATCCCTGCAGCCCATCGCAAAGTGCTGCTGGAGCAGCTGCTTGTTGGAGAGGCTGTGCAGGACACGTTGCAGGGCTGCCCAAGGACGCTGTGCAGCACCTGTGGAGGGCACTGCTCCCCCTGCAATTCCTCAGGTGCTCCACAGGAAATTTTTGCAGGAGCTTTTGCTGTAGCACCTTGAGAAAGCAGCATTTAAATCAGAGAGAGAGGGGAAGAGCCTCAGGAGTCAGATGAGCTGGGCTGGACTCCTTCCCTCAGCTCCAAGAGCTCTCACTCTGAGTCTCCTCCTTTTCTAAAAGCAGGAAGTTTTTAAGCTTTGTAATGGCAAGTTGTGCATCAGAGAGAATTTCTGCTGCCAGGAGACATCCTAGTTCACTTTCATGTAATGTACTAATTATTGCATTGACCTGTGAGTATGGGAGAAGATTTTCCCCATGGTCCCTGCACTGGTCAATGGCATGGATGCAGGATGAGGTGAGGGTGATTCTGGCAGTGTTTGGGGAATAGGCCCCTCTGGCTACAGCTGCACTTTGCTCCAAGATGCTCTTCTGCATCCATTTCCTTGCTCAACACCTCAATCTCTCCTGTCTTCCATCCAGGCTTTCAATATCCTTCCACTGCCAGGTGTGCTGCAGCCAGGAGAGAGCCAGCAGGTCTCCTCCACCTTCTCTGGCCACCTCACCACCACCTGCAATGTCCCGGAGCTGTGCCACATGGAGGCAGGCTCCACCTCCGAGGTGCTGGTGCCCGGGGAGGCCTCACGTGTCAGCTCCTCCCTGAGCCCCCAGGAGATCAGCTGTGGCTCTCAGGCCCCTCTCAGGGACAGGTGAGTCAGCCTTCCATGGGTTCCTGCTCTGCCATGGGTTATTGTCCCTGCAGGGCTTCCCTGCTCCAAGGCCTCTGAGCTCAGAGGAGCTGCAGAGAAAAGGCCAGCAGCAACACAGGGATGGCCACTCTGAGCTCCCTGGCTGCCAAGAGAGGAAGGACCTTCTTCTGTTGAGACAGAACATCTTCTTCTCTATTTGAGTGCTGAGCCCTGCTGGCTTAGCTGCTGTCTGCGGGGAGCTGGGCTCTGGGCTTGCCTTGGCACCGCCTCTAGAGGTGTCTTGAAGTCCATGTTGTTGAGTGGCATCTTCTTCATCATCTGCCTTCTTCACCAGAACAGTGGGACTGTGGTATGGGCAGGCGTGGGGCACAGAGCAAACCTTGCTTTGGGTCCTGCTCCTGCCACAGATGAAGTCCTTGCACTGCTGATCTGCCAGGGTTCTCCTAATGGTGGCACAGCAGCCAGAAAAGCTCCTGTCCTTTAGGCTCCCCTGCAGCTGCAGCCATAGGCAAGCACAGGAGAAGCTCAGCTCCAGCAAGGCAGCCCAGCTCAGGACACACAGGCCAAGTGTGGAGCTGGGAGTGGAGGTGCTTAAAGCAAGCCTGTGCATCAGGACTTCTTCAGGCCAGGCTGAAGTTGGTTTCATGGGGAGGAGATGGACGAGGCTGCTTCTAATGGTTTCCATGGCAGCCAGCACTGGTTTGCTTGGTCCCAGCTGGGTTCCAGTAGGAAATCTGCCTGACAAGAGCCTGTCTTGCAGGAGAGGAGTTCCTGCAGCCTTTGCTTTCTGACTGATAGGATTGTTCTCGTGAAGGAGCAGGCTAGGAGTCGTTAAAACCGAAGATCACGGGCAGAGACTCTCTAACTAATTAAAGTTAGACAGTGGGATGTTTATTAACACCGGTGGGAGGCACCAGAGCCGTCCCTAAAAGGTGTGACCGCGCTGTCCAAGGTTCTTTGCCCTCTCTTTATTTCCCAAGATCTTACACACAATACATCTGCACAACCCCAGCACCTCCCATCCCTGCTCTGTATTCAAATGAGGTCATTGGTCCTTCACTCCTGTGCACTTCTTCCCTTGGATTGGGTTGGTGGTCTCAAATTGGGTCAGTGGTCTTAAGGGATGAAGTCAGGAATGTCTTCATCAGGTCTCTGTGACCCTCTGGCACCATCCAAGGTCCCCTGCTTAGTGATTGATTGACATCAAGCCCAGGTGCTAACCATTGTTCTACTGGTTTCAAGATGTTCTTATAACAGTTCACATCCTCCACTTCCTTCTAGAAAGAAGCTCCTAATGGTAAACAATAGAACAATCAGCTCCAGCTTAAGCATCTCATAACCATTAACCTATGGTCTGCCTATCTAACCTACATCCTGATCAATGGGAATTGCTTCTAACCCTCAGCTGAAATCTGAACTCTTTAAAATCATGCTTCAGCTATGCCCAGGGAGAAGGGGGCTGAATGAGCTGAGTATGAACTGTAGGAGAGCTAAGCAGATGTCAGCAATCTGTGCTCTGCTTTAAACTGGGAAGCCAAGAGACAAAGGGCATTTCCAGGCACCAGTGCAGAGAGCTGCTGGATCAGCCTTTGGCAGGGGCTGGAGGGGTCTGGCTGTGCCTTCAGAGGGAGCTTGCACTATCAAGACCTTATGATGGCAAAGCTCAGGTTTGGCTGGTGCTGGAGGTCCCCTTCCACCCATGACCTCCCTTGGGATGTTCCCAACCTCTGTGGGTTGAGGAGAATTCACGGAAATGGCCTCAGGGTCAAGGAATGAAATGCAGGGCCAGCCAGGACTAGGGAGCCCAAGGTTCTGGTGGGACTCTCAGCCATGTCTTCTGTTTTGTCTGCACAAGGGAGCTGAAGGAGCCAGCTCAAAAGGTCGAGGAGGAGGCAAAAGCCTTAGAGGAGGAAGAGAGGAGGAAGGAGGATGAGAGGCAGAAGAAGGAAAAGAAGAGTGTCTCTGTTGGGAAGCAAGCTCCAAAACCAGCAAAGGGGAAAACCAAGACCCGGGAGAAGAAAGAAGCCCATGCGAAAGCATCAGAGAGGAAGGAAAGCAAAATCCCAGAGAAGAAGGAAACCAAATTCCCAGAGAGGAAGGAAACCAAAATCCCAGAGAAGGAAACCAGAGCGCCAGAAAAGAAGGAAACCAAAGCCCTAAAGAAGAAGGAACCCAAAGCTCCAGAGAAGAGTGAAACCATAGCCCTAAAGAAGGGGGAACTGCAATCCCAGAAGACCCAGCTGAGCTGGAGAACTCTTTACTCTCTATTCACAAAACTCATTTTACACAGTTTGACAGACCTCGTGTGCAACATTAGTTAGTTCATAGATTTCTTAGCAGTTCTTCTGTTATTGGTTAATAAATTAGATTTTACTTGTGCATCAAACCTCTCTATTGTATTGTTTACCTGTTCTCTTCACTGATTCTCATGGGACAAATCCCTTGTTGCAGGTGCATTTGTTTTTCACCCTCAGAATAGATTGTTCACAAAGTCTCATTCTCAAAATAGCTTCACATGGGAACTTGTAACTGCTTAGCTGCACTCAGAATATGTTCTGCCTTATTATGCTATTAATAAGGCAGAACAAGGCCTGATTTCAAAAGGCCTTTCTTTTATCATTATTCTACCTGTCTATGACATCTCCCCCTTTTCGTTCATTTAAAAAGGCTCCTGTGTTCTGATGTTGAAACAGCTCACTCTTGTGAGGGTATTATCTCATCACAGTTGTCCCTGGTTATCTGTTAGATATGGAATAAGATAAATAAAAGACCAATTACAATCAACAAAACTTAGCAAATTCTATCAAGTCATTGACACAGGGTTTTGCAGCATGAGAAAACAAAAGAATAATGTCCAATGTCTCTTAGGGAAATGGAAAGAAATGACCATTTTTTCCAATGAGTTGAGAAGGATGAGAAAGTCTATGAGCTGGAAACATTGATCTTTGACATCACTGAATGTCCTCCTGGGTGCTGGAACAGGGAATAACTGCAGAAGGTTCGTAGGAGCGCTGTACCATGAGGATGCCATGAGGCTTTTGTTGGCAAATTGCCTCCGTCAGTTTTCCCCCACAGCCATGTCTTGGCAGTCCTCCTTCTGCTCCTGCTCTGGCCACAAAGGCTGCAAGGTGATGAGTTATTTCTCCTTTCACTGGGCCTCATTTTTTCAGAGCTGATCAGTATCTGATGGAATGAGCAGGTGACTGCTTTGAACTGCTGATGATAAAACACAGGCACATCTTCTCCTGAAGTTAATGAATCAATCAGGCTTCACTGTGGTACACTCAATTGGGATTTAGATGTGATGATCTTTTTTCCAAATTTTTCATGTCAATATTGCATTATTCAAAATGATTAGATGTCCAAATTTCTCATGTACATATTGCATTACTTGAACGTTCTTAAGCCTTTCATTCCTCTTCTTTTTTGTTTTTTAGGAATGTCTTTTATTATGAGTACTATGAAACATCATAGCAAAATAATACATGCAGTGGACAAGAAACTTACAGCAATTAGGAATAATTTGGATACAACAATCAGGAATATTTCAAAAAGCAGACAAAGCTAACAGGTTTCTTTCACTCACCGGAAAAAAAGAAAGTTTTCTTGGCAGTTCTCTTCTTTTAACCCCCTGTGTTCTCAGAGGCGTATTCATGTCTTCAGTTGCCACACCACAGCATTACAAAAAACTCACTTCCTTTTCAAACCAGGACAGAGGTTCTCTTTCCCTTCTGGCTGGCAAAGAGGTAACAAGTCTGACCCAGCCACCACCTCAGCCAGGCCGGGCCAGGTGGCTCCTGCCGTGGGGCTGGGCCCCTTCCCAGGGACCTCGCCAGGCCCTGTTATAAATTGAGACGACAATTTGCCAAGTAAAACCAATTGAGAATTTATTGATTACAGTGGGCAAGGCAATAAGCAAATCAGCGCTGGGCAACAGGGGAGTCTCCGCTCCGCTACTGCCGCACTCTTCTGATTTTCCGTGGAGTTCTTATACAGTCCTTCTTCCAGGTTGATGTGTAGTACTCTGCGTATTCTTCTTTTGTGTTTAGGTGCTTATAGTCCACCTCCCGGGTTCTGAAGATGAAGGTTGGTAATTTTCCTTTGTCTGATTCCTGGAATTTTTAGGCTCAATATGCTGAGTTCCTGGAATCCTAGGTTTACTGAGCGGATAAGCTGATACTGTGTTATCAATCATAGCAAAACCCCCACCCATATTAACAGTTTACTAAACAGATAAACAAATGTTTGTGAAACCTATTGCCTTTTGATTTCACCTTCCTTATCCTTTAAAGTCTGGAAATTTACTTAAACAAACTAGAGGTGGTGCAACAGTCTTACGGGAATAACTTTGTAAGTTTTGATGAACAAACTTAAAGTTTTAACCCATTACAGGCCCCATTGGCTGCTGGGCAGGGCAGGGGAGGCCGCGGGGCCGAGGCCGGGCCATGGCTGTAGTTGTGACCATCTGGGCACTGCTGAGCCCTGCCCCGCCACCAGCCCGGGCCCAGCCAGGATCCGCCGGGCCCCAGGAGCAGCCCCGGGCCGGGCCAGCTCTGCCAAGATTCTGCCAATGTTGGGGTTCACCCGCAAGCCCCGGGCAGGGGGAGGAGAAGCCATCGGCCCCGGCCGTGCTGCTGCTGTGTTCTGGCCTGGCTGCTGAGATCCTGGCCCTGCCCCAGCACGGCCCATCCTGACACAGCCCCAGCGCAGCCGCTGCAGAAACCTCCATCGTAAAACAGCTCCGGCTGCAAGCACCGAGACCAGCCGGGGTCACGGAACCATCTGCAGGCCCCGGGTGAGATATGAACTCTTTCAGTGCTTCCATCCTCCCTCGAGGGAGAGAAAAGGACAAAGTGCAGGCACACAGAGGAGCAACAGGAAGACACCAAGATCACTGAAGAGCAAGTTGAGTCCCAGATGGGAGGGATGAGGAGATACCTTGATCTTGGGGCTGAAATCCTCTAGTAAAGCCATGGAGAAGGATGTAATTGATACATGAGACTCTCTTATTCCCTATAACACGTTGAAAACTATGGAGAGATGACTTGTTCAGCAAAGGCCTCCATGCTAAAGTAAGCAAATATTGAAGTAGCTGTGATCCCATGAGAAGCTTCACAGAGAAAGAGAAAAGAGTGATGAGACCCTGTGCCCTCACAGGAGAAGAAGATCTCTATTTTCAGGGATGAAGATGATTTCAGAAATAGATGAAGTGAACCTTTGCTCTTCAACAGCTCATCTTTAAACTAATACCCCATGAGTTCACATGACCCATAAACACAGCTTTGGGAAAAGCTGTGGAAAAATGGAAGGGATTCACAATTGCAGATTTTCATGGCAGCTGCTCTTCATGGGAATTGAGAACCACAAGAGAACTGTTTTTTTATAGAGAAGTCTCCATAGCATGAAAGTGAGACTCCTCTTCCCAGGACTGAAGAAAGACTATTCTAGAGGTGGTAAACTGACTGAAAATTTTAGGTTTTGTCTCTTTTCATTGTCAGTAAGAAAGAAAAGGGTGTAGAGAGAGGAGAAGTGTTCTGAATTGCTATTACTCTTAGTTACTATTGACAAACTTTTCTTTATACCCTTTTAAAGCTTTGAGCCTACTTTGCCTTTCTCTTAATCCTATCTCACAGCAGGAAATGACTAAATGTATTCTAGTGAGTGCACTCGTAATTACCCAACCACACCACACTAATTGATGCTTTGGCCAAAAATCTCAAATTGGTGAACCAAAACCACTACAGAAACCTTCCTGATGAATTGCATGAGAGCAGATAGAAATCAAGGCAGATCCATGGTTCTTCAGGACTTGCCTAATCCTAATGAGCCCCGTGGTACATTTGGAGCTGAGCCCTTGAATCCCAGGGCCCGGGAGGAGATTGCGCAAACCTTGCCAGGAGTCACAGTCAGAGGAAACACCCAGAGTGTCTCCAGGCATTCATGGCTCCCACTGAGGTCCCTCTCCAACACAGGCTCCTCATGGACTCCTTGGAGGAGAGAATTGGTGGCCAGGATGGCACAGAAACCTTTCAGACAATCAACATGGAAAGGAAAATCCAAAGTACCTTAAAAACCTTGCGTATCTCAAGGCATTAATGAGCCCCACTGAGGGTTGTTACTGACAAAGCCTCTCCAGGGACTAATTACAGCAGAAAATTGGAGGCCATGATTGCACAAACCTCTCAGAGACTCCAAGGCAAAAGCCAAACCCAAAAAAGGTCCTTTGAAAAGCCTGCAGTCCCTGCAGGGAGCATTCAGGAGCCCCCAGGGCCATTGCTGAGCAAGGCTCTCCAGGGACTCCTTCCAGCAGATCCTTGAGGCCACTGGGATGTGGGCTAGGGGGGGATGCTGAGGGCAGGACAAGGGCGTGACAGTGCCCAGCCTGGCTGGGGCTGTGCCAGGAGGTCCCAGGGCCTCAGGACAAGGTGTCTCCTCACAGCCCTTGGTGGCACAGACCCTGCTGTGCCCCAGGGCACCAAGAACTGGCTTCTCATTGTCCCCAGCTGCCATCAGTGCCTCCAGTTCTCTGCTCTGCCTGGGGCCTGGGGACACTTTCTCAGTCGTGTCCCTGACAGGGATCTCTTCAAAGTACAAGGAACTTCAGTGTTTCAATAGAACTGAGTTCTTGAGGGTTTTGTGACATCACTGAGTGGGTGGTGACATCACAGAGCTGGCTGTGACACCCCAGAGTAGGGTGTGAGGCCATAGAGCAGAGTCTGCCATCATAGAGGGTGGCTCTGTGGCATCAGAGAGTGAATTGTGACATCACCTGGTGGCTGTGTAACATCATACAGCAGGCTGTGACATCACAGAACAGATGGTGACATCACAGGGTGACTTTGTGACATCACTCTTGTGTGACATCACAGCACTGCTGTATGACATCACAAGGTGACATAAAGTTGGTTCTGTGGCATCACAGTGGGCTGTGTGACATCACAGCGATGGCTGTGTGACATCACAGGGGCAGTGTGACATCACAGGGGCAGTGTGAGGTCCCCTGTTTTGCAGAGAAAAGAAGAAACCTCACAACTTTATAAAAGTTGTAAAGCTCCGTATGTTTATTTACAGCGCTGGACACATGCGGAGAAAACTTTCCTCAAAAAGGCATGCGTACCTCTGAGAACTTCAGATCTCCTTTTATCCCCCTCTCAAATACATATGCATACAGTTTCACAATGGGTTCATACATATTCATTTTTATGGGTTTTGTGCGACTTTTACCACTAGTTCCTTTTTATCAGATAGAATTCCGAGGTCAGGCTGACTTGCCCTTACAGCAATCCCTGTCTCTCTCTAGCATCTTCTGTCTCCTCCCCTTTATCTCTGTCCTTCGCTGAAGTAACTTCACTGATCTTAGGCCTTGCAGTCTGGCTAAATAACTACGATTTCTAACCACAGACTCAACTCAAAAATGTAAATTTCACCTAAATTAAAATGGATTTCTACCCTGGAAAATTTTCACTTTGCTTCATCCTGGGGAGGTCACTCTGCCCTGGCCCCCCTCACAGTTCCCCCCAGAGCAGTCCAACCCTGCTCGTGCACAGCGGGGTCCCCTGTCCCCCCGGGTCCCCCCGCCCCCGGCCCCGCAGCCTCCCCCAGAGGATGTTCCACGAGATCGACCCCAGAGCCTCAAACGGGGCTGGGGGGCCGGGGCCCTGGGGGTGGCACAGGGGGACAGGGACCCCCCGGCAGCGTCCCCGTGTCCCCCAGGGCCAGAGCCTGGGCCAGGGCTCCTTCACCCTGTTACGAACAAGGGCTTGAGAGTGCTGAAAAAATCCCCAGCAAGGGAACAGCAAAAACCAGATTTAATATTGAGGGACAGCAGCACAAAGTTCCTTGGCAAGAGTCACTCTGCTCGTGACTGGACACTTCAGGCACGCCAGGGAAACAAAGCAACAACAAAGCCAAATAGAATCCAGGCAATCAAACCAGAAATTAACCCAGACCTGTCTCTGTGTGTGTGTGTGTGTGTGTGTGTGTGTGACACAAGGACAGTGAGGGCAAGGATCAAAGGAATACGACCTAAAAGCTTAACAGAGCTCAAACTCAACAGGACTTAACTGATACCTTAACCTTAACTGATATTTTCAACTTCACAATTTAGCAAAAGAGCAGAGTGCAACAGCATTTAACCTAACTTAAACCTATGACTTTGCAATTTAACAGAGGAATAACACTTTACAATACTTATCTTATAACTTATATTAAAGGTAACAACTCAGCAACTAAGAACAACTCTTAGCAGCATTTATCTTCACGTAGATCGTGTGATTTAACTTACCTACAGGCCTGACTGACTCAGCTATCCAAGGCACTCCAACCCCTCAGAGTTCTGTGGCATTTCTGCCACATTTCCCCAGCACAGGCACTCGTGTGTGCACACAGACACAAAGGGTCAGTGCAAGGCACCTGTGAGCAATTCCCCTGAGGGCAGACAATGCTCACTGCTGATGCTTTGGCATCTCCCCAGCAAAGGGCAAAGGGCTGAGCCTGGAGGAGTGGGGGGATCGGCCCAGGCTCCATCATTGTTCAGGATCCCCGAGTGCAGCAAATGGGAGAGTTCCCTGCTCAGGGAGGCCCCACTCAGAGGGAGTCGCTGGCCCAGAAGAGCTCCAAGGGCTCCTTTTGGAGCACTGTTTGCAGGGCCCCAAGAGAGGGGCTTCAGTCCCAGCAATGGTTCATGCTGGCCGCAATTGGCATCAGCAGCTTTCTTTGGCAGCGTGAGAACAGGGATGTTGTGCCATGGAGGTAACAAAAACAGCTCCCAGGGCTGCTTCTACAGAAACCAGGAGCTGGTTGGGCAGCAGCAGTGCCTGGAGCAGACAGTGTTTGTGATGAGCTGCAGAGGAGCTGAGCCCAGGGGCTGTTGGCCAAGGCCGAGGCCCAGGGAGCATTTCTCATCTGGCAGGGCAGCCTGAGAAGGGGAGGGGGGAATGCAGCAGCACAGAGCCCGTGGAACCAAAAGGAACCATTGTGACACTGTAGGGCCTGTGAGACCAAGGGACCATTGGGACATTGTGGGGCCGTGTGAGACCAAGGGACCAGTGTGACACTGTGGGGCCTCATGGAATCATGGAGAGCACTGTGACATTGCTGGGCCTCATGGAACCAAGGGGACTATACTGACACTATGTGGCTCCATGGAATGTAGGGATCATTGTGACACTGAGAGGCCCCTTCCAACCAAGGGTCCATTGTGGCACCGTGGGGCCTCATGGCACCATGGAGACCATTATGACACTTTGGGGTGTTATGGAACCAAGGGGCCATTGTGACATTGCAAGGCCTCATGGAACCATGCAAAGACAATTGAGACACTTTACAGCCTCATGGAACCAAGGGGCCATTGTGACACTGAGGGGCACCACGGAAACACAGAGACCATTGTGACACTCAGGGGACTCATGGAAACATGGAGACCACTGTGACGCTGTGAGGTCTCATGGAATCAGTGAGACCATTGTGACCCTGGGAGGACCATTGTGATATTGTGGGGCCTTGTGAAACCAAGAGGCCTTTGTGACACTGCAGGGCTGCATGGAACCAAAGGTCCATTGTGACACTGCAGGGCCTCGTGTCATCGGTGGTCCATTGTGACACTGGGCAACCAAAGGAGACCATTGTGACACTGCAGGGCTGCGTGGAATCAAAGCTCCAGGGCAACACAGAGTGGCCTCATGTCATCAATGGTCCATTGTGACACTGGGCAACCAAAGGAGACCATTGAGACACAGCAAACCCCCAGGGTCCAAAGGTCCATTGTGACATTGCAGACCTCATGGAACAGAGTGGGGCCTGGGGGACCACAGAGACCATTGTGACACTGCAAGGCCTCATGGAATCCTTGGGACCATTGTGACACTGCGGGGCCTTATGACACCTAGGGGCTACTGTGACATTGTGGGACCCCATGGAACCTAGGGGCCAGTGTGACACTGCAGGTCTTCTTGTAATCAAGGGGCCATTGTGACACTGCTGGAACCCATGGAATCAAGTCACCATTATGACACTGCGGGGCCCCATGGATCCAAGGCACCATTGTGACACTATGGAGCCCCATAAAACCAAGGGAACACAGAACAGGTCTGGCTGGTTTGGCCTCCCATGGACTGCCTGACTGGTCCAAGTGACCTTTGCATGTTGAGTGTCTCTTCTCATCTGCTGCTCAAACACTGGGGGTCTGTGCTTTCCTTCCTATGGAAAAGAACTTTCCTTCTGCTCCAGGCACCCATGGCCAGAATTGGGATTTCACCTCCAAATTTCCTTTATATCCAGGGATTCTTCCCATAGGAATATTGCCAGGACAAGTCTGGCTGGCAGTGGTTTCACAAGGGTCACCTCTCATCCGTCCCCAAAACACTGAGGGAGGCTCCATGCTCTCCTTCCCATGGGAAAGAACTCTCCTGCTTTTCCAGGTGCCCATGGCTGAGATTGGGTTTCCACCTCCAAAATTCCCTAAATCCAAACTGTGCTATTACTGACAAGTCTAGCTGGCCTTGGCCTGCTGAGGTTGTCACCTGCCTTCCAAACCTTGGGGCTCTGTGTTTTCCTTCCCATGGAAAAGAACTGTCCTTCTCAGCCAGGTGCCCATGGCCACAATTGGGATTTCACCTCCAACACTGCCTGTTGTGACAGACTGGAGGAGATTGTTTGCTCTAAACATTTTGTGTGTGGGGGAGGACGGGGCAGGTCCAGCCTTGCCCTGCCCTGTAAGCCCAGCCCTGACCTGCCCTGTGACCCCAGTCCCTCCAGGGGCCTCCAGTGGGATTACGATTTCTACCTGAACCGCGGCACACTGAACCCCCAGCACCGCCGTCCCAACCTGGTCACTGGGGCCCTCTTGGCTCTACTCAGTGCTGCTGCTGTACTCGGGGCACCCTAAACCCTGGTAGGAACCCGTGTCCCCCCACTGCAGGGATTGTGCGCGACTCACACCGCCGCGATCCTCCACGCACCCGGAGCTCCATTCGGGGTTTGCGTGCCAGCTCACCAATGCGTCTGCCACCCTCAGCACACCCTGAGGGCACCTACCAAGTCTTAAGGGGAAAGGCCAACCCCTTGTGTGCCACTCACGTTTCCATTCCTCCGCATGCCCAGATGGGGGGCCCACCTTATTCCCCTGGGAGGCGTCTCACTCACTCAGGCTTCTCTTGCTTCCCTCTGTTTCTGGCCGGTCTCCTCGCAGGAGTCCGGAACCGCGGTACTTGGAGGGCCACAGCTGCTTTGCGCTCCGAGCTGCCGGGCCCCGTCTCACACACACTTCTTTCGCTTGCCTCCTACTTCTGCCACTGCCTTTACTCACCGATGCTCCTCCACACTGGTCCTAGGCTGCTGCCGACCGGTCCAGATAGGGCCAGATATCCCGGAGGCCCTCAGTCCTCTCCGGGTGTTCTCTGGCCTGGACCAGTCGCCAAGACTGTTATGAATGGCACATGACCAGCTCTTTAGTGATTTCAGCTTTACTGGAAACAGTCTAGGTAGGGGACCCATGGGGGTGTGCACACACCACTGCTCCTCCCGAGAGGGCGTGGAGGAGGAGGAGGTCAACTCTGTCGTCCAGCAGAGCTGGGTCTTCTTTCCTCATAAGAGTCTCTGAGTAGACGCCTGTTGGTTTCAGGTTCATAATCTTTATACTGCTCTTGGCCCACTCTGGTTAGGGTGACGTAGGCAAAAAGTTCTGACCAGTGTCTTTGATATTGTCTCAAGTTTCTCTCTGTTTAGAGGTGTTATTTTGATTCTTTCTTTGCATGGTGCTTCATTGTTCTAGAGGTTTTTGTTATGTAATCCTTTTCTGCTAAGTCTTATGGGAGCTTCATATTTGCTTATTAGGTGACGTAATCATCTTCTTAATGGTCTTGGATGGTTCGCCATTTTAGACGAGAGTGGGAGCAGCGGCGGTAATACCCAACGGTAAGGGGATTTACATAATTATAAAACCTTTAACAAACAATTAATAAATAACATTGGAACTTTACATAACTATAAAACATTAAGCAAGCAATCTATAACTATCATTGGAACTTTATATTAACTCCTTTAACAATGAATTCTCTACAACACTGTGGGAAGTTGCGGAACCAGGGGGGTCATTGTGGCACTGTTGGGGCCCATGGAACGAAGGGGCCAGTGTGGAAACCAGAGGCCGTTGTGAGCCTGTGGGGTGCAACAGCCCAGAACACTGAAATGCTGGAGGTGACCAAAGGCTCCTTTACTCGAGTTTGGTGCACAGGAGAAACACCAGCCAGATATTTTCAAGAGGTCAAAATGACACAAAATTCTACTGGCAAAGTGCAAAAAACCAAGAAACTTTGGAAGAGGATTTAATGCAACCTCCAATTGCACAGAAAACACTTTTCATAGCAGCAACTTCATTAACTTAGCTCATTTAACCTAAAAACCTTTAAATATGTAAGCTGTTGAGGTACCCAAAAATGTTGCATATAAAGACCATTAGAAGGAGAAGAAAGAGAGAGAGACAGAAAGACAGAAGCTCTATAGAAAGACACGCATATGACTATCAGTTCCTAGGGTTCCAGTGTGGGTGAGACACAAACCCCAGGAGTAGGCAGAGTCCATACCAGGGGCTCACCTTGTGCTCTGTGTTTTTAAGCCCCCGGGCCCTTGTGGGCCTCCCCCAGGTGGAATTTCTGATTGCTCACGCAATCAGGGCTGGGTTAGCACTGTCCCTACTGTGTGACTGATTGACAGCTCATCCCACGGTGTCTCAGGACACTGATCTCATCCATCCTCTGATGTGGGATCTCAGCACCTCAGGACTGAGATGCAGAGTGACCGAGACCACCCTTGGGGGGCTTGGGAGTCCTGGAATGTTGCCAGAAGTGCCTGGTGGCAGGACTTTGATCCCACTTTGATCCCTTTGTATGAAGATGGGAGGATTTCACTAGGGTGAATGGTGAAGGGATAAGTTAATTAGAGTGTAAGACACAGGGTTTAGGATTTCTGTACAGGGGGGTCTAAAGAAGTAAGATGGAGGAATTGGGGCGTGTCCTGTTCTTCTTCTTCTTCTTCTTGGCCTCCATCTTCTGTGGTGATGGTGGCACTTTGGGATTGGTTATTACTAGAAGTGCACCAGTTAATAAGGGTATAAGGTATTGGGGAAAAATTATAAATATTGTATACGTAACTTCAAGTATAAAGATAAGTGACCGCCCCGGGGGCTCTCAGTGTGCTCATGGCTGGCTTGCTGTGCAGACCTCTGTTGGGCTGAAAGAAAATCTTTTAGATAAACAATTAATAAACACCGAGACCGAGAAAAGATCAGAAGTCTCTTCTCGTCCTTTGAAGCGCTGGACTGTCCAAGGCCACCCTGGGCCTTTCCAGGCCACCTAAACAGCCGAAAAACCGACAAGTGGCGTTCACTGCGTGGGCTACTCCCCACCAACCCTTTCGGGGGGGGATCAGCCCTGAAGAGCTGAAGAACAGAGAAGGGCCGAGAGACCAGCCTCGGTCTAGGACGAGTTCCCAGGAGAGCATTGATAGCTCCTGAGGAGAGAAGCCTGAAGAAAAAGAAAAAAGAGAAAAGAAAAGAAACGGCCAGGAGAGTCTGCAAAAAACAGCAGTCACTGAGAATTCCATCTCTCAGCTTCTACCGAAGACAGCTCGTAACAGGGCAGCGCGGATCGGAAGCAGAAAGGTGCCGCTGATTCCTTCTGCTGTGACTGCGGGACAGACCGGGAGCCTTCGGACAGCTCTGACGACAGATTCGGTGAGAAGTTCAAAAATAAGAACATGGGGGGCACACTCTCCCAGGAACAACGGGAAATTTTGTCCGCCTTACAAGGCGTGGCTGAAATATACACAGAAGTTATCCCAAAGAAAGAATTAAAACAGTTATTGTTGTGGGCAAGGCTTAACTACCCACTTGCCGAAACATGCCTGCTATTCGAAGTGGGGTTTTGGCAGGAAATCAATAGGCACTTATATTTGTTAGCGACAAAAAAAGACGAGACAGCGTTAAAGCTGCTCTCGCCAGCTAGGTTGATGCTGGAAGGTATTTCAGTGCAGTCAAAGACACTGAAAGGGCAACGGAAAGTTGCGGCACCCTTGGAAGGAGGGGGGGAGCAAAGCTCCGTGAAAAAATTAGCTCTGGCCTCAAGAAGCCAGGGGGAAAGGGCTCTCAAGAAAAGAGAGCAGGAAATAATATTAAAACCCCCGGTCCCAAAACCCAGAAACCTCAGAAAGCTCCTAAAACGTCCTGTAACCCCAGAGAGTACAGGGGAGTCAGGATCGGAAGGGGGGGTGCAGGGGGGAGAGAAGGGATCGGGGAGGACGCCTTCCCGCGGAGAGCACGGCGGCACAGCGGCGGCAGAGCAGGGCGGCCAGGCTGCGGCGGTGCAGGCGGGGAGCGTGGGTGAAGAGATAACTGGAGACACGAGCTCCGGTGCAGCTTTGGTCAGCGCAGCGCCGGGGGTGGCGGCCGCCCCAGCCGGCAGGGTAGCGGAGAAGTGCGCGGCGGGCAAAACTCGCAAGAACTGCGGGGGGGAGTCACAAACCAGCGCGGGGGCGTTAGGCACGGGCGGCGAAATGGGGGAAACTGCGCAGCCCCAAAGGGCCACCGTAGTGAGACGCGGGAGGCGCGCGGTTGTGACGTCAGACCCGGGAGGAGGTCAGCCCGAATCGTGGAGCGGGCCCGGGTGCAGGCGGGAGGCGGGCTGTACACACCGGTGGGAGGAGTGGACATAGCGTCAGAGGAGGAGGAGACAGAGTCAGGGACAGACCAAGGGGAGGAGACCTCGGAGGTGGAACAAGGGGGAGAGAGTGACGTCAGTTCGGGAGAGACAGGGAGCGGCTCGGAAAGCACGCATGCGCGGAGAGTAGAGCGCGGGCGGGGGCGGGCCCGATCCCCTGTGACGTCTCGGGCGGGGAGGGGCCGTGTTCGGGATTCTAATTCCCGGAGCCCCACACCTTCTCCAGACTTGGTACCTCTGGTCGGAACCCTCGGAGTTCCAGGCCCTTCCCTTCAAAGGAGACGTTCTGGTGTTCAAGCTCCATTTCCAGCTGAATTAAAAGCCAAACAAACAGGGTCTCAGATGAGATCGCCGACACGGCAGGCGACCAGAAAAGGAAGAGCAGTCGAGCTCATTCCGTCATCCGAGCCGGGGAGGCCGGGGACAGCGCCATCTAGTGGCAGGAGTGCAGAAGTGCACGACGTGCCGGATCGGTTCGGCAGAGCCACAGCGCCATCTCGTGGCGAGACTGCAACAATGCAGCAATTTTTCCCAACATTATACAAAAAGAAAAGCACTTTAAAGAAAACAATATCAACACAACAAAGGGATTATCCATCGACTTCGGGATTTCATGAAGATGATGAAAGCTCAGATGAAGAACAGCTACAAGGAGAAGATGTCATAAGGATCACAGCATCGGAAGGTGTTCCGACATGGATGCTGTCAGCAGCAGAAGCAGCAAAAAGCTTCCTGCATTAAGTTGATGCAGTGAAAAAGAAATATCAGCAGGATCCTCGAGTTTCCTTTTCGGATTTAGGAGCGAGGCCAAAAACCTCAAGGCGAGAAATGAGGCACGATGAAACACCAATGACTTCCACAACACCATTATTCATGCAAATCCCAATGGAACCTCAAGAAGAGGAATTTCAAGAGCCAGTGAAGACGATGGATTGGAAGCGAATTAGAAAAGCATTAGCAAAGGAAAACCATTTATTTCCGGGATCAGGAGATCTGACAATGCCAGTGACATATGATGCCCAGGGGCAGAACCCAAGGTGGGAAAGGATGGGTCATGAAATACTCAAAGACTTGGGGAAGGCGGCTCAAACTTTTGGGCTGAATTCACAATACTTCAAACAACTATTAAGAGGGACATTCACTACATATGACCTCACACCATATGATATTCGAAGTATTGTGGCAATGATTCTCACTGACACGCAAAGTCTTGTCTGGGAAAAAAGGTGGAGAAAATATCTTGCTGAATTGCGGAACAGATACCAAGGTGGGCCAAACGCGAACCTCACAGAAGGGCAGTTAGCAGGAGATCCTCCAGATGACAACCCAGGGGAACAAGCAGCGCAGCTTCCACGAAGAGTGTTAAGCGACATCAAGGAAGCAGCGCGAAGGGCATGCAATCACACATGCAAATCACACCAACAGGAGCTCCAGAAGTCCCATTCTCTTGCATCAGGCAAGGTCCCACAGAGCCATTCATGTCGTTCATCGATCAACTCACGCAAGCCGTGGATCGACAGGTGACGATAGAAGAAGCCAAGAGGCCTCTCTTGGAGAGCTTAGCTTTCGGCAATGCCAACCCGGATTGTCAACGGGTGATTAGCACCATGCCAGGACAGCCATCCTTGGCAGAGATGGTGGAGGCATGCAGCAAGGTGGGGACACCTCAGCATGTCGTATCAATCGTGAAGAGTGAATTAAGAGAGGAATGGGAAGAACAGTTAAAGGGACAATCAGAAAGGCAAACAGAGAACAAGACATTGGAGAAGATGCTCGAAAAAATACTGCAACAGCAGGATGAGAACATCAACAAAGTTCTTGCGACGATGCAGAAAAAGAACAATCCCCCGAGGGGACAGTGCTACAAATGTGGGGAGTTTGGCCACATGAAAAGGAATTGTCCACGGACACATACACCAGTGCCAGCACAGAAAGCGGAAAGGCCAGTTTGTGCGCGGTGCGGAAGAGGAAGACACTCAGCGAAAGAATGTTTTTCCCAGACAGACGTGGACAGAAATCCGCTACCGCATCCGGGAAACGGAAAGCTGATCGCGCCCGTAACTCGCTAGCGCGCTCAGACACAAGTACTGGCGGTGTCACAAGAGCAGACAGGGCAATCGTCAGCGAGCGACAAGCAGATGCCCTCAGCAAAACCCTCAGTCGGTTCCACAGTGACCCAGACCTCCTCCCACCAGGGGCACAGTGTGCATTGGCAGCTTCAAAACTAGTATGCTTCTTAGATGAAAGTCATGCGGAGATACCAACGGGTATCCGCGGGGACTCATATAAGAAACAAGACTTCTTGATAATCGGACAAGATAAGTGCAGTATTCTTGGACTTATTGTCTATCCAACAGTCGTCTCAGCGGACAAAAATACGGAATTAACAGTTTTGGCAAGACCGCTTCGTCCACCATTGACTGTACCAGAAAATACTGTGGTTGCGAGAGCTTTCGCATTGCCGCCACACGCAGTTGGAGAGGTCATGTCAATCTTCGACGAAGAAGGTTTCCCTATGAAAGAACATGTTGAAGTACATACAACATGGGTGAAACACATAGGTCGAGACCGACCCACGCTCACATGCCAATTGACATGTGGGGACAGGACAATAGCGATCGGAGGTATGCTCGACACAGGGGCGGATGTAACGGTAATATCATACATCTTTTGGCCACGCAGTTGGAGCTTGGTCGCGCCAATGGGTTCTCTCTCAGGCATAGGGGGAGCATCTCTGTGTCTGCAAAGTGAGAATTCTGTCGTTGTCACAGGACCAGGAGACAAGACGGCGATCATTCGTCCTTTTGTCATCCAAAAGCAGATCACAGTCTGGGGTCGGGACCTTTTGGCACAATGGGGTGCGAAGATCGAAGTGGATTTTTAATAGGGGTCACTGCAGCACTCGCCACACTGAAGCTGACGTGGAAAACAGATGATCCAGTTTGGGTGGATCAGTGGCCCCTTGAACGAAGAAAATTGAGTGCTTTGAAAGACCTGGTCAAGGAGCAATTGCAGAAGGGACACATCAAACCAACAGACAGCCCTTGGAATTCTCCAGTGTTTGTCATCAAGAAAAAACTATCGGGCAAATGGAGATTGTTACACGATCTCAGGAAGATCAACGAAGTCATAGAAGACATGGGGCCGCTTCAGTTGGGACTTCCATCTGTCTCAATGATTCCCAGAGATTGGCAGCTTGTGGTCATTGACCTCAAGGATTGTTTTTTCAGTATTCCA
The DNA here is from genome assembly GCA_021963965.1 of Artemisiospiza belli. Taxonomy (NCBI): domain Eukaryota; kingdom Metazoa; phylum Chordata; class Aves; order Passeriformes; family Passerellidae; genus Artemisiospiza; species Artemisiospiza belli. The sequence goes on along the minus strand of JAKDEW010000051.1, from coordinate 931,378 downwards.
CTCCATCCAGATGATGCTCCGAGATTTGCCTTTTCAGTTCCGAGTATCAACAGGGAAACGCCTCTGCAGCGGTACCATTGGGTTGTTCTTCCACAAGGCTTAAAAAATTCTCCAACAATCTGTCAATGGTACGTGGCACGAGCTTTGGCACCAGCGCGGAAGAAATTTCCGAAGGTGAAGATCATTCATTACATGGATGATTTGCTCATTGCAGCATCAACACGACAGGAGCTGCAAGAAGCTCGTGACTGTGTGATTGCAGAGGTGCAAAAGGCAGGTCTGGAAATCAGCATCTCGAAGATTCAAGAGGTTGCACCTTGGAAATATCTAGGGTGGAAAATTTCAAAGAGAACAATAAAACCTCAAAAAATGGAGATCAGCACCAAGATCAGCAATTTGCATGATCTGCAAAAGCTTTTAGGAGAAATCAACTGGATGAGGCCAGTTTTGGGAATCACAAACAGCGATATCCCAGCGTTGCTCGATCTTTTGAGAGGAGACACAGACATTCGGTCTCCCAGGATGCTCACGCCAGAAGCGAAAAAGGAGTTGGAGAGAGTCGCAGACGCGATACAGAAAAGGCAGGCACATCAATTTGTTCCAACGTTGCCTTTTCAGTTGGCAGTGCTGGGGAAGAAAACACAGTTCCATGGTTTGATCTTCCAATGGGACGAATCGCAGAAGGACTCTTTGATAATCATAGAGTGGATTTTCCTACCACACAGGCCCGCAAAAACAATTCTCACAGATTTAGAGATGGCAGCACAAATCATCATAAAGGCGAGAACAAGGTTGCTGATAATGGCAGGAAGAGAATTCTCAGTTATCAGATTACCTCTGAAGCGAGACTATTTCGATTGGGCAATGCAACAATCGAAAGACCTGTTAATCGCGTTGTTAGCGTTCCCAGGAACTTGCACAGTTCACTTTCCACGACATAGAATACTGCAATCGCAGATATGCTATAGAGCAAAACCAAGAATAAGTGAAGAACCTTTGGATGGGATTACAGTGTTCACGGATGGCTCAGGGAAGACACATAAGTCAGTGATCATGTGGAGAGACTCAATGACAGGGGATTGGGAATCTGACGTGAGGATGGTTCAGGGCTCTCCACAAATTGTGGAGTTGGCAGTGGTTGTCCGAGCATTTCCGTTGTTCAAACAACCTCTCAATCTGGTGACAGACTCCGCATATGTTGCGGGTGTGGTCAAGAGATTGGAAAGTTCGCTCTTGAAAGAAGTCAGTAATGAGGTCTTATACTCATATCTGACAAGCTTGAAAATACTGCTAGAGAGCAGGGAAAGAAATAGAGAACAGCAAGACAAAGATCTGTAGAAAGACACACATAGGTACCAACAGTGCCTGTTGTGTGATTGACAGCTTAGTCAATAAGACCTGGGTTAGCACTGCCCCTGCTGTGTGATTGACAGCTCTGTCATAGTCAGATGAAGGTGATTTCAGAGATAGATGAAGAGAACTTTTGCTCTTAAACAGCTTATCTTTAAACTAATACCCTGTTAGTTGACATGGCCCATAAACACGACTGTGGGAAAAGCTGTGAAGAAGTTGGAGGGACTTCACAATTACAGATTTTTCTGGGTGGCTGCTATTAGTGGAAATAAAAAGCCACAAGAGAACTGTTTTCTTATATGGAAGTCTCCATAACATTAACAAGAGGAACTTCTCTCCTTAAGTGAACTGAAAAAAGGCTATTCTAGAGGTGGTAAAGTGACTGAATAGTTTGGAGTTTGTCTCTTTGTATTCTCAGTAAGAAAGAGAAGGTTGTATGGAGGGGCGAAGTGTTCTGAAAGTTTTGTTCTGATTCATATTTCTCGTTCTTTAATTACTACTTATAAGCTCTAATTTATACCCTTTTAAAGCTTTGAGCCTGCTTTTCCTTTCTCCTAATACTATCTCGCAGCAGGAAATGAGTAAGGGTATTCTAGTGAGTGCACTAGTAATTAGCCCACACTGAACTGAAACTGATTTTGAGAAATCTCAAAATGGTGAACCAAAACCACTACAGAAACATTTCTGATGAACTCCACAAGAGCAGAGGGAAATCAAGGCAGAACCATGGCTTGTCAGGACTTGCTTGATCCTAAAGAGCCCTGTGGTGCATTTGGAGCTGAGCCCTGCAACCTCAGGGCCTGAGAGAAGGCTGCACAAACCTTTCCAGGACTCAAAGTCAGAGGAAACACCGAAAGTGTCATGAGGCATAAATAGGTCCCACTGAGGTCATTCCCAACACAGCCGACTCCTGGACTCCTTGGAGGAAAGAATTGGAGGCCAGGATGGCACTAAATGCTCTCAGAGATTCAGTGTGGAAAGGAAAATCCAAAGTACATTAAAAATCTTGAGTATCACAACGTATTAATGAGCCCCACTGAGTGTCAGTACAGAGCTCTCAAGGGACTCATTAAAGCAGATAATTGGGGCCATGATTGCAGAAACTTCTCATAGAGTTTGTATGAAAAGTGAAACACCAAGTACCTTAAAATAACTGAAGTACCTAGAAGCATTAATGAGCCCCACTGAGTATTGTTACTGACAAAAACTCTCAAGGGACTCATTAAAGCAGAGAATTGGAGGCCATGATTGCACAAACCTTTCACAGATTCCAAGGCAAAAGCCAAACCCAAAGTCCTTTGAACCTGCAGTCCCAGGGAGCATCAAGGATCCCCCAGGGCCATTGCTGAGCAAGGCTCCCCAGGGACTCCTTCCAGCAGATCCTTGAGGCCACTGGGATGTGGGCTAGGGGGGGATGTTGAGGGCAGGACAAGGGCGTGACAGTGCCCAGCCTGGCTGGGGCTGTGCCAGGAGGTCCCAGGGCCTCAGGACAAGGTGTCTCCTCACAGCCCTTGGTGGCACAGACCCTGCTGTGCCCCAGGGCACCAAGAACTGGCTTCTCTTTGTCCCCACCTGTCATCACTTCCTCCAGTTCTCTGCTCTGCCTGGGGCCTGGGGACATTTTCTCAGTCGTGTCCCTCTCTGGGACCCATTAAAAGTCCAAGAAACTTTGGAGTTGGATTCAGACATGGAGTTCTGGAGAAGTTTCTTCAGCTCCCTCTCAGGGACTGATCTTTAGGGCCTGAGCACAAAGCCCCAGAGGCTCATTAAATTCCTTGTGCTGTGTCTGTGCTGCTGAGCTAGGATGGGCTCCTGGCACAAACAGCTCCTGGTGACCAAGCAAAGCTTCAAAAGCACATTTATCTTGACAAGCAGCTCTTCTGCCAGCCCAGCAGGGCTGGGGCACTGCCTGCAGCCACCCCCAGGCACAGCACAGAGAGCTTCAATCAGTCAGGGATGGGAAGGTGCTGAGAAGTGCCTGGGGCAGAATCACTGCCAGCCCTTGGCACAGGAACCTCTGGCTGCAGGACAATGCAGCTGCAGCTCCTGGAGCCATCTCCTTAAGCTGGAACATCCCAATGCCTACAGACCGTGTGAGTACATTCTCTGATTGTCTCTTGTGCAGAGCAGCCAGGGGTGCCCAGGGCTGTCGTGCAGAGCAGGGTCCTGAAGCCCAGGGCGCTGTTCTTGGGCAGAGACTCTGCTGTCTGCCAGGGACAGCTCTCAGCCAGCCCTGGCAGTTGCTCCCAGCACTGGGGGACAAGATCTGGGTGGGAGGAGACAGCTGGTAAGGCTTGAAAGTGCTCTCCTTGTGTGGTGAGGGTGCTGCATTGTTCAGGACTGCTCGCAGCATGGCATTAAACTGCAGAACATATTGAAGTAGATTATACAGGGAGCACAGCAAGGCAGGGGCTGCAGGAAAAGGGAAGTCCTGCTTAATCAGGCAGTGACAGAAATCAGCACCGGGCCCCTTAGAGGCAGCATCACTGTCGCTTTTCCAGTTTCCTCAGTGTTGCTCTGACATTCCTATCAGAGCCTGCAGAGCCAGAGCTGCCCCTGGGCAGTGCCTGAGCTGGGAGGGGTCTGCAGGGCAGAGCTGAGACCCCAGGGCTGGGCTGGGCTCTGGCAGCACTGGCAGGGCCCAGCCCTGGGCACAGGGAAGCAGCTGCTGGCAGGGACAGCTCCAGGCAGCAGAGCCCTGGGCAGGGAGTGGGGGGGAAGTGCCCCCAAGCTGTGCTGGGATATTTCAAGTCCTCTCCAAACCCATCTATTCCATGATTACTTTTTCTGCAGGTCCCCATGCCAAGACAGAAGAAATGTCCAACAGCAGCTCCATCAGCCACTTCCTTCTGTTGGCATTGGCAGACACGCAGCAGCTGCAGCTCCTGCACTTCTGCTTCTTGCTGAGCATCTCCCTGGCTGCCCTCCTGGGCAATGGCCTCATCATCAGCGCCGTAGCCTGCGGCCACCACCTGCACACACCCATGTTCTTCTTCCTGCTCAACCTGGCCCTCAGCGACCTGGGCTCCATCTGCACCACTGTCCCCAAAGCCATGCACAATGCCCTCTGGGACACCAGGAACATCTCCTACTCAGGATGTGCCACACAACTCTTTTTCTTTATGTTCTTCATTGGAGCAGAGTTTTCCCTCCTGACCATCATGTGCTATGACCGCTACGTGTCCATCTGCAAACCCCTGCACTACGGGACCCTCCTTGGCAGCAGAGCTTGTGCCCACATGGCAGCAGCTGCCTGGGCCAGTGGCTTTCTCCATGCTCTGCTGCACACTGCCACTACATTTTCCCTGCCCCTGTGCCATGGCAATGCCCTGGGCCAGTTCTTCTGTGAAATCCCACAGATCCTCAAGCTCTCCTGCTCAAAATCCTATTTCAGGGAATTTAGGCTCATTGTTGGTAGTGCCTGTTTATCATTTGGTTGTTTTGTGTTCATTGTTTTCTCCTATGTGCAGATCTTCAGTGCTGTGCTGAGGATCCCCTCTGAGCATGGACGGCACAAAGCCTTTTCCACCTGCCTCCCTCACCTGGCCGTGGTCTCCCTGTTCTTTAGCACTGCAGCAATTGCTCACCTGAAACCTTCCTCTATCTCCTCCCCATCTCTGGATTTGGCCCTGTCAGTTCTGTACTCGGTGGTGGCTCCAGCCCTGAACCCCCTCATCTACAGCCTGAGGAATCAGGAGCTGAAGGCTGCAGTGAGGAGTCTAATGACTGGATGCTTTCAGAAACATTAAAATGCTGGCCAGTTTCTGCAAGTCACTCGTAGTAACAGTAATCTTTGAAACTTCTTCTTTCTTTCATTTTGGAATTTTTTTCTCTGTTTTAATTTTTAAATATTGTCAACAAAAAATGTCATTTTTCGTGCCATTTCTCATTTTGTTTCTCTCCATCTTCCCTGTGGCCACAGACTGTTTCAATGAGGGGCTGCGCTCTCGGTGGCTTTAAAGGAACTAAAGGATCTCCCAGCAGAGTTTTCTGCAGAGATGCCCTTTTTTTGCCTTCTCTGGAGCTGCAACAGCAATGTCTGTGTGGAGAGCTGGGGGCAGATCAGTGCCGGCCCACCAGCTGTGTCCAGCAGCAGCAGCACTTGGTGTTGCCAGTGCTGCTGCCATGGCCCTGCCCCGCTGCCCTGGTGGCCCTGGTGTTGCTGCAGGGCCTGAGTGCTCTCAGGGCTGGGCACAGTCCTGGGGGTGGCAGTGCCAGGGCTGCAGCAGGGACAGGCCACGGGCACTGCTGGGGCAGCGCTGACACCTCAGGCCAGGCCCTGGGGGCTCCAGGCTCCTTGCCCAGGCTCTCTCAAGAACACTGCCAGGCCAATGCTCAGCACAGAAAAGCCCCATGAGCAGTCCCAGGCTGGCCGTGGGCAGGCTGGGGGCAAACAGCATGGCTGGGGCTCTGCAAGGACTCTGGGGCAGATGGGAAAGAGCAGCAGAGCAGGGGCTGATCCATCCCCAGTGCACTGGACAGCCCAGGGCAGCGTCCCAGAGCGTTCTCACGGAGCTGCCAACAACATCCCCCCTCTGCAGCCCTGGCCTCTCCCCCTGCTCACACATGTGCCCCATCCTTGCAGGCACAGACACGGCAGCACTGGCTCAGCAGGCCCCAGTTTGCATTGCACACAGCAGGCGGGAGCACCCCCATGCTGTTGGTGTAGGGACATGAACCTGAGGGAGCACAAATGCCATCAGCCCCTGGGGCTCGCAAGGGCTGGGGGACACCATGGAAAACACTCAGCTTTGTCCTGGCCTCTGCAGTCAGCCAGAATGTTTGTTCCCATCAGCTGGGAGTTTCCTGTCCCCCTGCAGATGCTGTTGCTCAGAACCAGGACTGCCTTACAACCACCCCCAAAGTGCCCTGAGCATTTCCTCTGCTTCACCTTTGCTTTCTTTACTCTTCCTGAAAGAAATTTCTTCCTCTTGCCCACCCCTGTTCCCTGCCCTGCAAACCGCCCATCCCTGTTTGCCCTTTCCTCTCTGGCCCCACTCCCCATTGCAGTTCCTGACTTGGCACCATGGGAACGTCCCTTGGGCAGCAGGATCATCCTACAAGTGCTGCAGGAATTGTCTGCAGGCTCCTGCAGTGCCTGGTGCTGCTCCCTTGCCACAGGCACCCCAGGCCAGGGGAGCACATCTGGGCTGCTGTGTCTGGCTCTGGGGCTCCCTGTTCTGGGCAGTGAGGAGGAGCTGCAGAGGTTCTGCAGAACTGACAGGATGGGCTTTGGGGCTGGCAGGAGAAGCTGAGGGACCTGGGCTGCTGGAGCTTCTGAAGAGGAGGCCCAGGGCTCATCCTGCAACTGCTCCAAAAGTGGGTTTCGAGAATACCAGAATCTGCAAGGCTGGAAAAGTTCTTGGAGATCATCAAGTCCAATCTGTGCCCTTGCACTGCCTTGTTTCCCCTCAGCCTCCTGTTCTTCAGGATAAACAACCCCAGCTCCTTCAGCTGCTCCTCACAGGACTTGTGTTCCAGACTCCTCAACAGCCTTGTTGCCTTTCTCTGGACACTTTCCAGCCCCTCCATGCCATTCCTGAATTGGGGGGCCCAGAACTGGACACAGCGCTCAAGGTGCTGCCCCAGCAGTGCTGAGCACAGGGGAAGAATCACTGCCCCGCTCCTGTTGGCCAATCCATTCCTAACCCATATGAGTGCCAGGGATTGGATGAGGGAAATTGTGGGGAGGATGTGGGGACAAAGTCCTATTGATTGTCAGCCATGAGTTGTCTTTTTTTTCCTATCTGTTCAGACTCCAACAGACGGTGCTGGGCGTCAATATCATTTGGACATTGCTGATACCAAGTATAAAGTGGAGATGAATACTGGACAAAACAGTTCTCACTGCTTTTTTTTTTTCAGTGTAGCAGATTCACTTTGAAGGCACTTTTGAAATGTGTCTCATAAACCACAGAAAACTAAAAACTTAGATTACTCCCTTGGCCTTTCTTGTTCAGGTGTTTTGAACAAATGTTTAGGAACCTTTTTCATTGAATTCCTGAACTGAAGAGCTCCACAAGGTAGAGGCCTCTGGAGTAATAAAATTCATCACCAACCTCCAAGTGGCTGAGAATCCATCTCCAGCAGAATAGCAATGAACAGAAATGGACATAGCTTTGTATCTGCCCCAGCTTTGGGATGGGCCCTGAGCCTGGAGCAGGAGCAGCTCTTGAAAAGTATAAATTTTGGCTATGGGTGTGTGTGCAGGAAGGACAGTTTTTTCCCATAGGAAAGAAAGCACAGAGCCTCAGTGTTTGAAGGCAGGTGAGAGCCAGCTCTCAGGAAGTCATGGTCAGCCAGACTTGTTGGTAATGTCAGCTTTATCTGGGAGCAATCCCTGAATATTGGAAATTTTGGAGGGGAAATCCCATTTTGGCCATGGATACTTGAATGAGAAGAACAGTTCTGTTCCAGTTGAAGGAAAGCCCAGAGCCCCATTGTTTCAGGGGCACATGAGCAGAGACTGTCGACAAGCCAAGGGCAGTTGGACCAGTCAGGCCAAGCCAACCAGAGCTGTTAGCTGTTCCCTTGTTTCCATGGGGCCCGTCAGTGTCACAATGTTGATGTCATACTAGATCCTTGTTTTCATGAGGCCCAGATGTGTCACACTGGCCCCTTGTGTCCATGGGATCCCATAGTGTCACAATGGCTCCTTGCTTCCATGAGGCCTTGCAGTGTCACAGGGATCTCCTGGGTGCCTCAATATCACAATGGACACTTGCTTCCATGGGGATTCACAATGTCAGATGGGGCTCCTTGGTTCCATGAGGCCCTGCAGAGCCCCTTGATTCAACGAGGCCTCAAAGTGTCACAATGGCCTCCAGGATTCCATGAGGACCCACAATGTCACAATGGACATTTGGTTCCATGTGTTCCAGCACTGTTCCATGAATCCTTAGTTCCATGGGGCCCTGTAATGTCACAATGGACTCCTTGCTGCCACACAGTGTGACAACTGCCATTTGGTCTGCCAACACTCCATGGTGCCACAATGATTCCTTGCTTCCATGCGGCCTTCTGGTGTCACTATGGCCCCTTGGTTCAGTGAGGCCTTTGGTGTCACAATGGTCTCCATGATTCCATAAGACCTTGCAGTGTCACAACAGACCATTGGTTTCACTGAGCCCCACAGTGTCACTGTGGTCCCCTTGGCTCCACAAGGCTCTCAAGTGCCACAATGGCCCTTTGGTTTCAATAAAGCCTCAAAGTGTAAAAAGGCCTCCATGGTTCCATGAGGCCCTGCTGTGTCAAAATGGATGTTTGGTTCCATGATGCTCCAGTGTGTCACAATGGTATCCTTGGTTCCATCAGACCCTTCATCCCATGGAGACCCACAGGGTTCACTGCAGTCCCCTTGGTTCCATGAGACCCTGCAATGCTATAGTGGGTTCCAAAGTGTCAGAACAGTCTCCATTGTTCCATGAAGGCCCACAAAGTCACTGTCATCCCTGTGGTTCCCCTAGGCCCCAGAGTGGAACAATGGACTTGGTTCCATGAGGTTCCTCAGTCCCAATGGTCTCCTTGGATCCATAGTGTCACAGTGGCCCCTTGGCTCCATGTGGCCATGCTGTGTCACAATGGCTCATGGTTCCATGAGGCCACACAGTTTAACAATGGTCCCGTGGTTCCACAAGGCCTTGCTGTGTCACAATGGACTTCTGGTTCTATGAGCTTTCCTACTGCAAACAGTAGTCTCCTTGGTTTTGCAGTGTAACCATGGTCCCTTTGTTTCATGAGGTTCCATAGTAGAACATGGTCACCTTGGTTCTGTGAGGTTCTGCAGTGTCACAATGGACCCATGGTTCCACCAGGCCTTGCTGTGTCACAATGGCCTCTTGGTTCCAACAGGTTTCTCAGGGTCACGATGATCTCCTTGGACCCGCATTATCACAATGTGGTGTATCACATTAGGTTCAATGTGGCCCCAATGTGCCAAAATGGATTTTGGTTCCATGGGATTCCACTGTGTCACAACGGACTCTTTGTTCCATGAGTTTGCTCAGTGTCACTGCTGACTCCTTAGTTCTGTGAGGCTCCACTGTCACCAAATCTCCAAAATAGCAGAATAAGACTCGTTAACACTTATTTCCTATTTAAATGGGTATCATTTATTCCGGCCTGAGGTCTAGCAAGGGATAACTCCTAACCTTATGTGGTTATGTAATTCTACCAGTATCACTAAATGTATATTACAATTTACCGATTACCCTAAAATCCACCCCAAGTTCCCAGATTCAGACCTTCTTTTTTCCGTCACTGGATTCTTGAGCCAGATGTCTTCATCTTCTCTTCCAACCATTCCTGCTGGGAAAGCAGCACCTGCATGCCTTATTCCTGTGCTGAAAGTTCACAGGCACAGTAAAAATTGAATTAACCCTTCTGGTATCAAGGCCAAGGCTTTGTGTGGGCAGGCAGAGGCAGGCAGGAGGCAGAGCTGTCAGCAAAGGAAGGGCCCAGCCAGGTGGGGCAGCCGGGGGATGCCAACAGCCTGCAGGGACAGAGGCACAGGGCAGGGACACCGTGGGACAGCCTGGGCTGCACAGGGCACAGGGACGGGCAGCAGCTGCAAGGCCCTGCCAGAGCCAACTTGGGCAGCACTTTGGCCATGGCTGCTGGCCCTGGGCCTGAGGCCACGAGGGGACAAGTGACCCTTGCATGCCTGGGGCCTCATTGCCTCCTTGTCCCTGCTCAGCAGCCTGGCAGGGGCTGCCTCATGCTCCTGCCTTTGGCATCGCACATCCCCACATGCCAGTGCCCATCCCAGGAAGAGCCCTGAGATATGACGGATGGACAGGATCTTCCTGGCCAGGGACTGGGGCTCAGGCCTTGCCACTTGGCATTCCTGAAACACATCCAGGTTTGCTCAGCACCAGAGACACCTTGGCCTTGTTTGTCCCCAGCTGTGATCACTGCCTCCAGTGATTTGCTCTACCTGGAACCTGGGGACACTTTGTCAGTCTTGTGCCTCACAGGGATCTATTTAAAGTACAAGAAATTTCAGTGTTCCAGTGTAACTTTGGGTTCCTGAGAAATTTTTGAGCCCTCTCTGGAGGACTGAGTCTGATGAAAAGAGCACCAAACCCTGAGAGAGCACCTGTGTGGCTGTGTCATAGAGGGACAGAGCAACTGTGATGTCAGCAAGGGGCTGTGTGACAGCACAGAGTGGGTTCTGTGAGGTCACAGATTGGGCTATAACATCACAGAGTTTTTTGTGTAAGGTCACTGAGCAGCTACAGCATCATAGAGGGGATTCTGTGACAACACAGAGTAGGCTGTGATGGCACGGCATGGTTGTATGACATCATAGAGGCAGCTGTGAGGTCAAAGTGTATGCTGTGACATTACAGAGTGTCAATGTGACATCATTCAGGGATTGTGACATCACAGAATGAGCTGTGACATCATAGAGTAGGGTATGTGGTCATAGAGCAGATTCTGCCATCACAGAGGATGGCTCTGTGACATCACTGTTGGTTGCAACATCAGTGGGTGGCCATAAAACATCATAGAGAGGCTTTGACATCAAAGAACAGATCATGACATCACAGAACAGACAGTGACATCAGATGGTGATTTTGTGACATCAGAGTCTTCTGTAACATCACAGAGCAACTGTAGGATATGACATGGTGACATCACAGGGATGCTCTGTGATAGTATAGGGGGCTGTGTGACATCACAGGAGCTGTGTGGCATCACAAGAGCTGTGTGAGGTCACTGGGGAGGTCACTCTGCCCCGGCCCCCCTCACAGCTTCCCCCAGAGCAGTCCAACCCTGCTCGTGCACAGCAGGGTCCCCTGTCCCCCTGGGTCCCCCTGTCCCCAGCCCCGCAGCCTCCCCCAGAAGATGTTCAATGAGATTGACCCCAGAGCCTGGCGCGGGGACAGGGGGCCGGGGCCCTGGGGGTGGCACAGTGGGACAGGGACCCCCCAGCAGCGTCTCCGTGTCCCCCAGGGCCAGAGCCTGGGCCAGGGCTCCTTCACCCTTTTACAAACGAGGCCTTGAGAGTGCTGAAAAATCCCCAGCAGGGATCAGCAAAAACCAGATTTAATATTAAGGGACAGCAGCAAAAAGTTCCTTGGCAAGAGTCACTCTGCTCCTGACTGGACACTTCAGGCACACCAAGGAAAGAAAGCAACAACAAAACCAATTAAAATCCAGGCAATCAAACCAGAAATGATTCGAGAACTTTACCTGTGTGTGTGTGAGTGTGTGTGTGTGTGTGTGTGTGTGTGTGACACATGGATAGTGAGGACAAGGATAAAAGGAATACGGCCCAAAAGCATAATAGAGCTCAAATTTCACAGGACTTAACTTGTACCTTAACCTTAACAGGTACCTTCAACTTCACAATTTAGCAAAAGAACAGCACTTAACAGCACTTAGCCAACTTAAAACCTATGTCTTAGCAATTTAACAGAGGAATAGCATTCAACAACCCTTAACTTAGCTAATAACTTAAACTTAATAACTTAGCAAAGTTTTGGGAGAGTAGCTAAGAATTGGAAAAGTACAAGGCTGTGGTTAATTCCAAGTCCTGCACCTGCAAGATAGCGTGTCCTTGGGCCTAGCTGTAGTATGATAACAAATAGTGAAAGAGACATGAGAAAAGAGAGATGTAACCCCTAAGGAATGGGGAAGAGCTGATGTTGTGGTGTGACCAGTGGATGGTGTCAATTACAGAATATTTATGAACTTATTACTTGCTGTATAAGTGTCTCTCTTCAATAAACGGAGCTTGCTGAACACTCATATTGAGGGTCTCAAGCCTTCCCTGCACCGAGACAAATGGCCTTCTTCAACAGCAAAGGAACAACTTTTAGCAGGATTTAACTTCACTTAGACCTTGTGAAGGTCCAAGGAGCTTTAACCTTACCTACAGGCCTGACTGACTAAGCAATCCAAGGCACTCAAACCCCTCAGAGAGCAGCATTTCTGCCACATTTCCCTAGCACAGGCACTCCTGTGTGCACACAGACATAAAGAGTCAGTGCAAGGCACCTGTGAGCAATTCCCCTGAGGGCAGGAAATGCTCCCTGTGGATCCTTTGGCATCTCCCCAGCGGGTGAAGGGTTGAGCCTGGAGGAGTGGGGAGATCGGCCCAGGCTCTGTCGTTGTTCGGGATCCCCGAGTGCAGCAACCAGGAGAGTTCCCGGCTGGGAGAGGCCTCACTCAGAGGGAGTCGCTGGCCCAGGAGAGCTCCAAGGGCTCCTTTTGGAGCGCTGTTTGCAGGGCCCCAAGAGAGGGGCTTCAGTCCCAGCAATGGTTTATCATGGCCCCACTTGGCATCAACAGCTTTCTTTGGCAGTGTGAGAACAGGGATGTTGTGCCACTGAGGGAGCAAAAACAGTTCCCAGGGCTGCTCCTACAGAAAGCAGGAGCTGGTTGGACAGCAGCAGTGACTGGAGCAGACAGTGTTTGTGATGAGCTGCAGAGGAGCTGAGCCCTGGGGCTGTTGGCCAAGGCCGAGGCCCAAGGAGCATTTCTCAGCTGGCAGGAATGGCTGAGAAGGGGAGGGGGGAATGCAGCAGCACAGGGCCCATGGAACCAAGGGAGCATTGTGACACTGTGGGGCTCTGTGAGACCAAGGGACCCTAGTGACTTTGCTGGGCCTCATGGAACCAAGGGGACTGTACTGACGCTGTTGGGCTCCATGGAATGTAGGGATCATTGTGACACTGAGAGGTCTCATCAAACCAAGGATCCATTTGTGACACCACACGGCCTCATGGAACTGTGAAGACCATTATTACACTTTGGGGTGTCATGGAACCAAGGGGGCAATGTGACACTGTGATACCCCATGGAGCCAAAGGACCCTCGTGACATTGCAAGGCCTCATGGAATCCTGGAGAGACCATTAAGACACCTCACTGCCTCATGGAACCAAGGGGCCACTGTGATAGTGTAAGGCCTCATGGAATAAGCAACGCATTGCGACAGTGTGAGACCTCATGGAACCAGTGAGACCATTGTGACCCTGTTGGTCCCCACAGAACCAAGAGGACCATTGTGATACTGTGGGGCCTTGTGAAACCAAGAGGCCTTTGTGACACTGCAGGGCCAAAGGTCAATTGTGACATTGCAGGGCCTCATGTCATCAATGGTCCATTGTGACGCTGGGGAACAAAGGAGACCATTGTGACACCGCAAACCCCCAGGGTCCAAAGGCCCATTGTGACATTGCAGGACTCATGGAATAGAGGAGTCCCATGACATTGTGGGGCCTGGGGAACCACAGAGACCACTGGGACACTGCAAGGCCTCATGGAATCATTGGGACCATTGTGACACGTCAGGGCCTTCTGGAACCTGGTGGCCATTGTGACATTTTGGGACCCCATCAAACCAAGGGTCCATTGTGACACTGCATGTCTTGTAATCAAGGGGCCATTGTGACACTGTGGGGCCCCATAAAACCAAGGGAACACAGAATAGGTCTGGCTTGTTTGGCCTCCTGCGCACTGTCTAACTGGTCCAGCTGACCTTGGCATGTTGAGGGTCTCTTCTCATCTACTGCTGAAACACTGGAGCTCCATGCTTTCCTTGCTATGGAAAAGAACTGTCCTTTTCCTCCAGGAACCCATGGTCAGAATTGGGATTTCACTTCCAAATTTCCTTATATCCAGAGATTGTTCCCATAGGAATATTGCCAGGACAAGTCTTTCTTGAAGTGGTTTCACGGGGGTCACTTCTCCTCTGTCCCCAAAACACTGCGGAAGGCTCCTGCTTTTCTTCCTATGGGAAAGAACTGTCCTGCTTCTCTAGGTGTCCATGGCCGAGATTGTGTTTTCACTTCCAAAATTCCCTAAATCCAAAGACTGCTCCCAGACAAAATCTGCCTTTCCTGACAAGTCTGGCTGGCCTTGGACTAGTGAGGCTCTCACCTGCCTTCCAAACACTGGGAATCTGTGCTTTCCTTCCTATGGAAAAGAACTGCCGTTCTCCTTCAGGTCCCCATGGCCAGAACTGGGGTTCCACCTCCAACATTCCCTATTGTGACAGACTGGAGGAGATTGTTGGCTCAAAACATTTTGTGTGTGAGGGAGGAAGGGGCAGGTCCAGCCTTGCCCTGCCCTGTGACCCCAGCGCTGCCGTGCCCTGGAACCCCAATCCTCCCAAAGCCTCTATCCCAGCCCAGCAGTGGCTGCCAGTCCCTGGCACAGCACAGGCAATGCTCCACAGCCACCTCTGCAGCCCCAGCCCAGCTCCTGAGTGACCAAATGACCCCAAGTCCTACCTGGGGGAAGGGCACAGGAAGACCGAGGGCTATTGAAGGCTGACCACAAGGCAAGCACACATCTTGACCATGCCTCCTCTTGGAATTTCCACCTGAACAGTGCTGGAATCCAGGAGTTGGTAGCTCTGTGTGTGCTTCTCTTTATCTTTTTGCCTTGCTCTCTTTCTGTGTCTTCTTCTGTTTCTGTGCTCCTGCAAATTTTAACATTAAATTGAACAGGCTTAGAATTTGTGAAGTTGAATGGCTCAAGTCAATGCTTTGGGAAGTGTTTTATGTTGACTGAATGTCTGTTGTAATTTGACATGAGAAGAATTTTAAAAAGTAAAATTTTTTGGGTAAGTGACAATCTGTTAAATGTTCCATAACATTCAGAACACCTGAACAAGCCAAGCCTCTGGGGTTAATTTGATTTTAATTTTCAAATAATTTGTAGTTAGGTAGATCTCAGTAGTGAATTCAAAGTGAATACATGATATTTAAAAAGACAGCAAGGAGAGATTTTTTAGATCCTGTTTAGGTTTTTATTTCCTGTTAATTTATTGATATGTGCAGTCCCCAATTGACACTGAATCCAGGTACCTCCTCATGCAGTTTGAATAGATATGAAAATCAAGACCCTTCATGGCTGACAATCAATCAGACTCTGTCCCTACCCCCACCCCACCATTTCCCCCATCCAAGCCCTGGCACTCAGAGCATCCTTGTGCATATCTGAGCTCCCTGCAGCCCAGGCTGCACCTGCAGCTTTCAGCTTCTTGGCTCCAACTCCCACCTGCTTTCCTTGGAGAAGGAGCTTCCTGAGACACAGAGGGATGTTCATTTCTTGTCAGCCAACAAAGCCAAGGGAAGGCACAGCTCCATCAAATGCAAAAGTCATACCTCTCCCTGGTTCCGCTGTGCCCCTGATCCCTACAGCCTGTCCTGTTTCCTTCATACCTGCATTGCCAGGGACTTTCTGGGACAAGGGAGCTCTGCTCTGGGGATGGAGGAGATGCAAAGGCCACCACTGGGGTGGGAGCCACAACTCATCAGGTTTCTGTCCTTTGGGGATCAGGAACTGATGAGACTCATAGGCACAGAAAGTTTCTCTTCATGGCCAAAAGACCATAATTGAACAGGACACAATTTAATAACAATCTCAGCTCATCCCTGAGCAATGTGCAACGTCCCAGCAGTGTCTGATGAGTCTGCCATCCACAGGTGATTTCCATACTAAAACTACTTTCAGACAAACATGGTTCTGTGATAGATACAAACACAATTAGTTCTTGTATCAGGATTCTCATCCTGGAGTGGAGGCAAAACAGCCCCAACAATTCCTGATTTGCAAAGCTGTCAGTCCTGGATGGAGAATGGAGGTCAGGCTGATTTGGTGCTGAGGAAATGCTGAAACCAGCCTGACTCATTTCATCTCCTCATGCCCTGGCTGATCTCCCCTCTTTCCCCTCCCACCCATTGGCTTTTGTCTCCCACCAGCCCCTGGTGAAGAGCCTGGCTCTGTGTTCTCCATCCCCTCCTCGCTGGCACTGCCAGGCTGGGATGAGGAGCCCTCAGCCTTCCCTGCTCCGGACTGGACCAGCCCAGCTCCCTCAGCCTCTGCTCACTGCCCAAGGGCTCCAGCCCCACCTTGGAGGCCCTTCCCAGACCTGCTCCAGCTGCCAGACATCTTTCCTGCCCTGGGCAACCCAACCCAGGCCACAGGGACCTGGATAATCCCCATCCTTAATGTCCTGGTCACACAGCCCTGGCCCCTTGTCCCCATGTCAGGCTCTGGGGTGGATCCTGTGGAACATCCTTTGGTGGAGGCTGTGGCTCCAGGTGGGCCGGGGGATCCCAGGGGACAGGGACCCTGCTGGGCATGAACAGCATTGGACTTGTTGGGAGAAACTGTGAGGGGGAGCTGGGGCAGAGTGACCAACCCAGTGACCTGACACAGCCCCTCTGGGATGTGACACAGCCCCTCTGTGATGTCACATCTGCTCTGTGAGGTCACAGCCCATTCTCTAATGTCACACAGATGGTCTCTGATGTCACAGGCAACTGTGTGATGTCATAGTCTGCTCTGTGATGTCAGACCGCTGCCCTGTGATGTCACAGATATGGCCTATGATGTCACAGCTCCTCCATGACCTCACATCCCCCACTCTGTGATGTCATAGCCCACTCTGTGACCTCATGTTACCAGATGATCAATTGTCTCCACCAGCTGAGCTGACACCTGGAGCTTGTTCTCCAAAGCCCCAGGCCTATGGAAACCACACAATGCTCATTGTGTGAGAATTAGAACTGGAAGTTCACCAGCCTCAGTGTCCTGCCAGCTCAGCCAGGCCAACTGGAACACTGGAGTCTATGACCACCAGGGACCACCAGAGAGACCCCCAGGACAGAAGAACGCATGGGTAAAGGGGAGGAGAAATCTGTTAATGATTTTGAGGGAATGATTATCATATGTATGTTTAGTCCAGGGCAATCAATGAATATGTGTGCAAAATACAGAATATAAACAGAAACTTTCCTGTGCTCAGCATGCATGGCTTTGAGAGGAGCTATTCCCCGTGCTTCCAGCTGAATAAAGAATGGTGTTTCTAAATGCTACACTAGGGTTAAGGACTTTTCTGTTTTACAGAATTTTTGGTAACACTCCCGCTGCAAAGGAAAGCCCTGTCTCCTGCTGTTCGCAAACAGAGAAGGGCTGGTGGCAGATGTAGTGATTGGAGGTTGCCTGGGGCACAGTGACCATGAAATAATCAGGTTTTTGATGTTCTGTGAAAGAAGGAGGGGCAGCAACCAAACTCCTTCACTGGAATTAGGAAGGGCAGACTTTGGCTTATTTAGGATGCTGATTTGGGGAGTACCAAATCAGGTACTGATTCTTTAAAGGGAAACAGCCCTTAAAAACTAAGGGGTCCAGGGAGGATGGACACACTTCAAGAAACTAATTTTACGGGGATGGAGCAGCCTCTGCCAGTGTGGCAAAAGATGATCTAGTCAGGAAAATGACTGTCCTGGCTGCCCATGGAGCCTTTGTGGGAACTCAGAGGTAAAAAGAGGGTGCATCACTTTTGGAAAGAAGAACAGGCAACTCAGAAAGTGTTTAAGAATGTTGTTAAGTTATGCAGAAAGAAAAGGAAAGAGGTGAAAGCTCAACTAGAGCTTAACCTGGCCACTTCTGTGAAAAATAATAGGAAAGGTTTCTATAAAAAAATTTATAGCAAAACACCAGACAAACAGAAATTCTATAATTTATTGGATGCAGTAGGAAATACAGTAACTAAATATAAAGAAAAGGCTGAGCTACTTAACACCTTGTTTGTCTCAATTTTCAAGATTAGGAAAGGCTGTCCTCAGGACAAGTGCTCTCGTGAGCTGGTAGATGGGCACAGGGAGCAGAACAGCCCCTGTAATCCAGGAGGAAGAAGTTGCTGACCTGCTCAGACACTCAGGTGCTCACAGGTGTATGGGATAAGATGGGATCCATCCTAGGCAGACGAGGGAGCTGGTGGATGAGCTCCCCAAGCTGCTCTCCATCATTTACCATCAGTCCTGGCTCACCAGGGAGGTCCCAGAGGACTGGAGGTGCCAGTGTGAGCCCATCCCCAAGAAGGGCTGGAAGGAGGAGCTAGGCAACTCCAGGCCTGTCAGCCTGACCTGGATGCCCGGCAAGGTTTGGAACAGATCACCTTGAGTGCCATCCCAGGGCACCCACAGGATGGCTGAGGGATTAGAGCCAGCCAGCGTGGATTTAGGGGTGGCAGGTCCTGCC
The DNA here is from genome assembly GCA_021963965.1 of Artemisiospiza belli. Lineage (NCBI taxonomy): Eukaryota > Metazoa > Chordata > Aves > Passeriformes > Passerellidae > Artemisiospiza > Artemisiospiza belli. The sequence continues at coordinate 913,019 of JAKDEW010000051.1, read as the reverse complement.
TGACCAACCTGGTCTCCTTTTATGACCAGGTGACCCACCTGTGGATGCAGGAAAGGCTGTGGATGTTGTGTGCCTGGAATTCAGCAAAGCCTTTGACACTGTCTCTGTCAGCATTCCCTGGAAAAGCTGAAACCCATGGCTTGGGCACATCCCCTCCTCGCTGGGAGATTTAAGAGCTGGCTGGAGGCTGGGCCCGGAGAGTGGTGGGGATGGTGCTGCACCCAGCTGGTGTCCAGGCACTGGTGGTGTCCCCCAGGGATCTGTGTTGGTCCCAGTCCTGTTTAATATCTTCACTGATCATCTGGGTGAGGGGATCAAGTCCACCATTCACAAATTGCAGATGACACCAAGCTGGGTGTGAGTGTGGATCTGCTGGAGGGCAGGACAAGAAGACACAGCCTTAAGCTGCACCTGGGGAGGTTCAGGCTGGACAATAGGAAGAAGTTCTTCAGAGAAAGGGTGAGTGGGCATTGGAATGGGCTGGCCAGGGGGAGGTGGCAGAGTCACTGTCCCTCTCCAGAGGCACTTAGTGGCATGGTCTGGGTGACAAGGTAGTATTAGGGCATTGGTTGGGCTTGATGACCCCAAAGGTCTTTTCCAGCCTATTTTATTCTGGCATTCTGTGCACTCTGGGGCTATTGTGACACTGCAGGGCCTTGTGGAACTCAGAGGACCATGGTGACACCATGCAGCCCCAGAGAACCAGGGGTCCACTGTGGTGCTCTGGGGCCAAATGGAACCAGGCAGTGCACTGTGACACTCTGGGTCCTCGTGGAACCACAGAGGCCATTGTGACACTGCAGGGCCTCGTGTAACCAAGGGGTTTCACCATTTTGACACTGCAAAACCAAGGAGACCATTGGGAGACTCCAGGGCCCAGTGGAACCAAGGGGCCGTTCTGACACTGCAGGGCCTCGTGGAACCAAGGGGACATTGTGACACTGCAGGATCCTGTGTAACCAAGGGGCCACTGTGACACGAGGGGGCCTCAGGGGATCTGGAAGAACGTTGTGACACTGTATGGCCTCATGGAAACAAGGAGTCCATTGTGTCACTGAGGGGACTTGTGGAACCCCAGAGACCATGGTGACAGTGTGGGACATCATGTGACCATGGGGCCATTGTGACACCCTGGAGCCCCATGGAACCATGGGGATACTGTGAAACTGCAGCACCAATGAGAACATTGTGACACTGTGAAGCCCCATGGAACCAAGGAGATCATTGTCACATTCAGGAGCCCCATAGAACCAAGGAGACCATTGTCGCTCTCCATGGTCTCATGGAACCAAGGGGACCAGTGTGACAGTGCAGGACCAAGAGGTGTGACCAAGAGGCCATTGTGACACTGAGGACCCCATGAAACCAAGGACATCTTTGCCGATGACACAAAGCTGGATGTCAGTTTTGATCTGAGGGAACATAGGAATGGTCTGCACAGGAACCTTAAAAGGCTGGATTCAGAGGATGAGTCCAACAAGATGAGGTTTAACAAATCCAAGTGCCAGGCCCTGCTATTTGGCCCCAGTAATAAAGGCTGGGGACAGAGTGGCTGGACAGCAGCCAGGCAGAAAGGATCCTGCAGGGACTGATGGACAGCAGGCTGGACATGAGCCAGCAGTGTGCCCAGGTGGCCAAGACAGCCAATGGCTCCTGGCCTGGATCAGAAATGGTGTGGCCAGCAGGAGCAGGGCTGCTTTATTCAACACTCATCTGCCCCCAGCTGTGCACACAAACATTACTGCTGCAGCTCCAGAGAAGGCAACAAAAGGACATCTCTGCACAAAACTTTGTGGGAGATCCTTTAGTTCCTTTAAAGCCACCCAGAGCACAGCCCCTCATTGACAAAGTCCGTGGCCATAGGGAAGGTGGAGAGAAACAAAATGAGAAATGGCACAAAAAATGACATTTCTTTGTTGACAATATTAACAAAAACAAAGCAAGAGAATCTGCAAGATGAAACCAACAAGAAGTATAACTGATGACTTTTATTACAACTGATTTGCACAAAGTGGCAAGCAGTTCAATGTTTCTGAAACCATCCACTCATCAGTCTCCACACTGCAGCCTTGAGCTCCTTGTTCCTCAGGCTGTAGATGAGGGGGTTCAGGGCTGGAGTAACCACCGAGTAGAGAACTGACAGGGCCAGATTCAGGGATGGGGAGGAGATGGAGGGGGTCTTCAGGTAGGCAAGCAATGTGGTGCTTACAAAAAGGGAGATCACAGCCAGGTGAGGGAGGCAGGTGGAAAAGGCTTTGTGCCGTCCCTGTTCAGAGGGAAACCTCAGCACGGCCCTGAAGAACTAGGAGAAAACACATAAGAGAAAACAATGAACACAAAACAACCAAACACTAAAAAGGCACTAACAGCAAGAAGCATCAGATCCCTGAGGAAGGATTTGGAGCAGGAGAGCTTGAGGATCTGAAGAATTTCATGGAAGAACTGGCCCAAGGCATTGCCATGGCACAGGGGTAGGGAAAATGTATTGGCCGTGTGCAGCAGAGCATTGAGAAAGGCACTGACCCAGGCAGCTGCTACCATGTGGGCACAAGCTCTGCTGCTCAGGAGGGTCCCGTAGTGCAGGGGTTTGCAGATGGACACGTAGCGCTCGTAGCACATGATGGTCAGGAGGGAAAACTCTGCTGCAATAAAGAAGAGAAAGAAAAAGACCTGTGGTGCACATCCAGTGTAGGAGATGTTCCTGGTGTCCCAGAGGGAATTGTGTATGGCTTTGGGGACGGTGGTGCAGATGGAGCCCAGGTTGCTGAGGGCCAGGTTGAGCAGGAAGAAGAACATGGGCGTGTGCAGGTGGTGGCCGCAGGCTACGGCGCTGATGATGAGGCCGTTGCCCAGGAGGGCAGCCAGGGAGATGCCCAGCAAGAGGCAGAAGTGCAGGAGCTGCAGCTGCCGCGTGTCTGCCAATGGCAGCAGTAGGAAGTGGCTGATGGAGCTGCCGTTGGGCATTTGCAGTGCCTGGGCATGGGGATCTGTAAGGAAAGTAATCATGGAATAGATGGGTTTGGAGAGGACTTGAAATATCCCAGCACAGCTTGGGAGCACTTTCCCCCCACTCCCTGCCCAGGGCTCTGCTGCCTGGAGCTGTCCCTGCCAGCAGCTGCTTCCCTGTGCCCAGGGCTGGGCCCTGCCAGGGCTGCCAGTGCTCAGCCCAGCCCTGGGGTCTCAGCTCTGCCCTGCAGACCCCTCCCAGCTCTGGCACTGCCCAGGGGCAGCTCTGGCTCTGCAGGTTCTGATGGCAGTGTCAGAGCAACCCTGAGGATGCTGGAAAATCACCACTGATGCTGCCTCTGAGTGACCCTCTGTTGATTTCTGTCACTGCCTGGTATATTCAGATTGGAGAGAATTTGGCTTTTTTTTTCCACTTGAACCAAAAGATGAAAATATATGTGCAATTTCCCATCCAGGGAACCCAGGGCAGTACATTAAAAAAGCAGGATTTTCCCCGTTATGCAGCCCCTGCCTCACAGTGCTCCCTATATAATGTACTTGGAAATGTTGTGGAGTTAAATGTGAGACCTCATGGAGATGCTCTTCCCACACTGCGGACACTCGTAGGGCCTCTCCTCAGTGTGGATGCGCCAGTGGGTGATGAGGTGAGACTTGTGCTTGAAGCCCTTCCTGCAGTCAGGGGAGCGGAAGAGCCTCTCCTCGGTGTGAATCCACTGGTGCTTGAGGAGATTGGAGCTGGTCTGAAGCCTCTTCTGACACTCGGGACACCTGTAGGGCCTCTCCCTAGTGTGGATGCCTTGGTGGATGATCACCTGCGACCTCTGACTGAAGGTCATCCCACATTCCCCACATCTGTATGGCCTTTCCCCAGTGTGGATTGCCTGGTGGTGGAGCAGGCTGGAGCTGCAGCTGAAGCTCTTGCCACATTCCAGACACTCATAAAGGGCCTATCCCCGCTGTGGATCCACTGGTGGGTGATGAGGTGGGAGATTTGCTTGAAGCCCAACCCGCACTCAGGGCAGTGGAAGGGCCTCTCCTCTGTGTGAATCCGCTCATGCAGGAGGAGATGGGAGCTGCTCTGAAATCTCTTCTGGCACTCAGAACACTCGTAGGCCTATTCCCTGGAGTGGATCATCTGGTGGCTGATCAGGGCGCTGCTCTGCCTGAAGCTCTTCCCACACTCCAAGCACTTGTGGGGCTTCTCCCCATCATTAAGCTGCTCATGGACCCCCAGCTCTGAGCTCTGGCTGAAGCTCTGTCCACCATCATGGCTCAGGGTGGGTCTTTCCTCCTCAGTGCACCCTGGGCTGGGTTTGCAGCCCCTCTTCCTATGGGATCTCTGGAATTTTCCTCCCTGTTGGATTCCTGTGCCATGGAGTCACTCAAAACAGCCTCTTCTATGAGCTTCTGTCCTGGGGGTTTGTCCTCCCTGGTCTCCATCCTCAGCTCCTTGTCTGGGCGAGGAAGGACAAGGAGAGGATGGGATTTGCCTCTGTGCCACAGGGAAGTGGAAGGAGATCCCCCCAGTGCATCCCCAGCAGGATGGGATTGGCAGCAGGGTTGCCCTGCAGCCGGGGGCCGTGCTGGGCTGGGAGATGGAGCAGGAGAGAGGGGGAAAGGGGCACTGACTTCCTCCTCACCTGCCTGAGTGTCCCTGAGCATCTTCCTCTTCCTCACAGCCTCCTCCTCCGTCTAGTGAAGGTTTGGGGATGGGAAGTTCTGTTTTGGGGGGAAAAAAAGGGATGACCACATTGAGTTTTCTACTGGTTTGAAGACTATCCTGGGGGAGAGTCTAAGCCAGAATTACAATTTAATAAGAAAATTTAGATCAAGGCAACGATACAGAAACACTGCCTTAAACTGACAGAGTCAGGATATAACCTGACACCCTGTTGGTCAGGGTGCTGGCTGCAGTCCCATTAAATGGTGAGTGCAGTCCTCTTCGAGTGATGAACATGATTCTGTCAGAGCAGTGATCCTGTAGAAGGGTCTGGTCTTCCTCTGAAAGTCCTGTGGTGGTTCTGGAGATCTTGTCCTCTGGGAATTCAGTAGGCAAGCTGCTCCTGCTGTTGCAAGCCTCAGCTTATATCCAGGTAGGAATGCTTGGTTCCTCCCTCTGGGCGGAGCATCCCACAATGGGATGATGGAATTTTATCAGTCCTGCAGTGACACTCAATGGCCCATTCACAGAAGATATTCACCCCTGGAGGGTGTTATCAGGGGTGAGTCATGGAAGAGATAAAAAACACTGCCCCGCCTGTTTATAGCAGTTGATGAAGATGGGGATTGAAAACGTGCATTTGATTACATCTTGCATGGCAACCTGAAACAGTGGGGTAATCCCTGCTCAGGGGATGAACACCACCCCCCTTACCCAAAGTGGCTCAGGTGTAAAACCCCCACTCTAGGAAGGCCACACACACAGGGGACAATGTCACACTCGCTGCTTCAGGGGAGGTCTCTGTCCCTGTCACCCCCTTCTCCAGCCGCATTTTCCCTTTCACAGATTGGGGGGCTTTGCCAAATATAAGAATACTTTGTCTCTTTCTCTCTGTCTCCTTTGTGAACACCTACACAGAGCTTTACCTTCCTTTTCATAATCTGAATTTGGCCGAATTTCCACATTTCTTTTATCAGGATGTGCCAGCAGCTGAGCTGGAGCTGTGCAGGACTGATGAAGCTTGGAATAACCACAGAATTGCTTTTTTTGTCAGTTTATTAAAGTTTGGGTTTTTTTTGCATTTCCATCAGAAGCATCTTGTTGGAAGAGCAAATTTAAGGCATTTTATGTAGGGTTAAGTTTGATTTCTGACCAGAAATTACTTTACTTTGTTCAGTGCCCAGAGTATGCTCAAGGGGTCTCTGTGCCTCTCGCCCTGGGTGATGCTTGGGAGGGTTGTCCCTGTCCCTGTCACCCCAGGCCATTCCCCAGGGGGTCTCCATCATTCTCACCCCAGAGAATGCCTGGAGGGCCTCCCTCCCTCTCATACCCTGTGCCAGGGGGTGCTCGGGGCACTCTCTGTCCCTCTCAGCCCAGGAGATGCTCGGGGCTCTCTGTCCCCTTGCCCTGGGGGATGCTCAGGGGGTCTCCATTCCTCTGGCCTCAGGCAATGCCTGTGCAGGGCTGGGGACCAGGGGCTCTGTGTCCCTCTCACCGCTGAGGGTGCTCGGGGCTGGGGGGGCTCTCCGACCTTCTCACACCTGGGGAGGCCGGGGGGGTCTCTGTCCCTCTCAGCCCTGGTGTGACCCCACCCAAACATCATCGGGGTCAGAGGGACAGAGACACCCCCAAACCCCCAAAAGGGCTGAACCTGGGATTTGGTTTGGGGCTGAGGATTTAGAAAGGGACTGGAATTGGGGCTGGCCTTGGAGTTGGGGCTGAGATTTGGATAAGAGCTGGGATTGGGGTTAAGGGTAGACATGGGATTGGCTTTGGGCTGGGGTTGGGATTGGGTCTGGGGCTAGACGAGTCTGGGACTGGGATGAAATTAAATACAGTACTGTAAATGTGTCTAAACATGGAGTGAGACTGAGACCAGGATCAGGGTCAGGTTTGGGAATGAGCTCACCCAGAGTGGGACAGGGGGACATCACAGTGGGAAGGTTTGGGGAAAATCCTGGTTTAGGGAAAAAAAAGGTGTGAACGCCTTCGGATGGGGATTCCTCCCACACAAGTCCATTCCTAGAAGTCACCTGATATCCAGAAATCAAGAGTGAATAAAAAAAATGCCACCCGGATTTTCCCATTTCCAGTTTCATCACTCTCGGGTTCGGCTTAGTACCCCATCTCAGGGCTGCTGGGGATGCCATGTATCCTGGGGATTCCCTCTCTCCAGGGTCCTGCTTTTTGATTCTGGGGGGTTTTGGGGTCCTGCTCTCAGCCTCCCCACAGTCTAGACACTTGGGGGTCTCCCCACTTCCCACCATCCTACCCTGGTTTTGGGCAAATTTGGGAGAAAATCCCCAAAAGGGGTTTCCTCTAGACAGGAGATTCAAGCAGATTCTTTCCCAGCTGATTCAGAAAAATATTTCCTTGGAGAAAATTGCAAAAAACCTGTTTTTTTAGCAGACAAAGAATTCACCAGCAAAACAAATCAACAATATTAAACAATAAAATTGTTGCTGCCCCAAAAGAGATGACAAACTCACAAATTCCTTCCATGGGCTGTAGCTGGGCTCACTCAGTCTCTTACCAGTCTCTTACCAGTCTCTTATCAGTCCCTCCAGCACTGGAAATGCCACAGCCCAGGCTCGGCCAGGTGGGCCACAGGTGTGAGGTGCCTGTGGTGTTCTGGTTATTCAGTTCAGAGCAGGTTTAAACAGCTCCAAAGAAAAAGAAAAATCACAGTCCAGGGAACTTCTCTGCCCCAGTGAGCTAAAAGCTAACTAAAAGCAAAGGAGAGCTCTGTCCTGCTGTCTGTCTGTCAGCAGACAACTGATAGCTTAGGTTTTAAGTTCTTCTGTTCGGTTTTGATGTGCAGCTTTAGCTTTATATTAAATGTTACTGGGATCTTTTCTCGGGATGGTGAAGACAAAACAATCCTGTTCTAGCTGGAGACTCAAGGACAATCTCTTCAAACTTCAGGCCCAAAGCATAAACAATGTGAAAAGAGGAGGGCAGGCAAGCAAGGAGGATGAAACTTCATCATTTGAAGTTATTAATTGGACAGTTATGTGCAAATGGACTAAAACTTATAAAAATGTGACATCTCGTGATCAAGCCCTCTTTTGCTCATCCAGGCAGAGCCACAGCTGTGGCTCCTGTGCTGCCAGGGTGTGGCCTTTGAAGGCATTTCAGTAAAAATCCACTTTATTCCTCATAGCTCTGTCTGGCCTCTGTTCCAGCTCCTTAAGGCATCACAACAGTCCAGGAGCCAGAATGTGGAGGAGTGAGTGCAGTTTCTGAAAACAAACTGCAGCTTCTTCCTCCTCCCCTGCGCTCTCAGAACCAGCATTAAAGGTGCAGAACTCACTTCTGGGCTAAACAGACCGATGGGGTACGAGCATCACGAAGTCAGCCCAGGACACGCCCCTGTCAGGGTCAGGGGGTCCCGTCCCCGCCTCATCTCCGGGCTGCCGGGGGTCCCCCAGCTCCGGTATCGCCCCTTCCCCTCTCCCCGCCCCGGGGGTCCCCCGTTCCACAGCCCCGGCTCTCACGGGGATCCCCAAAACCAATGTCCCGCCCCGTCGGTACCGGGCCATCCCCACGTGGCCCCCCCGGGACCCTCCCGAGGGGCGATCGCGGCTCCTCTCCCCCCGAAAAAGCTCCTCTTGGGGAGCCCGGAGATATCCGGGGCTCGAGTCCGGGATCTGCCGGCTCCGAACACTCTCCAAAAAATCCTCCCGGAGACCCCTGGCTGGAGCCGGGGCGAGCTCGGCCTCCGCCCTCACCTGCGGCTCGGGGCTGGGGGCGATGCTCCCGGGGCAGGGGGGGCTGCAGGCTCGGCGTGCGGGCGCTGCGAGCGCCGCGATTCTCCCGCTCCCGCTCCTCCTCTCCCTCCTCTTCCTCCCGCATTTCCTCCGCTGCCAGCCCGGACCCCCCTTTCCCACCGCTCTGCCCCGCGGCCCCGCAGCACCGGCTGCTGGCTGGGGGAGCCCCCGATCGGCCCCAGGGCTGGGCTGGGGGCTCGGGGACCCTCCCGGGGCGGATCCGTCCCCCGGCCCGAGCCCCAAATTCCGCTCCGGGGCCACTGGGCTCTGCGGGTCCGCCTGGCAACCGGTGAGTCATCGGCGAGAAAAGCTCTGGTTGGCTGGAAATTGGCTAGCGCCTCTTCTGATTGGCTGGAATTGTGAAAGGAGCTGCGCCCTGCGGGTGTCCCCGGGAGCTGCAGAGTCCATCTGGAGCCTTTTCCTATTTTTTTCTCTCTGAGAACATTTCTGATTTCTTTCTCACCCTCACTCCTTTCCATTTCTTGTGCAGTACAATCCAAGTTCGAGCAGATCCACAGGTTGCATTCCCATGGTCTCATTTGCACCTTCACTCAGGTGTGAGAAGGTTGGAGAGCCCCCCCCAGCCCCGAGCACCCTCAGCGGTGAGAGGGACACAGAGCCCCTGGTCCCCAGCCCTGCACAGGCATTGCCTGAGGCCAGAGGGATGGAGACCCCCCGAGCATCCCCCAGGGTGAAGGGACAGAGACCCCTAAGCATCCCCTGGGCTGAGAGGGACAGAGACGGCCCTGAGCACCCCCTGGCACAAGGGTGAGAGGGAGGGAGACCCCCCAGGCATTCCCTGGGGTGAGAATGATGGAGACCCCCTGGGGAATGGCCTGGGGTGACAGGGACCGGGACAACCCCTGGGGAATGGCCTGGGGTGACAGGGACAGGGACAACCCCTGGGGAATGACCTGGGGTGACAGGGACAGGGACAACCCCTGGGGAATGGCCTGGGGTGACAGGGACAGGGACAACCCCTCCAGCCCCTCCCAAGCATTCCCAGGCCATGAGGTACAGAGCATCCACTGAGCACTGTGTTATAAATGAGAAGCTTGACTCAGCCAATATTCAAGCAGCAATATATTTATTAATTAAAATGGTAAAGAATGAGCCATAGAGCACTGGGCACAGTGAGGGAGGTTTTCCCTCCAGCTGCACACTGATAGTTGAGGCTTACAGATATTTATAGGGGTACTCATCAGCTTTCTCGGCAGTTTCTATTCCAAATTTTTACTCAACAGCAGTTTCTATTCCAAATTTTTACATTATAATTCTATACACTACTTGATTTAGTTTTCCTCAGGATGTATCCCATAAAGGAGTATCCCCAGATGGTGGTGGTTTGGTTTCTGAAAGAAGGAAGAAGTCTCCCTCTGGTGAGGTCCAGCTCTCCAGATGTGTGTCCACCTTTTGATTGCAAGGACTATAAACCTCATAACAGTGATGTCCAGCTTTGCTTGGTCGAAACTATAAATCCTTGAGTTGATGTTCATCTTCCTTTCTCAAGCTGCTTTTCACTGTTTTGTTAAGGTGTGAGATAGCATGTTTCCTTTATATATATTCTAAAGCTATAGTTTCAAAGATCCTTACTACAAGTAATATTCTAAAATTATACTTCAAAAGGTTATTATTGCAAAACTCTTTAAGGCTTACCTACAAGCAGAAAGTTCCTGTCAGAAAGCAACATCCTTAAAGCTTTAATTCAAATGCTTCTAAATCAACTTAAGACTTTTAAAGGTTAATTACGAACAAAGGACAGGTTCAAAGGCCTTCTTCCATGCTTTACTTTCCTCAGTAATTATTAGAATTCATCTTTACAACTGTCCCATGGTCAGTTTCCAAACATATTACAATCACAAATACACACGTTGCCTGTATGTACCTGACACGAAACACAGCTTTGTATTTCACAGGGGGGCACAGGGATGACTCCTGTGAGAAGCTGCTGGAAGCTTCCACCGTGTCTGGCACAGCCAATTCCTGGTGGCTTCAAAGATGGACCTGCTGCTAGCAAAGGCTGGGCCAGTTAAAAATGGTGGCAATGCCTCTGCGATAACAGATTTAAAAAGAAATCAAAATAGAGACTGTGGCACAGTTTTAAGTCCAGTCAGAGGAGAGCAGAGGGAGAACATGTGACAAGAACAACTCTGCAGACATCAAGGTCAGTGCAGAAGGAGGGGCAGGAGGTGCTCCAGGCACTGGAGGCCCAGGCACCCTGCAGGAGAGCCATGGAGATAGGGGCCCTGCTCCCAGGCTGGAGCAGCCTGTCCCTGGAGGAATGCACCCCCTGGAAGAGCGACCCATACTGCAGCAGTTTGGGAAGGACTGTTGTCCCTGGCATGGACTCACACTGCAGCAGTTTGCAGAGGGCTGCTGCCCCTGAAATGGACTCACATGGGAGAAGCTCCTGCAGAACTGTCTCCCTTGGGAGGGACCCACAGTGCAGCAGGGGAACCACTCCTCTCCCTGAGCAGGGCCAGAAGCCATGGGTGATGAACTGACCATAACCCCCATTCCCTGTCTCCCTGCACTGCTGGGGTAGGAGGCAGAGCTGGAAGGAGGGAGCTGAGGGGCATATTTTATTTCCCCTTTTCCTGCTCTGACCTTGTTAGTAATAAATGAATTTCACATCTCTAAGCTAAGCCTGTTTTTCCCAGGACAGTATTTGATGAGTGATCTCGCCCAGTCCTTATCTCAACCCATGAACCCTTTATTAAATTCTCTTTGTCCAGCTGCAGAGGGGAGTGAGTGAGCAGTCCACATGGATGCCTGGCATTTGGCCTGGGTCAACCCACAACACCTTGGTACCACAGGGTCACAATGGACCCTTGGTTCTGTGGGGTCTCATTGGTTCCACCAGGCCCTGCAGTGCCACTTAATTCAACAAGGCCCCAAAGTTTCACAGTGGTCTCCAGGATTCCATGAGGCCCTGAAATGTCAAAATGGACCTTTGGATCCCTGGGGCCCACAGTGTCACAATGGGCTCTTTTGGTTCTACAGCTTCACAATGGCCCCTGGGTTCCATGTGTCCTGCACTGTTCCATGAATCCTTAGTTCCATGGGGTCCTGTAGGGTCACAATGGTCTCCTTGGTTTCATGGTGCCACAGTTGCCATAATTTCCATGGTATCACAACTGCCCTTGGATCCCAAGAGGCCCCAGAGTGTGACAATGGCCCCTTGCTTCCATGGTGCCCTGCAGTGTCAAAATGGTGCCCATGATTCCATCAGGCCCTGCAGTGTCACCATGGGCAGTTGGTTCAATGACACTCCACACTGTCACCACGGCCCCTTGGTTCCAGAGAGCCCAACTGTGTCACTGTGGTCCCTTTGGTTCCAAGGCTCAGAAGTGCCAGAATGACCCTTTGGTTCCATCAGGCCTTGAAGTTTCAAAATGGTCTCCATGGTTTCATGAGTACCCCCTGTGTCACAAGAGACTCTTGGTTCCCTGAAGTTCTTCAGTGTCACAATGGGTCCTTGCTTCCATGAGGTTTGGTAGAGTCCCAGTTGACTCCTTGGCTCACTGAAGCCCTGCTGTGTCACAATGTCCATGGTTCCATGAGTGTCCATGGTGTCACCACGGTCTCCTTGGATCCCCAGTATCACCATGGTCTCCTTGGCACCATCCAGGCCTTGTAACAAGAGACAGGGAGCCATTTTGTGCCTTAGATGAAAGGCTGCACAACTCATGGTGGTGAGGCTGTGTCACTGACAAGAAACAAAAACCTGAATCTGAACACCAAATATCATCTCAAGTACCTTCAATCACACCTCAACAGAGGTAGAAAAGACAAGCACAGATTCCCCAGTAAATCAAAAACAGGGACCATATTTGGAATGCAGGCAAAATGCATTCAAGTGCATTCGAATGCAGTCGATACGATGGGGAGGTGATGATCCCCTATTCCAAGAGTGAATTTAGGAAGGGCTGACAATTGAAGGAACTACAGAGAACCCCAATATAAGAAAGGCAGGTGGCACAGGTAATTCTGGGATAGGGAGACCAGAAAGCAAGAGCAGATGAAGCAGTGCAATCGCCACCAAGAAGATCACGTTCACATGCTGTGGCAGCAACCCCATCAGGCTGTGTCACGATCCCCGGGTACAAGGGGGGGTCATGATGGTTCGTTTCACTGATCTCAGGGTGCAAAGACACACAGCAGGGGACTTTCAGTATTAACCAAAACAAATGTACCTTTTATTGAGTGCCCACAGCAGATGCAACAGAAGGATTAGAAAGGAGATGAAGGATAGAGAGACAGAGAAAAGGAGAGGGGGAATAGCTGCCAACAGAGAGATGAAATCCTCCTGGTCTGGCCAAGAGATCCATCTGGTCACGTCGGGGAGAATCTCAAAGTCTTTGGTTAACTCAGGGCTCTTCTATAATCTACCGCCGGGAGGGGAGCAGGACGGTACATCCAAGGAACAGTGGAGAATAAATCCATTGGGAACAGGTACAGACAGTCCAGTTCTGAACAGCACAAACCGGTGCCAGCACTGAGCGGGACCTGTTTTTTCAGGACTGGTTCCAACGGGAAACATCCCGCTTCCCGTGGCAGACATCCCGCTCCAGTCAGGCCAGCACCCCTGGGTTAGAATTTGAAGGGTCTCAGTCCTTGGGGACGGCCTCAATCTCTGTCCTTGAAGGCAGCTGTGATGCAGATGAGGGATCTTTGGACCGTCTCTTACAGACTGACATCCCAAAACATAAAAAAAATTATGTATTTCTCCTTAAAAAAAATTTACTGAATTAATAAAACTATAAATATTTTTATTCTTTATAAAAGAATTATTCCATTTTTGTATTACCAAATTTTAATATTCATATGAAAAAATCCATACCTTTTTAGCAAGCAAAAAATTTATTGGTCATTGTTTCTAAGTAACACAATTCCCTTCATTAATTCATTGAGAAGTGTGGCTACTGATTTCTCCTTCTTTCTGCTAATCAGTCCTATTTTCATCTTTTTAATTATTTTCACAGGGCAAAAGGGGCTACTTTGGGGTCCATGGAGACGTTTCTGGGGCACATTTCGGGAAGTTTTGGGTCTGGACAGAGAATTCAGAGAGAACCTGAGGGTCTGGAGGACACTTGGGGAAGCCGGGTGGGCACTTGGAGGGGCACTCAGGGATTCCGAGGGACAGTTCGGGATCCGGGGCAGAACATGGAGATCCAGGGGGGCCCTTGGAGATCAGGGAGGGGAATTTGGGGCCCTTCGGGGTCCTGGGGAGCCCTTGGGGGAGGGGGTCTGACGGGTCTCTCTGGGGCGCGGGGGGTGATGGGAGTTGTAGGCGCAGGTCTAATACGGCTAAAGAGGGCCGCGGAGCATCACGGGAGTGTTAGGCACAGCTACAATGGCTCTCAGGCGCGGCGCGGGGCCTGACGGGAGATGAAGTCCCGGCTGGAACACGACTGGGCATGCACCCCGGAGCATGATGGGAGCCGTAGTCCCGGACGTGGCTCCAACGCTTTCTTTGGGGGTCCGGGAAGGCTCCTGGCGGACACTTCTGCGTCCGAGCCGCGACTTGAGATCCTCGGGGGAACGTAAACGGTTCGGGAGCACTTGCAGGGAGCTCGGGGATCTCTAACCGGGCTCAGTAGGGCGCGGGGCACGGCAGGAGTTTTAGGCGCGGGACTGTGTTCTGAGGGGCTCTGGGGCCGCGGGGGAGGAGAGGAGATGAATTCCCTCTGGGCATCTGTGGGGTTGGGAGCACTCAGGGGGTCCGGGGACGCTTTTGGGGGTCCCGAATGGGCGCTGAGCGAGCACTGAGAGATCCTGGAGGATCTGGGGGACACTTAAGGGACAAAGGGGTGGCGGATCCCGGGGTTCTGTGGAGCGCGGGGCATGACGGGCGTTGTAGTCCCGGCTGCAATGGGGCTCATTCGGGCCGTGGGATATGACGGGAGTTGTGGCTACCATAGTCACCGTTCCCGAGTCTCCGATCTCTGGCGCTGATTGGCTTCGGCCGGTGATGGGCGGGAGTCTCGGCAAATGGGATGCGATGGAGGCAGGAACAGCCCATTCACCTTCACCAGTCCCTCCCAGTACAGGCCAGTTCATCCCCAGTACAGACCAATACAACCCCAGTACAGCCCAGTTCATCCCAAGTAGAACCCAGTACAACCCCAGTACCTCTCCAACCCCTCCAGTATAGCCCAGTCCCTCCCAATACACATGGATTTATTCCCAGTCCCTTCCAGTTGTCCCCAATGTCATCCACAGGATGGCCCAGTGTCCCCAGTCTTCTCCGCAATGGCCCCAGTGTTCCCCAGTTTGGCCCAGTATCCCCCAGTGTCACTCCCAGTATATCCCAGTGTCTCCCACAGCGTTCCCAGTGTCCCCAGTATGTCCCAGTCCTCCCCAGTGTCAGTCCCAGTATGTCCCAGTGTCTTCCACAGCATTCCCAGTATTCCCAGTTTGTCCCAGTCCTCCCCAGTGTTTCCAAGGACAGTTTCATTTCTCACGGTGGCCGTGGCAGCCAAACCCAGCAGTGGGGTCAGTGCAGTGCCCATGGCCACAGCCCCATGCAGGGGCCCAGTGCAGCTTGGGCTGATGATCCACCCTCACAGCTGGCCCAGGGCAGCTCTGCAGTGCCTTTGGTGGCACCTGGGGCTGGCACACACCTGAGCAGTGTGTCTGTTTGCACTGGGGAAACTCAGCAGTTTGAGATTGCTGCAAAATGTACAAAAAGGGAAAACCCCTCTCAGGCTGGGTGCAGCCAGCTCTGCCAGCACAGCAGGGCCCAGGGCAGTGAGGACAGACAGGATGGGGCTGGGCAATGTGGAGCAAGGTTGTGCACACTGGGTCAGAGCTCCAGGCACAGCTTCTGTGAGCGGGCCAGAGCTGCTGAGGAGAGACCCTGGGTCAATATCAGTCACAGAATGCTGCAATCACCTCTGCTCTAAAGAGAAATTTAATCAAAGACACTCTTTAAAACAGGAATGTATATTTTATTGCTGCCCTTTGAAATCTTTCTCCATAACTGGACTAGGAAAACTTTAATGACCCTCTCGGGGCTTTGCTGTTGTTTACATCAGATTCAGTCCTTGAGAGTGTCTTGAAAAAACTTCTCAAGAACTCAAACTTAAATTTAGACTCCAAATTTTCTTGAAGTTTTAATGGCTCCCACTGAGGGACACCACTGGGAAAGTGTCCCCAGGTTCCAGTTAGAGCAGAACACTGGTAGCAGTGGTGACAGCTGGGGACAAACAAGGCAAAGGCATCTCTGGTGCTGAGCAAACCTGGATGTGTTTGAGGAATTCAAAGGGCCAAGGCCTGAGCCCCAGCCCCTGGCCAGGCAGATCCTGTCCCTCCCTCCTTGCTCAGGACCCTTCCCGGGATGGGCACTGGCATGTGGGGATGTGCAATGGCAAGGGCAGGAGCATGGGGCGGCCCCTGCCAGGCTGCTGAGCAGGGACAAGGAGGCAATGAGGCCCCAGCCCTGCAAGGGTCACTTGTCTCCTGCTCCTGCCTCAGGCCCAGGCCCAGCAGCCATGGCCAAAGTGCTGCCCAAGTTGGCTCTGGCAGGGCTGTCTTGCAGCTGCTGCCCATCCCTGTGCCCTGTGCAGCCCAGGCTGTCCCACGGTGTCCCTGCCCTGCGCCTCTTTCCCTGCAGGCTGTCGGCATCCCCCGGCTGCCCCACCTGGCTGG
Organism: Artemisiospiza belli; assembly: GCA_021963965.1. NCBI lineage: Eukaryota > Metazoa > Chordata > Aves > Passeriformes > Passerellidae > Artemisiospiza > Artemisiospiza belli. Next base: position 896,969 of record JAKDEW010000051.1, on the reverse strand, counting down.
GCCCTTCCTTTGCTGACAGCTCTGCCTCCTGCCTGCCTCTGCCTGCCCACACAAAGCCTGGGGCTGATACCAAAAGGGTTCATTCCATTTCTACCCTGCCTGTGAACTTTCAGCACAGGAACAAGGCATGCAGGGGCTGCTTTCCCAGCAAGGGTGGGTGGACGAGAAGATGAAGACATCTGGCAAAAGGGTGCAGGGATAGAGAAAACAAGGACTGAATCTGGGAATTTGGGGTCGGTTTTATGGAAATGGGTAAATTGTAATTCACATTTAGTGACTGTATAGAAGCAACACGCTGGTAGAATTGCATATCCATGTGTGGTTAGGAGTTATCCTTAACTAGACCTCAGGCCTGAATAAATGAAACCCTCTGAAACAGCAAATTCCTGTACAGGAACAAAGCAGCTCTGTGCTCAGTGGAGTGGAGACTGAGGACAGCAGAGGAGACCTGGGAGGGATTGAAGGGAGGTTTCAGAGATGCTGGATCCTTTTGGCTTAATAGAGAACAGCCAGAGAAAGAAAGAATTAATGCAAGGGGCAGATAGGGAGAGCCAGACAAGACCCAAAGAGAAAGGAATTTCCCTGCCAGGGCAGGGCTGTAGTGCAGCATGTCCCCCAGCAGGAGCCTTTGTGTGGGCAGGCAGAGGCAGGCAGTTGTGTCCCTCAGTGGGAGCCATAAAACTCCAAGAAAATTTGGAGACTAAATTTAACTTCGAGTTCTTGAGAAGTTTTGTCAAGACACTCTCAAGGACTGAGTCTGATGTAAACAACAGCAAAGCCCTGAGAGGGTCATTAAAGTTTTCCTAGTCCAGTTATGGAGAAAGATTTCAAAGAGCAGTAATAAAATATACATTCCTGTTTTAAAGAGTGTCTTTGATTAAATTTCTCTTTAGAGCAGAGTTGATTGCAGCATTCTGTGATTGATGGTGACCCAGGGTCTCTCCTCAGCAGCTCTGGCCCGCTCACAGAAGCTGTGCCTGGAGCTCTGACCCAGTGTGGACAACCTTGCTCCACATTGCCCAGCCCCAACCTGTCTGTCCTCACTGCCCTGGGCCCTGCTGTGCTTGCAGAGCTGGCTGCACCCAGCCTAAGAGGGGTTTTCCCTTTTTGGGGTTTTTTTGAAGCAATCTGAAACTGCTGAGTTTCCCCAGTGCAAACAGACACACTGCTCAGGTGTGTGCCAGCCCCAGGTGCCACCAAAGGCACTGCAGAGCTGCCCTGGGCCAGCTGTGAGGGTGGATCATCAGCCCAAGCTGCACTGGGCCCCTGCAAGGGGCTGTGGCCATGGGCATTGCACTGACTCCACTGCTGGGTTTGGCTGCCACGGCCACCGTGAGAAATGAAACTGTCCTTGGAAACACTGGGGAGGACTGGGACATACTGGGGACAGTGGGAACGCTGTGGGAGAGACTGAGACGTACTGGGAGTGACACTAGGGAATACTGGGACATACTGGGGACACTGGGGCCATTGCGGAGAAGACTGGGGACACTGGGGCAGCCTGTGGACTACACTGGAGGGAACTGGGAAGGACTGGCTATAAACTCAGGTGTATTGGGAGGTACTGGGAGGGATTGGAGGGGCACATGGGTTGACCTGAGTTCTACTTGGGATGAACTGGGATGTACTGGGGTTGTACTGGTCTGTACTGGGGATGAACTGGGCTGTACTGGGAGGGACTGGAGAGGTTGAATGGGTTGTTCCCGCGTCCACCGCATCCCATTTGCCGAGACTCCCGCCCATCACCGCCCGAAGCCAGTCAGCGCCAGAGATCGGAGACTCGGGGACGGTGCCTACGGTAGCCACAGCTCCCGTCATGCCCCGCGGCCCGAATGAGCCCCATTGCAGCCGGGACTACAGTGCCCGTCATGCCCTGCGCTCCACAGAACCCCGGGATCCGCCACCCCTTCGTCCCTTAAGTGTCCTCGAGAGCCTCCAGGATCTCTCAGTGCTCGCTCAGCGCCCCCTCAGGAGCCCCCGAAAGCGCCCCGGACCCCCTGAGTGCTCCCAACCCCACAGATGCCCGGTACAGCCACTTCTGGGAATTCATCTCCTCTCCTCCCCCGCGGCCCCAGAGCCCCTCAGAACACAGTCCGCGCCTAAAACTCCTGTCGTGCCCCGAGCCCTAAAGAGCCTGGTTCGAGGTCCTCGAACCCCCCGCAAGTTCTCTCGAACAGCTTACGTTCCCCCGAGGATCTCAAGTCGCGGCTCCGACACAGAAGTGTCCCCCAGGAGCCTTCCCGGACTCCCAAACAAAGCGTTTGAGCCACTTCCGGGACTACAGCTCCCATCATGCTCCGCGGCGCATGCCCAGCTGTGTTCCAGCCGGAACTTCATCTCCCGTCATGCGCCGCGCCTCCCCCGAGAGCCATTGCAGCTGCCCCTCGAACTCCCGTTTACCCGTATTAGACCAGCACCTACAACTCCCATCATCCCCCGCGCCCTAGAGAGACCCGTCAGACCCCCTCCCCCAAGGGCTCGCCCGGACCCCGAAGGGCCCCAAATTATTTGACCTGCAAGGGCCCCCCTGGACTCCCAAGTGCTGCCCCCGACCCCGAACTGTCCCTTGGAATCCCTGAGTGCCCCTCCAGGTGCCCACCCGGCTCCCCCAAGTGTCCTCCAGACCCTCAAGTTCTCTCTGAATTCCCTCCCCAGACCCAAAACTGACACAAACGCGCCCCAGAAACGTCTCCATGGACCCTGAAGTGGCCCCTTTTACCCTTTCTGTGAAAATGAAAAAAAGATGACAAAAGGATTGAAAATAGCAGTAATTACCATAAAGATAGAGAAATCAATAGCACACTGGTTAATGAATTGATGAAGGAATTGTGTTACTTAGAAACAATGACCAATAAATGTTTTGCTTGCTAAAAAAGGATGGATTTTTTAATATAAAAATTAAAATTTGGTCATACAAATATAGAATAATACTATTATAAACAACAAAAAATAGTTATCATTTATGAATTCATTACATTTAATTTTATGGGAAATTGCATAAATTTTTTTTGCTTTGGGATGTCATTCTGTAGGACACGGTCCAAAGATCCCTCATCTGCCTCACGACCACAGTCAAGGATGGAGATTGAAGCCCTCCCTAAGGACTGAGACTGAGACCCTTCAAATTCTAACCCGGGGTGCTGGCCTGACTGGAGCGGGATGTCTGCCATGGGAAGTGGGATGTTTCCCATAGGAGCCAGTCCTGAAACAACGACTTATTGACTTTTTGATACTTAAATCACTTCTCCGAATTTACTGACAAGAGAATAGGAGTGTCCTGTAGGTCCCTACTGGTCATTGTCCCAGGTTTAGGAGGAGACCCATGCAGAAAATAACCCAGGACAAAACTGGGTTTGCAAAGCAAATTCATTCTATTTGTTGCAGTAGCAAATAATACATACCAAGCCCTGGATTCCTAAAAATCTGCTGAGCAGGAGAAGGAGATGGAGCGTGGTGCTCGGCACCAGGGGCAGGTAGGCAGTGCACTTTCAGGACATCCCCTGGATCAAAATGCTGTGCATCTCATCCTTCTCACCCTTCCAGCTCAGAACCAGGCCTGGTATCTCCTGTTCAGGAGTGGAATTTCCCAGTTACAGCATCGGCTCACACATGGCTGGTGTGTGAGATGAGGCCAATGAATCACGGATTTAAAAGAACTGGAAGAGTTAAAATTTTAGCAAGATTTAGTTAGGGAGAAAGAGTATAGCAAGAAGAGTAGAAATAATAAGGGATAGTTAATTTTTATAAGATAAGGTAGTTAAGGCTAGGGTAATATATCACTTGCCTGTCTTTACTATGTTTAAAGAAGCGGGATGGGATGCGGATTTCTTTGTGACAAAGAAGAGGACCGTAGCCTGCACCTGGGCCCTGAAACTACAACTATAGCCAAGGGGTGTGAAAGCCTGCCAACAGATCATAAGGAAAGAGGTCAAATTGAGGAAGACGTCTTGGCCTTCATTAGAAGGAGACCATTCCCCACTTTAAAACCCACCAACCCATTTGAAGTGAAAGACTGCAGAAATGTGAAGGAACTTTGGACTCAATTATAATGCATTTTAATTCATAGGAGGGTAGGCAGTGTTATCTAATGAATATGTGTTAGGTTTTTTGGGATTTATATGAATGTGTAAGATATTTTAGATGAGTAGAGATGAGAGAGAGAGCCAGTGATTCTTCACACATGTCTTTAAGAGACAACTCTTCCTGTGCCTGGCTGTAATAAACACACCACCTTCTACCTTTAACTGTGGGGAGTTCTATTCCACACCTCATTTGGTGACCGCAGCAGGAACGCTTCTCTGCTCCAGCGAGAACATCCGGGCTCTGGATGTCTCTGGGTGCTGCCAGGACATTCCTTTCCTGGAGGCACCTCCGCTCTCGGCTGCTCCTCGTGGGGGACAGACAAGACTGCTGGGACTGTGGAGAAAGGGAACGTTTAGCTCTGTATAAAGTAACCCGTAAGGTGCACGCAGGGGAAGGGCTGTTCACAAGTCACACAGAGATGTCCTGTGCACAACGTACGCCTGTGCAGTCTGGGTTTGGGTCTGGCTGATGGCAGAAAGGATTTGCTGTATCAAGAAGGACCTGCTAGCAATTCTGGGGGTGAATTGAGCAAATCCTGTTTTATTGCTGCTGTTTTTCCTGTGTGTTGTAATTGTGGTTGTATTTTCAGTGTGTGAATGTTTGAGGAAGATGATGTGGATGGATGCTGTTGTGATTTATGGTGTGTGTTGTGTTGAGAAGAGTGAGCTCTCTGTCCCCTCATAAAGAGATGCTCCTTTCCTGGTGAGCCTGTGTGTGTGGACTTTCTAGTTGCAGGGATTGGTGCTCCCTGTGACACCTGGTGCTTGGGTATACAGGGGGTTGAGTGGTTTTTCTCCCACACTGTGGTCATTTGGGACTGCACGGTTGTGTTTGGAGAGATTTTAGGATTTTGTTTTCAACAACTGCAGCAATTTATGCAGAAAACTACAGTGTGGTGATTTATTATGTTAAACTATGGTAGTTCCTTTCTACTGTCCCCCTCTCCGAGCATTTAAAATCTCCTGCCACGAGGAGGACGCTCTCTTTCCTCCCCTGGACATCCTCTTTCCTCTCCTGGACACTCCCTTTCTCTCCTGGAGTTGTTCTCCATTAAAGCTGTGGGACTTTGGTTCTGGGAAGAGAGAGCGCCTCTCGTCTTTTGCTTTTGTCCTTGTCAGTGTCACTGGGCCCAGAGCTCGCCAAACTGATCCCCCACGAGATGAAAACCAATAAATGGCCCCACACACACAGCTCAAAAATTGGCGACATTTTTGATGGACTGGGGTGTTCGCCACATTTTGGAATTCCCTATTCCCACACAGGTCAGGCAATTGTTGAAAGGATGCACCACACTCTTAAAACCCATGCTAGATCAGCAAAAGGGGGAGTGGCCCAAGCAACACCCCAGATGAGGTTGAACAAAGCTTTATATGTCTTTATGTTTTAAATAGCGCATTTGCAGGACCTAATCCTCCAATTTTTAGGCACTTTTCAAACAGCACACAGGAAAAATTGAAAGAAAATCCTTCAGTTTTGATCAGAAACCTTGAGTTAGGACAAATTGAAGGACCATTTCCACTAATCACTTGGGGCAAAGGGTATGCTTGTATTTGCACAGGTGCCAGACCTAAGTGGGTCCCCATGAAAGACGTGAAAACGTCTCATACACAAGAGCACACCGACAATTCCACCAGCAGGGAAATGACCACGCAGATGTGAGCCGCACAGAGAAGCTACGGTTCATGCCAGATGTTCCCTGTTCAACCTGTGAAAGCTACAAATCTTGAGATTGATTGTTGATTTTTGGACTGTGAACATGGTTCGTATCATAGAGCTCTTTCAGCAAAAGCATGGTGCCCATTGTGTTCAAAAGAATTCTAAGATATCCAGATTTGTAAAAAATGAAGTTTAGAGGGACAGTTTAGTGCCCTATAGTTGGCCAGTCCCTGAACAAATGCTAAAAGATTTGCTTGAAAACTGAAATAGATGAGGAAGCTTTTGCCAAAAAACAGCTGAACAGGAACATGGAGTTTGATCAAAGGATATACTGGCACTTGTTGGTTTTGCTTGCTTGCTTTTGCATGCATCTATGCATGTAGATCAACCAAAAATGAATGTTTGCCTTGCTTTAGCCAAGTCAGCAGGCTCAGACACCATGTGTTTGACCCATTTCAGCCCAGACAAATCCTTTGCAACCCGTCTGGTCGGTGTGCCTGTGCCAGCCAAGGAGTAGCCAATACCCAATCGTGGCAAATATTGGTGCGAGGCTGCCAATGAGACCAATCCCATAACCAGCTGGCATCACTGGGCCCCTGATCTTCTTAAAGCACCTTCTGAACCTCAAGAAGTGGAATTCTTGGTTCATTGGTGATGGAATTTTGTGCTGAGTTTCAGTACCAGGGAGATCCACAGTTAAATGTTACTCCCCATCATCCTGAGGACAGATACTCAAGTTTGTGGTGCAATCCTACTACCCCAGTGCCCCCTAAGGGTGAAACTGCTGACGAGCAGATGACCTAGATGAGTCCCCACATCAATTAGAAACAGAATATTGGCTCATTTGTGGAGATAGAGCCTGGCAGGACATTCCCTCAAAAATTAAAGGTGGCCCATGTAGCATCAGACAACTCACTGTGATAGCACCTATCGTTAAAAAAGCCATCAAGAGAAAACACAGAGAAAAAGATTTGCCCATCATTATAAAGAAAACTGTAATAGCAATTTCAGACCCTAGGGCCTTTCCAAATGAGGTACATTGAATTTATTTCTACATCAACTTGCCTTGGGTGAGGCATTGAAACCATTTTACCGATTGGGGTGTTGGCTGAAGAAAGAAGACAGTGCTACTTCCATTGCAATTAGTGACATGAGGACCGATGTTAGTGCTGTCAGACATACAACCTTACAGAACAGAGCAGCAATTGATTTCCTTAGCAGCCATTCCATGTGTTCAGTGTCACCCCCACGTTCAACACTGTCACTGTCAGCTTTGACAGCTTTTGGACTGTGTTTGAGAAGTCAATTTTTTCTGACTGTTGAAGGGCTTTGGGGCCCAGAGTTCTTGTCAGGAACAAGGGATTAAGTGTATGAGCCATGGAGTTGTTGGACCAGGTGTTTTGTGTAAGTGGTGAGAAGCGTTTCTTCATTTCTGTTTCTCTTTCAAGGGGAATATTAATGTTGCCCCTGAGTCCTCAGGAGGGGAGCCTGTGGACAGAGCTGCAGCAGAGGGAGCTTTGCCTGGCACCGAGAGCTGTGGGAACAATCCCCAGGAGCCCGAGGAGCCTGGTAAGGACAGAGCCCCCCACTGGTTTAGAGAGGGGTGAGATGGCTGCTCTGAGCCTGCCTCTGGCAGTGAGGGAGATGAGAAGGGTTGAGTTCCTGTCTGCAGCCTTGGTGCTTCCTGGTGCCTTGAGTTCAAATCCTGCGCTGGCACAACCTGCCTGAGCCCTGCCCTCCACGCTTCTCCAGAGGCTCTGACACTGAGTCCTCTGAGGGAATCCACAAAATTAGAGAGTTTTGGGAAAGCTGCAAAAGGCAGGTCTCAGGTACAGCAGAACTGCAGTTAGAACCAAGCAGCAGCCGTGAGATAGGTCAGCAGAAAAATTATTTAAAATGCAGAAAAGCAAGGACAAATAGAAGAATGGTCTGTGTATTAACGCTGGTCTAGAATAAACCTCCAAGCTACAGAAAAGTTTATCTAGTAGGATATTGGGAAGGTTGAAGCTTAATAATGGAGCTCAGTGCATTGTGTTTTAAGGCTTACTAGTAGGTTTTGTCTTTGAAATAAACAAGCACTGTTTTAACCAAAGGTACGTGTGCTTATAGTGATTGGATAGAACTACTGTCAATATGCTTTTGCTTTGTGTGATTGGTCAAAAAACTTATAAAGTAAGTTTTAACATTAAGTTCTTTGTCTGCTGCCTGGGATGTGAACTGCTGGCATCTTCCCATTTTCATAATCATGTAATGAGACTGATGCTGGAAAACAAACAGCTCGAGGGGCGTTCCTCAGCAGTCCCAGCCCATTCATGATTTCTACATAGCCCCTGCCAGCGTCAAATGGCACGGCTTGATTTGCAGGGCAGACAGTCTTAAACATCTGCAATATTCTATCAGAGTCCTAGTTTGGCTTCATTCAAAGAAAGAGGAGAGGGCACCTAACACTGACCACTTGTTAGGCAATATCTTCCACCTTGCCCTTGTACCCCTACAGAGAGGCTGTCTGCAAAATGCCCAGAACACCCTCCAAATCTGCAGCAAGGACAGGAAAAGCAGGCAGAGAATCTTTCTGTTTTCAAGGTCCCCCTTCCTAGGTGACTTGACCCTTTCTACCTGATTCTCACTTGAGATCTACCCATGATAGAGCACTGCAGGAAAACACTTTAAAGGGTCATTAACCAGGACCTGCTTGGAAAGCAAGGGTAGAAACTCTTTCCCTCCCTGATGGGATGCGGGCCGGCAACTGCTGCTCTGAAGATGTGCAGCTGCTCCTCTCTGGAGAGGCCATGGAAGGGCTGTGATGGTCTACGGGAACCAGAGGAATGATGAGCTCAGGTTGGCATTTAAGCTTCATGGGAACAAGCAGAATGAAGAGCTTACAGTGGAGATGAAATTTGCCTGTGCCTGACTCCTCCGATGAAACCCCAATAAGTCCAGATGAAGCAAACACCTTCTCCCAAGTAGCTAGGAAACCTCAGAGTCCTGAGCACCTGCACTTAGCCTGGAAAGGCCGGGAGGCAGCTCTAAATCCTCAGGTGAGGCAGCACTGAGGTCCTGGTATGAGAGCACTGTGTAGCAGTGCTGTCCAGAGCCACTGCCAGGAAGTTCTGGGAGCTCCAGTCTATGAGATTCAGATCTACAATTTGAAAGAGCAATGCAGGTCACACCATGCTTGGCTAGAGAGCCCTGCCCTTCACCCGTGCTGCTGCAGCAGGTGTGGGTGCACATGTGCACACACACACGTACAGGTGAGGGGCAGCCTTCTGAGTGTCACTATGCCCAGCTGCTGGGGCCAGGTACCCTGCTCCAAGGCACCTACACAGTGCCCTAGACCACTGTCCCGGTAAGGCCACACAGGGACACTCCAGAAGGGGTCTGTGCTAGCCTGGGTACACCAAATAATACAGATAGCCCAGTTACACTGTCCTAGGAGCAGCAATCCAGTGCAGAATGTTCTGGATGCCCAGCACTCAACCCTGTAGCCTACTTACAGTAGTCATTGAACATCTCTGGTGCATCCAAGACCCGTTCTGGCTTTGAGGGAATATTTCTGCTATTCTTCCTGCTGGATCCAGGTGCCATTTTCTGACTCTAGAGCACTTTCAGGTTATTCTGACAGCCTGTGTGCAGGGGAACAGGTTTGTTAACCCGAGTTAGTTTCCTCCCAGCTGAGTGCTGCTCACCCAACTAGGAATCCCTTGGAGTGAAAATAAAGTCCTAAGAGAAACACTCACAAGCCTGCAGTGCACTAAAATCACTGGCAGTATGAACTGCTGAACAGGGGTGAGCTACAATATCCTCATTCATGGAAACAAATTTGACAAACACTTGGGTTTTTGAATCCCATTATATTTAGTTGCAGTTTAAGCTAGAAAGTGCACAGCAGAGGGTTTGATGCTCTTACAGACTTCATGAAGGTTTGGAACCTGCAGTATAGGTGAAATGTCACCGACATCTTTTCATAAAAATCCTTTCTTTAGGATTTTTCCCCCTTCTGAGAAGCTGTGGCCTCAGCAACAAGAGGTAAACAATGGTTATCTGCTGCTGGGGAATGCAACAGGTGGATGTGTGATTGGTCTCGGGTGGATGTTTGGATTTACTGACCACTCAAGGCAGAGCTAGGTCTCGCTCTCTGCTGAGACACAGCCCTTTGTTTATTCATCCTTTTTCTATTCTTAGCTTAGCTAGCCTCTGAGAACTTTCCTTCTATTTCTTTTAGTATAGCAATAATGTAATATATATCATAAAATAATAAATCAAGCCTTCTGAACATGAGGTCAAGATTCTCATCTCTCTCTTCACCCTGAAGACCCTTGCAAGCCCTGTAACAGGTGACCAACTGGCAGTCATAGCAACTCTCCTAAATAAATTCACTGTAACTGTTATGCCCTCCCTCGACCTCAGGAACCTTAAGAAAGGAGACTCCAGCCTGTACAGCTCTCAGAAACCAGTTGATTTCTCCTGTGACCACACACAGAGCCTCTGTGTTTCTGTTCCCCTGACCTGATCTCTCCTGCTGATTCAGCTCACACAGAGCCTGTATCATACCTTCTGGAGCATTCTCTGGTTTTCCTCGGAGGTGGAGGATTTTTGCCTCTTCTACATCAAAACCATTCAGATTCACTACCCAGGCTTTCTGTTGCTCCTACAGAGACAAATCACCCCCAGTGCAATGCATTTAAAACAATTCCCACACTGCAATTTAAACAGACACCTAAGTCCCCTTCTCTTAGAATCTGAAGATGTTTGACTGTGCTGCAAGGGTCAGTCACACAGAGGCAGGTCAAAGCAGTTTTTCCTCAGACTTCCATACATCATCCTGCTCACATTTTCACACAATGGCAAATTCAGTGTCATTGCCAGTGGGAAAAGCCACAGCCACAAAGCGACCAAATGCTTCATAAACAGATTTCAGAACACAGTGCAAAACATTCCAGAAGTGTTCCCTGTGGAGACATTGTCCTAGAATAGCTACCACCAGCAGTTTCACTTTGCATAGGCTCACAGCTTTGTGTTTGTGTTGCCTGCTACATTTTAAAGCCTCATTAGTCAAAAGCTAAATTTTGCTACCACAAGCAGCATAGGCTTAGAGTGCATGGCAGTCTCTACAGCTTCAGTCTCATCCTAGGCTCCTGAAGCCCAGAGCTGCAAGTAGTGATGGCTGAGACTTGTCAGTCCCGTGTGCCCACTTGATAGAACCTATTGTTCACTGCTCTGTAAAGGGGCAGGAAGGAGTGGCAGTTGTTGAAGCAATTGTAACTTAGCAACATGCTCACCTTCTTGGTAGGGGAATCCTCAGCAGGGTCATTCTCTTTGCTTAGGAGGGAATTTGCCATCTCCATCTGCATAGTTCTGCGTTTGGCAATGTAGCAATCCCCCCTGGCCTTTGTGGGGTAGCTTTGAATTTTGGATCCAGATTTACCTGCATTCACATATGAAAATATTGTCTTACAGCTATTTAACAGCCTGTATTAGAGCTTTCACGGGAGCAAACCCAACACTCTTCCACATCACACCCACCAGACAAGTAGGACTCTGAGGTCTCATGCCACACAGTCACAACTAACTTATATTTTCCTCCCTGCCACCAAGTTGGTTAGGGACAGTGTGGTGCAACTCCTTGGGTCTAGTGCAACAATTCCAAGGTCCAGAGATAAGGGGAAGATACAGAAACGCTCACAGGATGTAAAGCTGTCCGCTGACAGTCCCGCCCACACTCGTCCTAGCATACAGCTGTGCCAGCAAGGCTCAGCTGGGCGAACAGCAGCTGGCCAGCCCCAGTGCTCAGAGCTCTGCCCCTCATGCTGGCAAGGAGGTGGGTGGCTGTCAGGAGCACAGCCCACCTCCTCCTGCCTGAGCAGCAGCGGGTAGGGCAGCGTGGCAGGGAGCCCAGAGCCCCATGGCTACGGACAAGCAGCCTGGGCGAGGCTCCCGCACTCAACCTCTGCCGCTGGTGGCCGGTGCTCACCGGGTGTCTTGGATGGCATCTTGCTGGAGCTGTGGGAGCGATTGGCCGGCTTCATGGGCGACACGCCGACGGGGCTGGGCCCGGGGCCGCTCTCCTTGGCCTTGCGCTGCCATCGCGCAGGCGGCGCGTTCGGGATCAGCGTGTCCAGCTTCAGCAGCCCGTGCAGGTCCGCCTCGAACAGGAACTGCGCCGTGGTCCTGTGGGCGGGCGGGGTTAGCCGTGCCCACCGGCCGGGCTGAGCCTACTCCGACAGCCCCGCCGGCCTCCCCACCACCGGACCGTGCAAGCGCTCCGGCCGCTCCTCCCCGCCAAGGCACACCCCCACTCTCCCCAGCCGCTCCTCGGTACACTCCGTCAGCCGATACGCCCTCCCTCCGCTCCTCGGGGGTCCCTGATCAGCCGGCACCTCTTCCAGCCGCTCTTTGGGGCTCCCTCCGATAAGCGACATTCTCCCTTCCCCTGTCCGCCCCACCACGGCGGCTTCACACCCAACGGCCGCGCACTGCCCGGCGACGGCCGCGCGACGCAATGCGATTGGCTGAGCCGCGGGACGGGGCGGAGCGCTCCGCGCGTGAAGTGAGGGGGCGGGACCGGGGGCGGGACTGGGGGTGGGACCGGGGGCGGGACTGGGGGCGGGACCAGGGCGGGGCGGCGCAGGAGGGACCAGGCGGGGGCTCGGGGGGAACAGGAGTTTATGGCGGGGTGGGGGCGGTCGTGGCTGTCCGCGGCTCCCAGCCGCTCATGAGCAGGTAGGACTGGTTGGCGATGTCGGTGCTGGACAGGTGGCCCCCAGCATGCTCTGGCGGCGGGCCCGCCTCACGCCGCGGGCCGGGCAGCACCTCCAGCAGGAAGGGCAGGACGGTCTCCTCCGGCAGCTGCTTGTCGAAGGCATGGCCTGGGGCCACATGGAGTGGACGGGGTAGGGGCTGCCCTTCGAGCTGCCCCCGGGAGCAGCTGAGTCGCCCTGCCCACCCACTCACCTGGCCGTGCTTGCTGCTTTCCTGGAGGAAGCTGCCCAGAGCACGGTGCAGCTCAGGAACGGGCGGCCAGAGTTTCTGCTTCATGTTGCTGGGTACGCAGGAAGGGGCATCGAATTTACCCTCAGACTTGAGGTGCCCTAATGCCCCATGCAAGGTGCCCAGGCTTCGTGCTGGACCCCCCGCCTGTCCCCGGCACAGCCCTTACCTGTAGAGGGAGGGGAAGGTGCAGCGCAGCCCCAGGAGCGCCGCTGAGAAGAGCAGCGGCACCACCGTAACACTGGGGATGAGCCAGCCTGCATCGCAGGAGGAATGCCGGAACTGTAGCCTTTCCCAGAGCCACCATCTCTGAGCCCCTCGCAGCCCCCTGCCCCGTGCCCCCCTCCCCATTTCCAGCACTGTCCGCCTCTTGCCGTCAGCCGTGTGGCTCCTGCGGCCGCAGCCTCCAGCCCTGCCCCTTACCCGCATCGGCCACGGCATCAACCACAACGGGTTTGGGCCCGGCGCTCCAGCTGCCCCGGTACCACGGCCCGCTGGGCTGGGCCCGCACCTGCGCGGGGTAGCGGGAGCCTGACCGCAGGTCCAGGACCTCTTTCCTCGCTGCTCGCGGAACCTGCAGGACCTGCGGGGCAGAGCCGAGCTGGAGGCATGGCTGCTGTGGGCTGGCACCAAGGGGCGGGTCACGCTTGGCCCGACCCCGCGCCTGCCGTGTGTCAGCAGCGGAGGGGGGCAGTGCTGCTCGGGGTTTCCTGGGCAGGCCTTGCCTTCCAGCCATGGCTGCTCTCCATGGCATAGCGGACCTGGTAGTCCAGCTGCTCTGCAGGCAGCTCCAGGGGCGGCAGCCACTGCAGGCTCAGCCGGCCCTGCGACGCTGTTGCCTGCACAAGCTGTGGGGCATCTGTGAGCACTGCTGGTGTTGGGGATAGGCATTTGTCGCTCCTGTGCAACGGGACATGGGACACTGTGTCCCCTGTGAGCCAAGCAGGGGCTGCGGTGGCACTGGGACTCACCAGCCTGGTGCAGCCAAAAGGGCTCCTTGAAGTAGCTGAGTGTGGGCAGCATGTGGGTCCTGGTGACATTCACCAGGACAGAGATGGCACTGCCAGCCTTGGGCTGGAAGGTGCAGGTGCAGGCTGGAAGGTGCCCTGTGCCCTCCTGCTTACCTCCTCGCACTGTTGCCATGCATCTTCCCTGTGGGAGGAGTGGGGAGCCAGTCAGTCTCACCAAAGCATACCCACAGCCAGCATTCCTCCTGCTCTTCCCCAGGAAAGCTACTGCTGCTTGTAGTTGGAGGTGCAATGTGGTGAGGGGGTATGAGATTGGTGGTGGAAGGGCAGGACAGAGCAGGGCACGGGCAAGGGGCCCAGTGTGGGATATTGGGACACAGCAGGACCAGTGGTGTCTGGGATGTGCCTGCATGGGTGCCACCTGCCTGCCATGCCCCTTACCTTGTGCCAGCCCCGCTCGGAGGTGGCCGGTAGAAGAGCTGGTGGGAGCTGTGGGGCTCTACAGGGTCCCAGCTCCACTCGCAGCGCACGTGCCGCAGGTAAGGGGTTCTGCAGCACAGCCCGATGTCTCCTGGGCAGGGAGAGCCAGGACAGGGAGGGGGCTGCTTCCCCTTGGCCCCCCAAAACTTGGGAGTCACACCTTGCTACAACAGGACCCCCACCCCTGCAGCCCCAGGCGTGGGTGCCTCCCTGCTGTTGCTGCCAGCACCCCTGCAGAGGGGATGGCTGCTCACCGGAGGAGTGTGGGGTCTCTGCAGCCAGAGCCTGCGACCAGGGCCCCCAGACGCCGTCCATGGAGGTACCGTCGGGCTTGCTGCACAGATGGTACAGATGTGTCGCAGACATTTTTCTACAGAAATCCTTTCTTTCAGATTTCTGTGTCTTCTGGAAGGCAGAGGCCTCAGAAGGGAAGGTAAACAATTGTTATCAGCTGCTGTGGAATGTAATTGGAATGCAATAGGATTCACCTTGATTGGCTCATTTTCTATGTTTATAATTAAGGACCAATCACCAGTGCAAGCTAGGGGACTGAGTCCCTGGACACAACTTTGTTATGGATTTCTTTCTATCTATTCTTAGCTTAGCTTAGCAGCTCTGCAAACCTCTCTCCTTATTCTATTTAGTATAGTCATAATGTATTATATATTATATATCAATAAATCCAGCCTTCTGATCAAGAAACAAGATTCCCGTCTCTCTCTCACCACCAGCGACCCACTCAGGCGCTGTAATATCTGGTGACCCCTCGTGTAAGAGCAAAGATTAATTTGATAAGACCAGAGGAGCAAAATTGCTGCACTGGGTAAAAATCCTGTATGTGTAGCATTTGATAGTTGCTTTGAAGCGACCACAGAAAGTGGATTCAAGCCAGGAGCTGAAGAACTGAAGATCCTGATTTGGGCAGAGTTCACAGCCAAGGCTGACCACGAAAAAGAACCTTCTTCTGGAAAACCATCAGGAAAGATGATGGAAAAGAGCAGCAGACCTGTGGAGCTGGCCAGAGCAAGCTGGACTCTTTCAAAAGGTACTGTGGGCTTTTCTATCCCTGATGAACCAGTCCTTCGTAGTCTGTGGCTGTTCGTATGGCAGACACATGCCTTGCCAGAAGAGATTCAATTCTCCCCTGCAGAGGAAAAACTTATTGCCCTCTGGAAACACTGGTCTAGAGAAGATGGGTTTTTTTTGTCAGAAACAGATCTCTATGGGTTCTTTAGATGGGCAAAGCTTTTTGGGTTCTTTACTGATGTCCTGTATGCTTTAGATGCTTTTGTCTGGGAGTGCATGGACTCCATTTTCCAGTTCATCTGGAGCCAGGGACGTGTCCTGCCTTCTATCTACCCAGCATTTATAAAGCTTTTCCCAGTTCTGAAATGCAGAGTAGCGTCTTTTCAATGGATTTCTAATTGTTATGGCCAGGCTCCGTTTCCACCGGCCTTGGCAGAAGAGCCGGTGGGGGACGACATTCTGCTTCCCACCCCCCCCTGCTTCGCGGCGGGGGGGGCTGAAACTTCACCGGGTGAAGAAGTTTTTTTTACTCTTGCTCCGGAGCATGCTCAGATGGAGTTTTCTCCTTCCCCCCCTTCTCTCTCTCCGGGGGGATGGGAGTGGCCGCTCAAGCCAGCGCCGGCCTCTCAGACTCCGCCTTCAGACATGGGGGCGGCACCGGTCTCTGAGGCTTCCTCCCCGCCCCTGCCAGCGCCCGTGTCCGAGACTGAAGAAGAGACAGCACTCCCGATTGACCTGTTGCTAAGCAGCGACGATGCTCCGCCGCTTCTTCCGGCTCCACTGCTGCCTGAGCGCGCTCCGATGGAGACTGCGACTGCGCCTCCGCAGCGGACCCCAGAGTCAGCGGCAGAAAACAGCGTTGAGCCCGCGGTACCCTCGGAGCAGTCGGCGGCGGATCCCACGATCAGCATGGTTCCCTCCCCAGTTCCGGCCCCCTCCCCGCTGCTTCCACCAGACGTCCCAGCGGCTTTGCCGTTGTCAGAGACTGCCGTGGCACCGGCGGCTTGTTCGAGCTCGGGCCGTCCCGGGCCAGCTGCCCCAGCAGTCGCCCCGGCGGGGGGGTCTCTCCTTCAGTGGAGCGGGGGCTGCCCGCCAGCTGACTCTTGCGGCAGTCCAGCTGCCAGTTTTTAAGATCAGCGGCGGTTTGGGGGGTGGTGTTTCGGTTGCTGTCCCATGGAGGCTGCCATCTCTGCCGCCCCTCTTATGCCCTAGTGGCGAGGGGCAGGTGGGTTCTGCTGAAAGTTCTGCCTCTGATCCCCAGCCCGGAGGGGGTGTGGATGATGAAGCCATGGGGCGGATGAGAGGCAAACCCAATGCAGTGCAGGGGAAGAGGGCACAGTTGGAGGAGACCATAGCCGTGAGGCTGTGGGGAACAAACATCTCCAGACCCCAGATGGGATTTCTGGGGAAGGCTTCTATTTCCCTGCTGCTGGCATGCCTCAGTGGTTTTGGGGAAAGGAAGCATCTCACTGCCCGTGCGGCCATTGTACTGGCAGCAGGGTTCAGGCCTGCGGGAATGCAGAGCCTGTGTCATGGGTTTGGCCTGGGCTGTTTGGCTCAGGAAGCTCCTGAGCTGGGCCCACTGCGTGGCCTCCTTATGTTTTTAGGGATTCTGGTTTCTCCTACCGGTCCTGGTCCCCCTTTGTGAGCCAGTTTTGGGGTTCCTGGTCCAGCATGGGCCAGGGCCCCCAGGCCTTTCCTTCTCTGGCACTGCTCTGCTTGGCTGCTACTCTTTTGCTTTTCGATCAAAAAAAAAAAAAAAAAAAAAAAAATTAAATTAAATAAAAAATATTGAAAATAGCGGGCAGCAGCTATGAAGCATTGAAGCATTGAATTGAAGGGCCAGAAAAGGACATTCCAAAGTTGTTCAAATTGTTTGAAATTGTTGTAAGACTGTCAATGGTTTTTGATAACTATTGATGGAACTCTTTTGCAGAAGTCTGTTTCAGGACCAAAAGGACTCTCAGATATTCCAAGGGAAACAACTTCGGTTCTTGGACTGTTCCTGAAACTCAGCTGCATGGACTTGAATTCTCTTTGCATTGTTTTTTGCATTTTCTTAGATTGTAGGATTGTTTTAGTGATTTATTAGTATTCTATATTTTACAGGTGAAGAAATTTCCTGTTCATTCCACATCAGCATTTTTCTTTTATTTTATACAATTTAAAAAGGTGAGATGTCGCAGACATTTTTCTACAGAAATCCTTTCTTTCAGATTTCTGTGTCTTCTGGAAGGCAGAGGCCTCAGAAGGGAAGGTAAACAATTGTTATCAGCTGCTGTGGAATGTAATTGGAATGCAATAGGATTCACCTTGATTGGCTCATTTTCTATGTTTATAATTAAGGACCAATCACCAGTGCAAGCTAGGGGACTGAGTCCCTGGACACAACTTTGTTATGGATTTCTTTCTAACTATTCTTAGCTTAGCTTAGCAGCTCTGCAAACCTCTCTCCTTATTCTATTTAGTATAGTCATAATGTATTATATATTATATATCAATAAATCCAGCCTTCTGATCAAGAAACAAGATTCCCGTCTCTCTCTCACCACCAGCGACCCACTCAGGCGCTGTAATACAGATATGGTACCTCACCCCTGGCTCCAGGCCCCGGAGCACCACCCAAGTGTTGGCCTGGACCAGCCTCTGCAGGAGAGGGGCCAAGCTGAGGAGCAACTGCAGGCTCCAAACGCCCCTGCCCATCCCTGACACTTCTATGTACCTGTCCCAGTGCTGCTCATTTCAGAGGGTGCTGCCTTGGTGCAGAGAAAAATCAATCTTCTGCCTTCCAGGGAGCTGAACGACAAGGGACTCTTAACCATCCAACACCTGGCTGGGTCCCATTCAGAGGTCCTGCTTTGAAGCCTCCGTGAGGTTTGCTTGGCAGTTACCAGCGAGGTGAGAACATTGTTCTGAATTGTCCCCCATACTTCACACACAGTGTGTAGAGTAGGCATGTGCTTGTTCATCTCCATGTGTGCTCAGGGTCTGCCTTCATTTCTGGTTTTAGACCTGAGATTTCTAATTTCTGTCAGCTGTCTGTAGGATCAGTGGGTACATGCAGCTGTATTTACTGGCAGGTCGGGTATCTGACACTCATCTTTGAGTGCAAATGCAGAAACTGAGACACTAATGATGGTTTTTCCCAGAGTCCCAGTTTCTGCCCAAGCTGTAATTCAACACTGCAAATTATTCTGTAGACCTGAGCCTGTGTTTTCTGTTTCCTGGCTGAGTGCTTCAACTGCTGGTGTTGCTTTTTTGAACAGGAGCACCTGACTATTTTATCTTTATGACTTGTGCCTTGATAATTTGAAAGCAGCCCTTGCTTTAATTTTCTAGTAAAAGGGCCTAAAATGAAAGCTGTGGACATTTTAGAAGTGTTAAGTAGAACACTGAATGAAATTTTTATTTTAGGCCCACAGTGAGCAGGTCTGCGGCCAGAAATTGGTGCCAGAGTAAGTGCCTTTCTGTGTTTGTGCTCTCCAGCTCTTCCTGTACTTGTATGTTCCCCTGGACACAGTGGGATGTGTTGTCATTTCCTGGGACTTCTCCTGAAGGCAACTGGTTTTCTTTTCAAGGTGATTCTTATGTTTACCCTCATGGCTTCCCCAGGTGACCGACCTCCGTTCCAAGGTGTCCTGCTCTGCCATTGTCACTCTGGGAGAGCTCTCTGTGACCTTGAAGAAGGACATGGACTCTGAGGTGGATGAGGGTGCTCGGGTCCTTCTCCAGATGGTGTCCAGCTCCCCAGAATTTGTTCAGAAAGCAGCCAGTCAGACCCTGGGGATCCTGGTGGAGAATGTGACTCCTGCACGAGCAATGACTGCTCTCATGGACACGGGAGTCAAGTAGGTTCTTCTTCTTTTAGTGATATTCTTCACCTTTGTGTGTGTGGGAGGGAGAAGGGATGAGACAGAGAATGGGAATGGTGGGAGGGAAGGGTCCTGTATCCTGCATCTTCTATGAACTCAGTGACTTGATTCTCCAACCAACCTCACTTCTGTCCTCTTGTCACCTATTTCTGCCCTCCTGCAGCCCATCAGTTCTCAGAATCACAGAAGTGTAGAATATGGGGAGTTGGATGGGCCCATCAGGACCATCGAGTCCAGCTCCTGGCCTTGCCCAGAACAGCCCAAGGGTCACACAAGTGCCTGAGATTGCTGTCCAAATGCTCCTTCAGCCCTGTCAGGCTTGGTGCTGTGACCACTGCCTTGGGGAGCCTGTTCCAGTGCCCAACCACCCTCTGGGTGAAAAACCCTTTTTCCTGATACCCAAACTAAAGCTCCTCTGACTCAGCTTCCTGCTGCTTCCTGGAGTTCTCCCAGTCTGTCAGATTTTCCTAGAAGTGGTGACTGATAGGGAAGTGAAAGTGCCTGCAAAGGCCAAGGATAGAGCCTTGTGCTTTTGTGGGCAGAGGGACAATTGTAATGGCAGCTGTGAGCAGTGTTTGGTATTTCACAGCTCTAACCACAGAGGCCCTGGGAAAACCATGTCTCCTCATGATGCCACTAATTTGGGAAATGAGGAGGGTCCTTGCTGGGGCGTGGAGCGCATGGGGGACAATCTGCTGGGTGTGGCACAGCCTGCATAGCAGGTGCAGCTCCTGCCAAAGGACTCTTGTATGACTGTCCTGGCTTAGAGCTCTACTTTCTATGCAAACTGATGTTTCATGTTAGCCTTGAGATGATGAATCACTTTACAGGCACCTCCACAGGCTGACTGCCATGGGACAGTTGAAGCAAATGCTGCCTTAAATGTTGGTGCTGGGCCTGATAGTTCCCAAGAGACACTCTCTAGAACAGGACAGCCTGGCTAAACTGCCCTGCCTGCCACCCTTTCCTCAGCTTTGCAATAGGGTAAAACATTCAGATGGATCCATTGCCAAGCCCCACAGAAGAAACAGGCTGCATTGCTGGATATTCTGCAACTTCACAGCCCACCACGTGTTTTCCCTGCATTTGTTTTTTTCCAAAGGTCTGCAGATTTGGGGATAAATGGGTGGAAAGAGCCTCAGTCCTGCTGTAGCTCTGTGTACTGGGTGCCCTCTGATGGGTCAGCATCAATTGTCCTTAATTTCTAAATTATTCATATGTCATCTATTTCTTTAATCTTTCTCCGAGTAAATACTGTGAAAGAAACTGAGTATCAGACAGGGCAGGGAGACTGAATTCCTCCCTCTTCTGTGCACGCAGGCCTAGTGTGCAATGCTACCTTTGTGTTTAGCTGAGGACAGAGCCTTCTGCAGGTGTCTGAAGGTGCAGGGAGAGCCCAGGCTCCTTCCCCCAGCAAGGGCAGGGAGCAGCTCTGGCCAAGGCCGGCGCTGCTGCTGCTCCTGGTCCCTGTGCCCAGGGTTTGCTCTCTCCTCCCCAGCAGCCGCCCCGCCCCGGTGCGCGAGTGTGCGGCCCAACTCCTGCTGTCCCTGATGGAGAGAATTGGAGTCACCCAGCTCGCAGGCACACCCAGGGCTGAGAGGCTGCCACACGTGGCAGGGAAGCTTGCTCAGGACTGCCACAAGGACACAAGATAATGATCTTCATTTCACCTCCCAAAACAGGAAAACCGTTTTGTGTCTGGCTGTAAAGGTGAAACCACACAAGAGTGGAAACTAAAGGGAATATGAAGTTACCTCATGGTGTGAATAAGGGCCATAGAATCATGGAATATGATGAGTTGGAAGGGGCCCATCAGGGTCATCGAGTCCATCTCCTGGCCATGTGCAGTGACCCCAAGAGTCACTCCATGTGCTTGAGAGCATTGTCCAAACTCTTCTTGAGCTCTGTCAGCCTTGGCACTGTGACCTCTGCTCTGGGCTGCCTGGGCAAATGGCTGTACTGGGAAACCCGAGGTTGGCCAGCAAAAAGGAGCATTGCCACCTTTTTCCTGTGGCTTGAAGGATTCTTTACTGAGATCAAAAGAGCTCAGATCAGCCAGTCCAACACTTTTGTTTGGCCTTAGGTGCACAACACAAAGCCAAAGTGTTGGCTAATGTTCATCACTGAAGGATCCCAACATCCATTTTTCATTAACTTCAGACTTTCTAGAAATATTTCAGGGGTCTTTAGCCAAAATATTCAGTCTTTCTAAACCTGTTCTGCAGATTTCTAGAATGCTGTTATCTGTGGCGCAGTGAGTTCTAAACTTCTTCTTGAAGAAAACTGTGGTTTCCTACTGGCAAAATCAACCCAAACCACCAAAATCCCCTTCCTTTGGTGATTAAATTCTCATGAATAGCTGCCAAGAACACCAGAGCAACTAGCTGTCCCTGTGCACAGTATAGAATAATCAATAGGATGCATGAGGTGTTTTGTCCTGGCTTCCCTGCCAGTTAAAGAAAGGCAAATTATTGTGCAACGGCAGCAAGACACTGCTAATAGGCTCTGACAACAAAGCAGATGTGTTTTGCCTGTTTCCTGGGATCCTTTGATGCTGCAGAACCACACCCCCAGTTTCAGAGTGAAATGGTATTTTTCTGTTGCTCCACATTATCCTCTTGCCTCTTGTGTTCAGCTGACAGCACTGTGCACTGTCAAGTGAGGTAAATCTCCCTCTCTGCTGAGTAGGCAATGCCTACTTATGCAGAGATTGCACCTGATGAGTTTAAGGTATCAGTCTCTTCTGTTAACACTCTTCCTGTGTTTGTTCACTTTTGTTTTGTTTCCTTCCTTCATTCCTTCCTTCCTTAGGCATTATGGACAGGAGATGGTGAAGATGTTGCTCAATCATCAACAATTTAAAACAGTTTTGGAACAATCTCTTTCCCCCCGTGACCTGGAAGATATTCTGACAAGAATTAAGAAGAAAGTAAGTGCTTGGCAGGAGAAATGTCTCCTTTGTGCAAGTATTGCCACTGCTAATATGAGATCAAACATAGCCAATCTGTCTTTAGCTCATTTCTCTTCTGCTGAATCATTTTGCTCCTGGGAATGAGCTGTTAATCCTCAGCCTGTTCATCTGCAGACCACAAAGGAACTGATATTATTAGGGAAAAAGTGGGGTTTTGAATATTTTCAATATCGGTCACAAAGAGGAAACGGAAAGAGGAGAAAATGGGTTTACATTTAAGCGTAAGCCCCCACCATGCTCTCCCTACCCTGCCCCCTGCAAAGCAATTAAGTCAGAATTGTGCTTCTGAAGATAACAGAGTCTTTGCAAAGACACTGGAAGTAGTAGTGCCAAGAAAATTCCCAAAATTACAAAAGATGTCCAAGTCAAACCTAGTTACTACAATGACTGTCTGTCTTTTGGGAATACTGCCCTGCTGTCCAGCCCTGAGGAGCTGGAAGAAGCTTGGTGAATTCAGCAGCATCCAGTGGAAAATCCTTTGTTTGTTTGAGTGAGGCAATTTTATTTTTTCTATCGACATTATAGAAGGGAGCCTGCCTTTGTGCAGGCACAGGGAGAGTGAGTGTTGAACCAAATTGACTTCCAACACAATGGGCCAACCCCCAAAAGAGTCCAGTTTGTTCTGTTGATTCCTTCACAAACACTCGTTGTCTGCCAGTTTGCATTATTCCCATTTATGCTCAAGACCAAGGAATTTGGGATTTTAGACTGCTGCTGAGTCTGGTAGCACCCATAACCTGCCTTGGGCTATTGAAAACAAAGAGTTGGCATCACTGAATCTCTGGTCTGTTTCCATCTGTAAGTTATGTTTCCCTAAGCCTTGGTAGCAGTGATCCTGGTTTTAACTTGTGTTTTCAACAGGGAATTTCCTGTTTTATATTCTAAAGATTGATGGGGTTTCTCTATGTCTTTGTAGGGATGGAAAACCAGAAGGCTGAAGGCCTATCTGTCAAGGAGCCGGTGAAGGAGAGGAACGATGGCTCAAAGGAGCCCCAGGCCACATTGTCTGCTGGCAAACGGTACTGAGCACTTTTGTCAGATGTGACAAAGCACATGACAAGCTTTACATGCCTCTTCCTCAGAAAAAACTGTCTGCAGAGATGACCAATGCCACAGATTGTTTCCTTTCCCTACAAATGCTCTAGGATAAAAAATGTCTACTTGTGCATTGTGCTGAACACAACTTCTCTGGAGGGGTTTCCACAAAAATGGAGAGACAAACCGACACCCATTGGTGGCAGCTCAGACGATCCAGTGCATAGCAAGGGCAGTGTTGTGGAGGCTGGGAGAGGGCCAAGTTTCTGCTGCATGACTTGGGACAAGTAAATGCAAACAGGGCTTTTTTTTTCACCTGAGTGGAGTCTTTTTCAGATGGGTGTTTTGATGAGAAATCTCAGTCTGGAAGCAAGATGCCATTCCACAAAGATGCAGTTCTCATCTGTGTGGTTTGGCCTGGTTGAGTCATGGTTTTCTTACCCTCAAACAGTGCCAAGTTTGAGTAGTAAGGAGCAAGGTAATTCCTGAACAACTTTAGTCAGCGGGTGTCTGAATGTGGACTTTTTACCTTGATATTCCTGTCCTTCATGTAATCTGCTTGATGGACAGCATGTTTGGTTTATTTCCCCCTGTGCTGCAATCAGCATTTAAGACAGGAATTTGCTCCTTGCTGTCTCTTCATGGCAGCTGCAGAGCCACTTTTACCTGTTCTCCTCTGATAGCAGAGGGGATTTATTTAGCTCTGTCCTGCTCAGCAGTGGCAGGAAAGTGACCACATGCCTCAGTAGCACAGCTGGCATCTTCCTGTGCTCATGGAAGAGACAGGTTGATCAGGAGAATTGTTCCCAGTGGGGTTGTGAAGCTGTGCATCTTGTCTCTAGGCAAGCAAATGAAATGTGAGTGTAGTTCTGGGATGTCTGGCTTCTGTTTTATCTCTGTTACTGATTTTCTGAATCCTTCAAATATTGCCCTGCTCATCTGTTCAGATGCATCTGAGCTACTTTTCCAGATTGTCATGCCTGGTTGCAGAGACACTTCTCCAGAGTGATGAGTTTCCTTATTCTAAGACACACATGTGTCCCACATGAGGAGGCATTTAAACTTGGCAGTAGTGTCTCTCTTTCTCCACAAAGCAATGTGACCTGTGTGCCCTGGCAGCCATCTGAAGATAGATCAGACGCATCTCATCCTTGGTTTTCCTGAGTGAGCACTGGCAAGATTGTTACCTGCAGATTGTCTCCTGTAATGATTGTCATGAGGTCCATGTTGTTCTTCAGAGTCCCATGACTTTCCAGCTTGAAATCACATAATTAGGAAAGCTGCTCAAGATGTTTTGCTCACAATTAACTGAAGGTATTGTCTTTGGCTGCAGCTCTCTCCATAGAGAGCAGCAGGCACAACTTTGCCAGGCATTGTCCTGGGGAAGGCTGTGAGAAGATCAGAGAAAAGAATGAGAAACACTTCTTATCTTCACTTGCTGCACCTGTTGTTGTGAACACGTGGAATGTGTTATGGAGATTTGTTTACCAAAGGGTAATTTCTTAATTGGCCACTGGTGATGGTTTTTTGGATTCAATTGGCCAGTCTGGTCTGTCTGTATCAGACTGTCTGTGAGGGCAATGAGTTTCAGTATGGTATGGTATGGTATGGTATGGTATGGTATGGTATGGTATGGTATGGTATGGCATGGTATGGTATGGTATGGTATGGTATAGTATAGTATAGTATAGTATAGTATAGTATAGTATAGTATAGTATAGTATAGTATAGTATAGTATAGTATAGTATAGTATAGTATAGTATAGTATAGTATAGTATAGTGCAGTACAGCACAGTACAGTACAATAAAGTGATTGATCAGCCTTCTGGAATCATGGAGTCAATGCTAATTATTTCCACGATGGGGATGCCATGCTACGATAATTATCACCACCAGGTCCACATTTGGTTTTATTTCCCAGGGTGAAATCTCCCTCTGATGGACACCTCCTACACTGTGCAAAAGCCCAGGTCACGTCACCTCCAGCTGTGGAAGAAACGGAGCTGCTCCAGAAGCTTTACCATCTCCTGGAAGCCAAGGGGTTTCAGGCACAGATGGAAGGAGTGGAACTCCTCCTAGACCTGTGCAAAACCAGCCCCCAGCTCATCTCCACTAACATTGCCCAAGTATGTAGGGTATCTTCACTGCTCCTTTCCTTTAGCTCCTTTCCTAAGCCTGTAGCAGCAAAGTTAATTCAGTGTGTCTTGGCACTCTGTCCTGGCTGTTTGGGACACACTGGTCCCTCTCACCCAGACAAATGTAATTCAGGTCCAGGCTTCAGGACAAGTTATTTCAGTCCAGCTGTATTTGTCTGGCAGGTGCCTATTGCTGCTGTTCATCAGATGATGACAGAATTTTCTGCTGGTGTAACTGCTGCTGTCTCCTACTCCCAGCTGGGTGAAGTGAAGGGAATCCAGGCCCTGAAAGCATGGCAATTGTTCTCTAGACCAAAAGTGGGTTTGCATAGGGAAGAGAGGTGTCAGGCTGGGTTGGTTTAAACCCAGTTGTTTTATTTAAGAATACTTCTATATACTCCATCTTGTCTTACACAGGCACAGCTCTGGCTACTCATTTCCATCCTTGTTCCTATTCCTCTTGGTAAAGACAGTGCTCACCCTTCTTGGGGTCTTTTTTTCTCTTTGGAAAAGGAGGAAAACGGCTAAGGACTCATCTCTGCCTTCTCCTCCCAGTAGCTGCTTTTTCCCTTTTTCCAGGAAAAGGTGCCTGATAATGTGGTTGTCAAGGGACTGAACCTGCTCTAATGAGAGCTGTACAGCACATGACGTTTCAGAAGTCCACCTGTTACTTAGAGAAATGGTCTGGATCCTGGAAGAGTTGATCAGAGCCCTGCCCTTCTCCAGACACTGGCTCTGAGACAAACAAAAGAAAACTTAGATCTCCTCCAGCCATAGTTTTGGCAAAATCATAATTGCCCTCAGTACTTGAGGTAACTGTATAGAAAACCAGGCATTGTAAACATCTGCTTCCACTCAAAGCAAAGGTAGTCTTTAGCACTAATTAAATGGAATTGATGTAATGATTTATAGATGGAGAGAAATACCATAGGAACTATTCTGTCCCCAGCCAAACCTCCTAAAACAGAAGAAAATCTTTCAACCAGCATGAGGCTTTGCCACCATTCCAGTGAGTGGCCCACAGGAAAACAGTGAAATTGTGCAAGCGAGGGCTGACCTGACAGAAAGGATCACTTTCATCTTTGACATTGGTGACTGCTACAGCCACTCTTCAGACAAGGACATTTGAATCCAGCCTTCACGTTGCTTGTTCTCTTCACAGATTTTTGATTATTTTGTCCTGAGAATATCTGACAGCCACAAGAAGGTGAAGCAGAGGGCGCTGGACGTGCTGGCTGAAATCACAGGAGCCCTGAAAGATGCCCTGAACCCGGTGATCATTGGTTTGGTGGAGGGAATAACAAGGAACCTGAACTCAAAGGATCCCAGGGTTCGTGGGGCAGATGTGAAAGCACTGGAAGAATCCATTGCTCATTTGGGTAAGGCTGAGCCCTGGCAGGGACTCTCCTCAGCTTCGTCTCTGTCTCTCCTGCACAGGAGAGCACTGAGTGCCTTGACAGCTGCTCTTGTCTGTGGAACACTCCAGCTGACACCCACCAGAGGCTGTGCAGGTGCAGTCCTTATGCACCATCCCCAACAGGCTGGAATGGGATCAGCATTTCCCAACAGTCCCAGGAGCCCTTGGCTCTGTGCTGCTTGTCTGAAGAGCAAGTCCTGGGCTACAGCTCTGCTACAGTTCAGGGGCAAAGGGGGTTTGGAGTTTGCTTGGGCCCCGTCTGACTTCCCAAATGAACAGCTTTGCTGTTGGCATGAAGGGACACTCACCCATCAGAGCTTCTGCAGAGCAGCCACCTGGAAGGCTCTACATTAGAGGCATTAGCTGCCTATTTTCCACTTTTCTTCTTTGTGTTCTTTTTTCAAAGGGGAACTTGTGATTCACCAAGTTCATTTCTTTAGAACAAACAGGTATAAACCCAGCTGTCAATGATGCCTTGTTCCACTTGTTGTTTTGCATGGGGCAAAATGGCCACAGCAATTAACTACATAGGCAAGGGCTGCTCTAAATTCCTTTGCCACACAGATTTATGTCAGCTCTGAGAATGCTGCACTGGGGGAATATGCCTGAAAAAAGGAGTGTTGAAGAGGCAGGTCTTCAAGGGGAGTTTCCACTTTCTCCTCCCCAGCTGCTCTGTGAACTCAGGAACTGCCTGACTCAGTGCCTTTCTGTGACCCAAGTATGGGGCTCTTCCTTTTTGCTCTGGGATGCAAAACCTTTTCACTGCTTCCATGTGACCGAACTCCTGAGGTCCCTGATGTGAAATGTTTTAACACAGCTCCTGCTACAGCAGACAACTTTGGATTTACAAATGTGAAAGGAGAGCTTTTCTTTTGGAATTTAAAACCCTGCCAAACAGACTGGAAGGAAAGAAGAAAAGGATTCAAAAATCTGCAGAAATGTACTTTATTTTATAAAATGGGGTTGGCCCTGCCCTTTCCCTTCCCACTGTCCTTTCTCCTATGACCTGAGAAAAGTGAGCAGAAACGTGTGTTTCCCTTGTAGATAAAGTGTCCCTGCTGAAAGAGTTCAGCTACCAATGGAATCACCTGAGTGGCCAAGCCCTGCTGGATGTCACCGAGCGTATCACAGGCATGGCCTCCCCTTCTGAGCCCAGAGCTCTTCCCAGGGAGCATTTACAGGGAATGCCTGTGAGCAGACAGCAGAGCAGCTCCTCCAAACCAGGAGGTGCTGAGCTTGTCCCTGCTGCCCCATAGCCAAGGCAGGTGGGTTTGGCAGGTTTTCCCTGGCTGCTGCAGAGCTGGGCAGCACCTGAGATGGGGGCGGCGCTCGGCCTGGGGCTGAGCTCTCACTGGGGCATCTCAGAACCACCTCCAGCAAAGGGAGGGCTAAGAATGCCCCAGCTGGCTCCTCTCTGGGGAGCTCAGGGACATCTGTGATCTTTGAGGGGAAATGGTGGCCAATGCTGTTTCAGGGCATCCGTTTGTTTTGTCCTCACAGAATTCTTGTGTTTCTCTTGGAAAGTTTTGAGGCTGAACCGTGCAGGGCCTGGGGGTCACAGCTTAGGTCAGAACTCAACAGAGGTATCAGAGGCATGGGTTTAGTGCAAGGCAGCCTCTGGGGCACAGGGACAGAAGCAGAGTGCTGAGGCTCCCTGCCTGTGCTGTCAGAGGGGCCTTGGACTGAGCCTTTCAGGGTGTGCAAACAGTGTCTGCCTGTGTCAGCGCTGCCCAAAATGCTACAAATGCAGCTGATAATTGATTCCTCAGAGGAGCTTGCTGTGTCAGCAAGAGCCAAGGAATGGTAAAAGGATAATATCAATATATAGTAGAGAAGATGATTGATAGCCTTGCTTTAACTGGGCTAAATCCACAGCTAATTATGCCAACATCTTTGAATGCAAGGTTTAATACACTTTGTGTCTTCATTAGGAATCTCAAAAGGGCATGTTCAGCAATTGGGCATGTCAAAGGTCCTTTAAAGAGCATTTGAATAAAGTAGATCTCCAGCAATAGGGAATTTAGTTTAGCAGTTCTTTTGATCTCTTTTTCACAAAAAGGAATTACCCATAAATTATGAGTACTTTAGAAAGAGCAGATGTTCTCTCTGAGATCTAGTAGGAACACACAGCTGTTCCTCACATTCAGTAGTCACCGATGTCTTTAATTGCATTTAAATTCAAATGAATTCTCATTTTAAAATGGGTATCATAACTCTTTTTCTGCGTAGCAGAATTGGTTTTGGGTACTTGCAGGAGCTCTTTCAATGTTGATGACTGCTGGTGGATTAACAGCATAGAGAAAATGAAGTCTCTTCCACCACAGAATAATAAATGCCTACTAGATAACATTTTGTGTGATCAGAAAATAAGAATGGTCTCCAGAGCATTTCAGGTTTGTTTTCTCTCAGCAAAATCTGCCATGCAAGAAGCCTGTTGGTAGCAAATATTTGTCTGTGTTTGATATAGTTCAGTTCAGAAAATGGGCAGAGAGATTTCAGAGACAATATGAGAAAACACTCATGTTTTGGTAACATTTCAGTCCCCTGTGTAGCATTTTTCTTTCTCTATGCCCCTATTTCAGTGGATATTATAAGAAAAAAATGCCATTAACATTGGGAGGGGAAATGGCATTAAAATGTGGAGATGTTTAAATGCCACAGGAATGGGGTCTGGGTAATTGTCTAAGACACCCTGAGGTTTGAAACAGCTCTTTGTTGGAAGCCCCAAAAGCATTCTGCCAAAGACCCCAGCTGGTCACTGATGTTTCTCATCCAGCTGTCAGGCAGCAGCCATCTCTGGTGGGCAGGAGTTTTGAGGTGTGTTCTAATCCTGCCCTTTGCTGTGTGCCACTGAGTACAGGGCAGAGCCAGATTAGACATTTGGCACTTGACATCAAAGTTACAAAAATGGAATCATCCCTTTTATTAGAAATCTCTCCATTTCCTCTCTATGGTGCATTTCCAAATCTTCAGTGTGGGTTTAGACAACTTCTTAATGGAAATCAAAGGCAATTGGACATTTCATTCATTGTTCATGCAGAGATTGTGAAATAATTTAGTAAAGGTAGGAAGTCTGCCACAGGGACAAGGCTCTGGTTGGAGCAATTAGTGTTGAGGTGTTGGTGGTTCTGTTTCCAGGATGATCAGCTGCTTTGCCCGTTTCTGGACCAAGGGGCTCTGGGTGCTGTTTTGCTGCTCTTGGCCAGAGAGGCTGGCAAGAAGCAGAAGCAGAGGCAGATCCTTGTTTGCAGTGAGGCTGGTGGGTAAGGAGCTGTGTCTCTGTCCCGGCAGTGCTTGTGCAGGGGGTTCATGCCAGGAGCCCTGAAGTCGTCCAGCGCGACGCCCTGCCCGTGCTCTGGTCCTGCCTGGAGAACAAGGCGCTGCCTGTGCGGAGCGCCGACGTCCGCACCGTGGCCACCAAGCTGGCCTCTGCCCTCTGCAAGGTGATGGGCACCCAGCTGAAGGAATGTGCTGCCAGCAAGCCTCCACATTGCAGGAAAGCCTCTCCAAAATGTTGGGCTGGTGAAGGCGAGATGTTCTCCAGAAAGCTGAGGAAGCGCTGAGTTGGACACCTTTGGATTTGCCTTTTGAGCTGTGCCAAAAATGACAAAATCCTAAGGAAGGGTGTGTATCTGCCCTGCTCTCTCCATTGCCCTTCCTAGTCATGGCATGGGGGGCCTGGAGCAGCTGCAGACTGAGGACAAGGTGAAGGCAATCATGGCTCAGCCTCACACAGAGGTGAGGGGGGAGCTGGGCCAATCTCTGCTGGCAGGAAGGGTCTTGTGGCAGCCCAGAGAGGCTGTGCACATTGCCAGGGAACAGCTGTGCCCTGCATGTGCCCCTGCAATGAGCTGTGCTGCTGCCAGTGCCCCTGGAGCTGTGGGGCTGCTGAGCTGTGGGGCAGGCAGAGGAGCAGGAGGGTGCATGTGCAGCTGAGCCATTCCTGGAGAGCACAGGTCTCTGGGCTCCCTGCTGTCCCAGGGCAGCCCAGAGGCCAGGCTGTGCCTGTGCCAGCTCTGGGCAAGTGGCTCAGGGTTTTGCCCTGGCCTGCCTCAGTGTCTGCCTGCAGGAGCATGTTTCCCTGTGCAGCTGTTTAGACATTTCCAGGAAATGTGTTCCATGAAATATGGAGCTTCAGCTGCTTTAGGTTTGCATGGTGGCCTCTGTTAAACTTTGTGTCTCCATTTTGCAGATGTGGCTGGTTACAGTCTTAGCGAGAAGTTTTCTCTGGACACTTCCAATGTTCCCTCACCCACAAAGTCCTCGCCTCCCGTCCAGAAGAATTCTCTTTCCTCCAAGCTCAGGAAGAAGCTGCCGCCTGTATGGAGAGTGTTTGAAAAATAGGATTGATGTGTTAGTCTTGATAGTTACAGACGTACATATGTTCTGATCTTTAGATGTAGTTTTGAAATAATGTGTTTTGATTCTGTCTTTAAGTTTTGATGACATATTTTTAATCGTATATATTTTATTTTGATGATGAAAAAAAAAATAAATAAACCAAGAGGAGAATGTGAGACCAGGACCTGCTAGCCTAGAGATCATGGGAGTGCAGCTCACTCAGTGTGCCAGTGTCTCACCACATCCTTTCCTCATTGGGCCTCTCCTCTTCCTCTTTGGCCACCTTTTCTTTGTGTCATTTGTGCTGCTGTTTTCAACTTATCATTGTAACAGGGCCACACATTGACCTGTTTGGGGGACAATGGATCCAAAAGATCCTGTCTAGTCAAAGGTTTTCTACCTAGGTGTGTTCTGTGCTCACCAAAGGCCTGAGCAAAGAAACCAAGAGAAGTGTGCCCAAATCCCAAAGCTTTGCTCTTTTGCAATCTCCCACAGATCTGGCTCACAGGTGTCTTCAATCACAATTCCATAGGTAAGAAGAGGTCATGTATTTCACTGAGAAATGATGCACTGCTTTGGCAAAGTCACCTGTATGTATATTTACCCAGGACAGCAGTGCAGCTGTGCTGTTTGCCCCTTGTTTGCAGAAGGATGAGTGCATTGGGAGGCCAATAACAAGTGACAAGGGTTCCTCAAATCTGCACTGCAGCCTGGGTGCCGTTCAGCCCAGAGGTAGGGGATCATTTGTTCCCATGGACCAGTGCTTGCCAGTGGAATGAATTCCTGCACAGCTGGAAGAAGCAATTCTGGATTCAGCTCCAGCTCTTGGTGGGCTGCATGATCATTGACAATGCTGCACTTCCAGAAATTATTCTGCAGTTTCCTTTCATAGTCATTTGAAGCTTTTAAACTTCACATTTCAATTTGCTTTGCCTTAGGGAAAAACACTTCTGGGCCCAGTGCAAACTGTAACCATTTGGCAGCAAAGTCCTCATGGTTGCCAGCTTCTGATGTTACACAATGTCACCTGGCTGCATGTGTTTGCTTAGCTCTGAGTCTAGTCCCAGCCCAGTAAAGCCCAGGCAGGGTGGCACATTGCAGGGAAAACTGGTCCATGAGCTTATGGGGTTGCCATCAGCAGCAGAGTGAATGTGCCCTTTGGGGATTTCTCTGGAGACAAAATTAGGGACCTACTCCATGCCACAATATTCTTTTAGATCTTTCTAAAATATCCTAGAAAAGGCTGTGAAACTTCACATCTCCTTGCACACCCACTGTTTGAAGAGGGGCATATTTGTCCCCCCTCAAAGTCATTGCTCTTGCACACCAGAAACATGAACATGCACCAACAGGAATGATGCATGGTCCTGCTGCTGCTGCTGCAGAGCACTGGGCAGTGCAGACCTGGGTGTTACCAATATGAGCTCTTAATTAGCATTTCATGCTCCTTCAAGCTGTCCAGATCTCAGGGCTCTTTGTTTCAAAGCAGCCACTGCACAATCTCTAGGGAAGAACAGGAAATGGGAAACAGCGACTGCCAGCCTTGCAGGGCTGTGGGGGAAAACCTGAAGTGTCTGCATCAAAAGATGAATGGGAAGAGTGTAATTGCCAAAGCAAACGCTTTGTTAGGATAGCAGGAGCAGTTCTTTACTGCATGCTTGCATGAAGATCATTTGGGATCTCCTTTTTGTGTCTCATGCAGAAAAGGAGCTCTTAATAATACCAGGCTACTTAAACCAGATTGGGATGTAGCTCTGTAGTGGTTCACAATGAAGCAGACGGCCTGCTGTGTCACTGCCAGCCCTGCTGAGCCTGCGAGGGACTGTAGTGTATCCCATGCCTGTTTTGCCTCCAAGCAAAGCTTGGTTCTCCTTATTAGTGTGGAGTAAATACAAGAGTAATCAAATGGACAATTAGACTGGACACTTTGGAGGATATGCTCATGCTTTCGCATGTCAGTCCTGTACCTCATGCTCCCAAGGCTTGTTAGTCATCATGAACTATTTTAACAAAAAAATCTCAGCTCTGTTGTTACATCTGAATAACACTGCATCAGATCATCAAGAATTTTGCTGTCAGCAACAAGACAAGAGCCTTCCGACACTCACCTGCAGCTGTCCTGGATTGCTGCAGCCCTTTGTGAAAAGCTGCTGCAGACAGAGTGTTTGGAGTTGGTTTGGGCCTTTATGAAAGATCTGTGGAGCAGTGTGCAGGGCTCTCCTGGCAGGAAACTGTTTGTCCAAGCCCAGGGACACGGTGCCGGCAGGAGCGGAGCGGCCCCGCTGCCAGCCCGAGAGTCTGTGAGCTGAGCCACGGCGGGGAGAAAAGGCAGCGAGGGGCTCCAGCCCAGCTGCTTCACTGCCCTGCCCGCTCCATGGAGCTCTGCTGTGGGAGAAAGCCGACACCGGACGAGCCCCCGAGCTTCCATCATCTGCTGGAACTGCTCTGTGACAGCTCCTGTTCTTCCGAGAGAGACCCCGGCGCCTTCTTGGAACGCGTGTCATGGGGGGGATTCTGTTTGGTAATAAAACTGTTGGGGGTTTTCCACTTTCATCTGTTAGTAATAATTTCCTATTGCTGGAAAGGGATTGTTGGCACACTTTAGAGGAGACGACTTATTGCACAATGTCCTGTTTGAAGCTGTCTCAAACTGTGTGAGACAGATGGCTTCACACAGGAGCATCCCCACGGCTGCTGAGGGGAAGGCACAGAGGAAGAAAAACCCAGTATTTCTGAGGGAACTCCTTGACACAAACCCAACCTGAGTTGTCAAACAGCAGACCTGATGTTTCGAGACATGGGCCAAAGGGGAAACCTTTCAGTGTGTTTGGTCCAGGCTGGGCTATGCTCGAGGCAAAGGTGTGTCAGTGTGTTGGATAATACTCTTTTCTTGACCTAGAGATGGGGCAACTGGGAGGTGTTTTAAAAACTTTTATTCCATTTTCAGTCTCATGAGAATGGTGAGACAATACAGGTGGTATAATTCACGCCATCACAATCAGAAGCCAATTACTTCCTAATTATAATACATTATAAGCGTTTCTTCGTCTATCAGCCTTTTGCCATGCCATGTTGTAGATGCCTTAAAGCCAATTATTTAAAAATACTCTTTGTGGGTCCCACTACAATGCATCTTTCATAGCTCTGTTTTTCCAAAATCTTATTTGCAAGGCCATCTTCTGAAACTTTTTTCCAGCTCTATTTCTCTCTCAACAATATCTGTCTTATTCCATAGAAATTTTTAAGTTAGCATTTATTGTCTCAAGGTTTATATACAGATGCATATTCTGTGGGCTTTCTACTAGGCCCTAAAAGCTTTCTACAAATCCATTTCCACATCAGTGCACTTGGCTCCTTCTCTCCTCATTGTGCCTGGCAAGCACAGGATGGTCAGAGCTCCTGCAGAACCCATCACAGCACTCAGTGGGAGCAAACTTGTGTCCAGTCCTCACCTGGAGCTGTGGTGCCCAGCATTCCACCACACTGGAATGAGGAACTGTTCCTGCTCTTTCAGAAGGAGCTGAGGAGCTTTGGCCTTCAGATCAATTGTCTGCAGGCTCCTGCAGTGCCTGCTGCTGCTCCCTTGCCAGAGGCACCCCAGGCCAGGGGGGCACATCTGGGCTGCTGTGTCTGCCTCTGGGGCTCCCTGTTCTGGGCAGTGAGGAGGAGCTGCAGAGGCTCTGCAGGACTGACAGGATGGGCTTTGGGGCTGGCAGGAGAAGCTGAGGGACCTGGGCTGCTGGAGCTTCTGAAGAGGAGGCCCAGGGCTCATCGGTCAACTGCTCCAAGTATTCTTTCAGAGAATCCCAGAATCAGCAAGGGTGGAACAGGCTACGGAGATCATCAAGTCCAGCCTGTGCCCTGACACCACCTTGTCTCCCCTGGGCCTCCTCTTCTCCAGGATAAACAACCCCAGCTCTCTCAGCCACTCCTCAAAGCTCTTGTGCTCCCGACCCCTCACCAGCCTTGTTGCCCTTCTCTGGACATGCTCCAGCCCCTCCATGTCCTTCCTAAATTGGGGGCCCCAGAACTGCAAACAGCACTCAAAGTGCCTCCCAAGCAGTGCTGAGCACAGGGGAAGAATCCCTGCCCTGCTCCTGCTGGCCACACCATTCCTGATCCAGGCCAGGAGCCATTGGCCTTCTTGGCCACCTGGGCACACTGCTGGCTCATGTCCAGCCTGCTGTCCATCAGTCCCTGCAGGTCCCTTTCTGCCTGGCTGCTGTCCAGCCCCTCTGGCACCTTGTTGAGGGAGGTGGGCAGGGAGGGAACGGGTCCACATCCAATCCTTCCTGAAATGTGGTGTTTGCTGGCACTGCCAGTTCCCAGATCTTGGTATTTCCCTATTCTGGCACAGCCCAAGTGCAGCAATTTGCTGGCAAAGAAAGCACAAACCAAGCAAATACCTGGTACCTACAGCAACCCGATCTCGTGTTTGCTGACACTGCCAGTACCCAGATCCAGAATTTTTCAGATGCCTGCACAGCATAATTCCAGCAATTTGCTGGCACTGAAAGTTAACATTTGGCAATTTCCTGGTGCTGGCAGATTCCCCACCCAGATCTGGTGTGCGCTGGCACTGCCAGTGCCCACATCTTGCAATTTCCCTCTTCTGGCACCACCCATATCCAGAATTTACTGGCAAAGAAAGCTAAAACCTGGCAACTTCCCCTTGCCAGCACCACGAAATCTGGGGTTTGCTGGCAGCAGGACTCCAGGAAGGAAGGAAGGCAAAGAAGAAGGCATCCAGATCCAGTCCTTTCTGGAGCCTGAAATGGGCTGTTTGTTGGCACTGCCA
The DNA here is from genome assembly GCA_021963965.1 of Artemisiospiza belli. Classification (NCBI taxonomy): domain Eukaryota; kingdom Metazoa; phylum Chordata; class Aves; order Passeriformes; family Passerellidae; genus Artemisiospiza; species Artemisiospiza belli. The sequence goes on along the minus strand of JAKDEW010000051.1, from coordinate 861,199 downwards.
GTGCTCAGACCTGGACATTTCCTTATTCTGGCACAGCCCAAGTGCAGAAATTTGCTGGCACAGAAATCCAAAACCTGTGGCAGCTTCCTGCTACTGGGTCTGGCACCACCCACATCTTGTGTTTCCTGCACCAGAACCCAGATTTGGAAATTTCCCGGTGCCAGCAGAGCCCAAATCTGGCAGATTTCTGTCGCTGGCTATGACACCACCCAGATCTGGTGTTTGCTGGCAGTGCCAGCACCCAGATCTGAAAACTTCCTGGTGCTGGCACAGCCCAAGTCCAGGGATTTGCTGGCACAGAAAGCCAAAGTTTGGAAATCTGCAGGTTCTGGCAACAGCACTATGCAGACCTCGAGTTTGCTGGGACTGCCAGTGCCCAGATTTGGAAATTTCCCAGTGCCTTCACAGCCCAGGTCCAGCAATGTGGTTTTAGCGAGTTTAGGCAGAGAAATTTCTTTGGACTGTGACTTTCCTTTTTCTTGGAACTGTTTAAACCTGCTCTGGACTGAAAACCCAGACAAGCACCTGCAGCAGCAGCTCACACCTGTGGCCCACCGAGCTCTGGGACGCTGCATTCCAGCACCAGAGGGACTTAGAAGAGACCGAGTGAGCCAACTACAACCCACAAAAAGGACTTTCTGAATTTGTCATCTCTTCAGCACTGTCAGAGTTTTTATTTAATATTATTCATTTTTCATGCTTGTGAATACTTTACTTGTGAAATAAACTGGGGTTTTTTCACTTTTCTCCAGGGAAGTCTTTTCCTGAACTAGCAGGGGTAGGGGCAGCTTGAACTTGCTTTCTAGACAGACCCCTTTTGAAGGCTTCCTCCCCAAATTTGCCCTAAGCCAGCACAAACAGTCATCGTGAAAATTTCACCAGTGGCATAATTTCCTGGTGGCAAATCTTGCGACAGAAGCTTGACCTCGTTCTCCATGAGAGATTCTTGGGAAGAGCAGACAGGAGAAGATTCCTGGAAAACTGAAACAGCTTTCCAGAAGTGAAATGAAAATGAAAGAAACAATCCAAGATGTTTTCCTGTATTTATTTCTATGCTCCCCTTTTCCATGTTGCATCCCAGTAATTCCAGATGCACCTCACCTCTAAGATCGGTGACTTAGTGATTTTTAGACACTCTAAAATACCATGAGCCACACACAGTTTTCCTTCCCCTGTTTTTACAGGAAAGCAACACTGGAGATGTAAGTGCAGTGCTCGGGTCAGGTAGGAATCCTACCCCAAGGGAAGGTGGCCCGACAGTGTTTGACCCTCAGCAAGGACAATGCACAGCAGCGAGCGAGGGGATCGCTGTGCCAGTGTGCAGGAGTCAGGGCTCTGCATCTGGGCTCAAGGCTGCAAAGTTCCCGTGTTTGGGCACACGGAGGGGCTGTCCCTGGGGCGCGCGGGGCTCGAACGTGGGGCTCGTGGGGCGAGCGGGGAACGGACACGGGGACGAACGGCCTCGGTGCTTCAGTTGCAGCGGTGGCAGCGGCGGCAGCAGCAGCGGTGGCAACAAAAGCAGATATTCTACAACACTCTCTCTCTTTCTTTCTCTCTCTCTCCCTTTCCCACTGTCGGGCACCCTTCTCTTGGGGTCCCTTGCCCGGCGTCCCTCTCCTCTCCCCGCCTCCCTCTCCCCGTGATGGGCCGGGCCATGCCCCCGGCCCGCCCCCGGCCCCGGGCGGGGCTGCCCCGTGCCCGGCCCCGGCCGTCCCGCCGCGGTCTCGCCTCCGCCCGGCTCTGGCCGTACTGGCGGTGGCGCTGTTGGGCGGGCATCAGTGCCTGGTGCGGGGGCGGCATCGCCGCCCTTCGGGTCCGCCTGGCCCAAACCCGGCCCCGGCCCCGGCCCCGACGCAGGGTCCAGTCCTGACCCGGGCCCCGGCCCCGGCCCCGGCCCCGGCTCCTCCCGGGGCCCGCGGAGGACACAGGCGGCGCGGCCGCTCCCGCCGCCTCCGCTGCGGCTTCCGCGGCCCGAGCTCCGCCTCTCAGCAGCGCGGCCGCCGGCCCCGAGCCTCCCGTGCCGCGTTCTGAAGAGCGAACGCCTGGGCATGGCCGGCCCGGGGCGGGTGAGGGGCCCTCGGGGGCCGTGGCTGGCCCCGGGCCGAGCGCTGACAGCCGCATCCCGCCCGCAGGGAAGACGCAGCAGGGCCTGAAGGAGCAGTACAGGCTGGGTTCGCTGCTGGGGCGAGGCGGCTTCGGCAGAGTCTTCGCGGCCACGAGGCTCTCGGACGGCGCCCCGGTGAGCGGCGGACGAGGAGGAGGGGGCGGAGGAGGAGGAGGGCAGAGGATGGGGCTGGGCAGGGCAGGCGGCGAGCTGAGCCCGCTGCTCCCCTTGACTTGCAGGTGGCCATCAAAAGGGTGCCACGGAACCGCGTCCTGCACTGGGGTGAGCTGGTGAGTGAGCGGGGCCAGCGGCAGAAGCCGGGGCTGCCGGCCGGGGATGAGCCAGCGCCCGGCACGGTGGGAGCCTCTAGGACTCCTCGAGGGAGAGCGGGCGTCGGGCCAGCGGAGGGCGCAGAGCGCAGAGCATCCCGGGCTGGCTGAGGGCTTCACGAGCCCCGGCACGGCATCAGCCCCACTGACGGCATCGTGCTCCTCCCGCAGCCCGACGGCACCAGCGCACCCCTGGAGATCGTGCTGCTGGCCAAGGTGTCCACTGGGTTCCCTGGTGTGGTCCAGCTGCTGGAGTGGCTTGAGCTCCCCAAGGACATCTTGATGGTGCTGGAGCGGCCAGAGCGGTGTCAGGACCTGCATCGTTTCATTCGGGCACGGCGGTTCCTGCCCGAGGAGGAGGCGCGGGAGCTGTTCCGCCAGGTGCTGGAGGCCGTGCGGCACTGCACCAGCTGCGGGGTCCTGCACCGCGACATCAAACCAGGGAACATCCTGGTTGATCTGGACACCGGGCAGGCCAAATTGATTGACTTTGGCTGTGGCACCTACCTGCAGGACACAGTCTACACTCACTTTACAGGTGAGCCCACGCAGGGCTCCTGGGCCCAGCATCTCATGACCCAACATCTCCCAGCCCAAGCTGGCTGTGGGAGCAGGGATTCTCTCTTTTGCGGCCCTTCATGGCACTGAGTCTTCAGCTGACTTTCTTTTGAAACTCAGGGCTGAGTGGATAGCCATCTTCCAGCCCTGCTGGCAGCCTTTGCCCCCCATTCTGCCCAGAACTGGTGCTGGGGCAGCCAGCCCAACAAAAACACCCGTGGGTGGGGGTAGCAGAGAGGGGGGACCGGAACATGTGCCCAGTCGGTTTGGTGTGCAGGTGAGAAAAGGCTTGGACTGCTCCACTCACCTGGTCTGTTGGGGTTCATAATGTTTTGTGGGGCAATGCAGGCAGGGAGGATGAGAGCATGGTTTTTCCCAGCACTGGGTGGGTTCTTCCTTGTTATGGTCAGGCCTTGCCAGGGCTTCCACTGCCCCCTTGAAACACCAGAGGCTTCTTTTCCAAACCGAAGTCTGTACACAAGTCCCAGGTGCTGGTGAGAGGGCAATGCTCACCCTGTGTGCCACTGAGGCAGCCCCCACTTGCCCAGGGATGCTGGAGCCAGGCTCTGGGAGCAGCAGCATCCCCCTGATGAACCCTTGCTGTATTCCATAGGAACACGGTCATACAGCCCCCCGGAATGGACCCACTTTGGCTGGTACTATGGCAAACCAGCTACCATCTGGTCCCTGGGCATCCTGCTGCACCAGATGGTCTGCGGGGAGCACCCTTTCAGGAGGGGCCAGAACATCAGCTGGGACCATCAGCTCTCGCTGCCACAAAGGCTCTCTCAAGGTGGATCCTCTTCTCTGGGCACGGGGGGAATCCCAGTGCTGGGAGCCAGCAGCGGGGTCGTGGGCATCCCACTCTAGCAGCTGCTGAGGAGGTGGCACATGTCCCGCTCTCCTCCAAAACAGGGAGTTGATGGGAAAGGTCAGGTCCAGCTTTGAGCACATCCAGCATGGCCTGGGCATGCGAATGGTGGGGCAAAGCCAATAGGAGCCTTCTCCAACTAACTGGTGGTTTCTGGTTTCTCTGCCCAGAGTGCCAAGATCTGATCAGGCGGTGTTTATCCGTGCTGGACTTGGAAAGGCCCTCATTAGAAGAGCTGCTCTGTCATCCTTGGATGCAGGATATTCATCTGCCCTAGAAGAAGGGAGAGAGCCACAGGCACACTTTGATCCAGGGCCCTGGTAAGTTCCTGCTCCACATATGCCTTGGCAATGAGAAGCAAAGGAACCCAGCCCTTTTTGTGCTGCCTGTGTCACTGCACCGGGGTCATGGGATGGGAACACACAGCTCTTGTGCTGGAGCTGAGCTGCTCTGCCCAGCACTGGTGGCCACCCTCCCAGCTGGTTTTGCTTGTCCTGGTTCCCTGACAGCTGGGGCCCTGGGCAGAGCCCTGAGAGCCTGGTCTGCCCCCAGGGAAGGAGAAGGAGCCCCTGGAGAAGCTGTACCAGGTGGGCCTGCTGCTGCTGGAGAGAGTGAGGATTTCACCAATGATGACAAGCTCTTCTTCAGCCTGGCCAGCTGAAGATGATGGACTTTGATTCTGGCACATTCTCCAAAACCAGGCTCCATAGTGAATTTGCAGATGAGTCCACATGCAGGGAGATGCTCTCAGATATGGGCATGGCCCAGCGTGGCTGGGAAGCAAAGGCTCCCCCTTTGCTGGGGCACATGCAACTCATTCTTCAGTCGCTGCCCAGCTGCTTTTGGCAGGGCTGGGGCATGGGCTGGGGTGGGTACGAAATGGGAGTGGGCTCCTGGCCCTGCCAACAGCCCCCAGCACCCACCATGCCCCGGGCTGGGGCTGGGGCAGCCAGCCCGACACAAACAAAGCCCCATGGTGGGAGCAGAGGTGGGACTCCAGAACCTGTGCACAGCTGCTTTGCTGTGCAGGCAAGGAAGGGCTTGGGCTGCTCCACTGCCCTTGTTTGCTTTGGGGTCACCGTGATTTTGGGGGGCAGTTCAGGGGGGAAGAGAGAAAGTGTGGGCTTCCCTCACCCGTGGATGGGTTTTTCCCTAGCATGTGGGGGTTGGGCCTTCCTCAAGGCCCTGACAGAGTTAAGAGTTTATACCATTTTTCTTGTTTTCCCTTTTTGTCTCTAAACTCTTTTCAATAATGTGTTGTTTGTTTTTCCAGAGGAAGCATTCCAGGTGGTCCAGTGTGGATGGGGAAGTGCTGGGGAGCAGCTGTGGCGTGGATGGGCCGTGCCCTTGGAGAAGGCTGAGGACATGGTTTGGGAGCAGCTTTTCTTGCAGCCGTGGCTGGCGTGAGGTGGGTCCCTGTGTGCTTGGCAGGGTGGGATCAGAGCTTTTGGGAGCTGGCAGCGAGCACAGGAGCATCCTGCTCTGGGCAGCTGCTGAGGGCTGGATGTGCCCTGGCTGGCTGCAGGCTGGGCACATGTCCTGCCCTCCTGCTCTGCTGCCAAAGGCAGCAGGGATGGGCAGCTCTGGGCACAGCTCTGGGCACAGCCAGCATGGCCTGGACACCGCAGGCCTTGGCACAAGGGGACAGGAGCCCTCAGCTGACGGGCGGTTTCTGCTTTCTCTCCTTGCAGCCGGGCTCTGCGGGTGCTGAGGCTGCTCTGGGCTCTGCCAGGGCTCTGCTGGGCTCAGCCCTGGGCCCAGCTGGGCTGGCTCTGCCCTCACATTGCTCTGACAGCTCTGCATCAGACGAGCCCGTTGTGAGCACAGCGCCTGAGCTTTCTGCTTTGTCAGGTGAGTGAGACTCTGCTGCAGGCCCAGAGATTGCAGCTGGGGACGCACATGCAGTTGGCAAGGACCCAAACTCTCCACAGTCCCAGCTGAATGCCTGGATCTGCACAGGGTGTTTTGTCTGTCCCATTCTTCCTTCTTGATTGGCTGGAATTGTGCAATTGCACTTTGTTCCTCCTCTAGAAGTGCCACGAGTGGGCCAAAGCTGGTGAGTGGGCCGTGTTCCTGAGGCAGTGCAGTCTGGAGCTGGTGGATGGAGAATTGCCCTTCTGCACTGCCAAACTAGAGGAAAAAGCCATACGTGGGACTTTGTGTCTCTGAGAAATCCCTGACAGTTTCAAAAGGAATGTGCAGCTCATTTCCAGGCTGAGAAGGAAGGTCATCTTCTAAAGGATTTGGGCTTTGACAGAGTTTCCATTTCCAGTCCTGCTTGGAGCTGGAAGGGCACAAAGCAATTTCCTCTTGCTTCGAGCACAATTTCAAATACCAGTGTTGGAAACAAAGCCCAAAATCTTTTAAGAGGCTTTTGAGGTCGCAAAGATGGATCCGTGCCATCAGCACATTTACAGTGTAAAGAACTGAGTTCTCTTTTTAAAAAGATCATTTACCTGTTAATGCAAAGAATGTAACTTGGCATTTATGTTTTTTTTTTTCATTAACTGTATGTTATGTTTTTTCACTAACACTTGGATTTTATGCTTAGCTTTTACAATTTATTAATTTTTTTCCGTTTTCCTTTTTTTTTTCCTTTCAATAGAAAACCCATCCTACAAAAGGAATGTCCTTTGCTCCTGGTTCCCGTGTGGAGCAGCTCCCTTCCTGCTGGCTGAGCTGCTCAGGCAGAGCCCGGCAGCTCCTGGCCCTGCAGGGCTGAGGCTTTTCCCCGTTGCTGGGCACAGACTGATGGAGCAGCACTGCTGAACACGGGCACAGAGAGGCACCAGGAGCAGCTGCCTTTGGCCACCTGAGGCTCCAAGGCCCAAACTCTGAGCAGCCAGGGCTGGAAGAGACTGGCAGGATCTGATCCCTGACTCTGGGCCAGGGCTGCACAAATGACCCAACAGCAGCAGCAGCAGCAGATGGAGCTGACTTTGAGCACAGCCCCTGCCCCTCTTCCCTCCCGTGTGCAGCGGTGTCACAGCAGCCTGAGGCACCTGGGAGCCCCCAGTGCCAACAGGGACTGGAGATGGCAGCCCTGGGCTCCTGGAGGCTGTGCAGGGAACAGAGCTGGGCACTCCCTGTGCATGGGGAGCTTCCAGATGGAAAAGGCTGCTGTGCCCAGGCAGCCCCAAGGGCACAGAAAGGAGGCTCTGGAGCACTGGATCTGTGCCAGTGCCACAGTCCTGGGCAGCAGCCACTGAGCCCTGGGGGAACAGAGGGCACAGCAATAGGGACAGACACCAGGCAAGGGCAGAGACTGGAGAGAGCCAGGCCTGGGAGCAGGAACAGCTGCTCTATTGCACTCTTGGAGAAAGCTCTTGGCTGGTTCAAAGCAGTGAAAGGCGTGAAGGGCAGAGAAGAGGCCCCACCAAACAATGCCCCTGTTTGCACAGCCTCCCTTCTCCGTGTCCCAGAAGGAATTGCATGTTCTTCTCTCCAAGTCGTCTCGTTCAGCATGAGCACCTCAGCACCAGGAGCTGAAGGAGCTGAAGCCTCAGGCCACAGGAGCTGGGCAAGAGGGAACTTTTGGAGCAAAGTAATGCTGCTAAAATAGACCCAGCTGAATGCAGTGGATAGAATCATGGAATCACAGAATCCTTTCTGTTGGAAAAGCCCTCTGAGCTCAGCCAGTGCAGCCGGGCACCCAGCAGTGCCAAACCCAGCACTAAAGCACGTCCCTGAAGTGCCAAGGTCTGGACACCAGCCCTGAGTGAGGCCTGGACAGCAGGCCCGGAGCCAAAGGTGGCCTCTGGATGAACCTTCCAAGCAAAGGTTATCTTTGTATCTGCTCCCTAATGAAATAGGCATGGTCATTAGCACTGAGATAGATGCAGCCACTCATTAGTGAAACATGGATTGACCTTGGTGTATTTAGAAGCCAGACAAGGCCATGAAATCTGACATCTGGCCTTGTTTGGGGCTGTAGGGTCAAAGTCACCTCCCTTGATTCTTCCTTGAGCCCTGGCCAGGCTTTGGGAGGGACCCAAGAGGGGGATGAAAGCAGATGTTGCCACACTAGCGGTGCTGTCAGTTTGTTCATTCAGCACTGTCAGAGCTGGGCCCTCTCCCAACGGGGTTGGAACCTCACTTGTGGCTGGCGGCACCTGCAGGAATTCCCAGTGTCCAGGAGTGGCTCTGCAGCCCTTGGCCGTGACAGCTTCCCCAGGTGCTCTGTGGGTCTGGGGATGGTAAAGGCTGAGGGTAAATGCTGCTGGATCTTTCTTAATCACTGCTGCAATCTTTGGTGGGGATGGTTGGGTGCATTGCTGAGCTGCTCCTTTTGTGATTCTTTGCTGCTCTGAACTGCAGGAAATGACACTGATTCCTTCAGTTGGAGTCTGTGTCTTTGGAGCTTACCCTGCCCACTGGTAAAACAAAACTGGCCCAATCTGGCCAGATCCCAAAAAAATGTCACTTGTTCAGTGTCAGTGTGAGGAATCCGTCCCATCAGAAATTCCCAGCTGGGAAGCCCTTCCTTGGAGTTCCCTGGCTCTGGAGTGGGCTGAGGTCAGATCCCTGTGTGGGCAGTGGGGCAGTCAGGTCAAAGAAGCTGCACCCCTGGATGGCTTCAAATGCATCCAAAAATTGCACATGGAAAAGGAAAAGACCTTGTGGGTTTGGGCAGACAAAGATGAATTTGTTGTGAGTACATAGGAAACAGCACCTTCAGAAGAAACAATTAGGGTTGGAATGCTCCCACATGGAGCAAGAGAAGAAGGTTTTAATCTTGAGCTCAGATGCATTTGTGCAAGTGTAATATCTATATACATAATAATTATGTATGTATTTATAGTATAATAAGACCTCAATATATATATTTATATATATTTATTTATGTCTGTATCTATCTATATTTCTATATCACTATCTATCTATAAAATTATATAATAATGTGAAATAGTGCTGACAATAGTAATTTTGTAGCTTTGGCTGCTCAGGGATGTAACACTAAATACCCTACAGAACAGGATTGGTCAGGACCCTAATGTCAGTGGTCAACTTTTTGAGATTGTATACAATGAAAAAGGGAGAAAGGGAGGAAATTGGCTATTTTTTCCAGGTTTGCTGATACTGTGATGCAGAGTGCTTTGTCTGTTGCTGTGAAAAATACAGTGATTTTGCCTGCAGGGTTTTTCATGTACCAGATTATGCACAAGCTGCAGGATTGGTTGCACAGGTGAAGGGGTTGTTAAAAGAGCACTTGGAAAAATGAGGAGATGGGAACCTTTGCCCATGGAGAACCCATCTCCCAGATGTGCTCCATGCCCTTCACAATGGCCCACGGGGGAAATGGAAACCCCCTGGCTGTGCACGGCTGCCCCCAATTTGCAAATCCAGCCATGGGCAGTGAGACTTGGGCTGCCTGGGAAATTGTTCTGGCTGTGATGGCCCCTGGCAGGGCCAGCCCAGAGGCTGCAGGGCTGGGCCTTCATGCATTGGAATTCATTAGGTGAAATTCAAAGCAAATGAGAGCTATCAGTCCTGAAACAGGAATTCAGATTCCTCCAGGACACTTTGCTTTGGTAACTGCTCACTTGGAGCTTGGCCTGTCATGGCAGGAGGAAATGATGCAGAATATCCAGGAGAAATTACAGTAATTCTGTTAAACAATAGTGACCAGGATTGGATTAGTCAACCCCATGACAGGGTAGCACAATTATTGATCTTGAAATTTTAAGAACTATTGTGAAAAAAGGAGATCCATCTCCAGTCACCACCGTTTGTGGATATAAAGGGTTTGGATGCAGCAGCCCTAGTAATGGAGCCAGAGTGTGGGTCCGGAGGCCAAATGGCCCTCCCAAGGCAGCTGAAGGAGCAGCTCCTAGGAAAAACAACTCTGAGTCCTGAACCCTGGGCAGGAACAATGGGAATGTGTCCCTGCAGCCAAGGATTCTGTGTGAGAACAAGTAGATCTGCCAGGATATTGTTTTACACATCCTGCCAGACCAGATCTCCTTGTTTGCCCCAAGAGCCCCTTTGGGAAATGCCCTGATCCACGGGGCTCCATGGGAAGGCTGCTGTGAAACTGAGGGACTTGTGCAGGAATTCCATCCAGGAGCCTGGGAGCCCCTCAGGGACTGGGACCCGGCCCCTTCCAGCCAGAGGGGAAAGGGCCCCCCAAGCCTTGTTAGCCACAGACAGCATGGTAAAGCTGAACAGCAAAGGGCCTCGGGGCATTATTCTGGAATTAAAAAGGTGCCAGCTCCATGGACAACAGACTTCTTGTTCCTAATTCCAATGAAATTGAGAAAAAAGAATGAAGAACGGTGTCACTAAAGTACTGCTGATGTCTCTAAGGTGTACATTGACAGTAAGCCAGAATCTTTGTCTGCCACAAACACCTTAGTGTTTCACCAAGGGATTGGTCATCAAAATGTAATGATGTGATATGATGGATTGCTGAGCTTCTTTTGTAATTCTTTGCTAATGATGATGTGCTTTGCTGAGCTTATCCTTTTGTAAATCTCTGCAGCTGTGCATGATATAAATGACACAATTCCTTAGGTTGGTGTCTGTGTCTTTGGTAGTGACCCTGCCCACTGGTGAAAAAGGGCTCCCTCTTGCCTAAGTGTTCCCTGGGAAGGCAAAATCCCTCACTCCAAAATTCCCCCCTTCCTCCCTGTTCCCCCCCTTCACACCCTGAGCATGATGTGCTCTGGTCTGGGGTATGCCCGGGGTCAGTTGGGGTCCCCCGTCCTGGCTGTGTCCCCTGCCCAGCTCCCCCGCAGCCCCAGCCCCTCCCCAGCGTGGCTGGACGAGGGGCAGGACAGGCCTTGGCTGTGCTGCAGCTCAGCAAGAACAAAACCATCTCTGCGTGCTCAGCCCTGTGCTCAGCACCCGGCCCAGCAGTGTCTCAGTGCCAGGGGCTGTGCCCTCAGTCCCTGCCAGGGGTTTCAATGGCAACTGCCAGGCCAGGTGACCCAGGTGTCCCCCCCAGTGCCGGTTGCCATGGAAACAGTGCCCAGCCCTGCCCCTTTCTGTCTGGCTGACCTGGCCTTTGGCCCTGGCAGTGCCGGTGGCTGCTGGTTCCTGGTGCCAGAGCGGCCAGCGTGGCACAGGGCAGGTGGCCATGGCACAGCCCCCAGGAAGGGATCCCCTCTGGCTCTGGGCACTGACACCAGCCCTGAGCAAGGGCCCAGGGCAGCTTTCCATGGCCACCAACCACCACAACGGCTCTGGGCATTGATTGCTATGGCACCAAAGCAAGGAACGGGTCCCTGTGGCCGTTGCCATGGCACCTGGTGGCACCAACGAGTGTCACTGCAATTGTACCTGGAACAGCCCTGGCACTGCTTTGTCCCAGGGTTGCCATGGCAGCCTAGGACAGCAACAGCTCTGCAGGCAAGTGGCCATGAAACCTGGTGTGAAAGTCCACCTGAAATGAACGGGTGACGAATGATTTTTGGGTGCAAAAATAACCAACAAAGGCACAGGGGTTTTGCAGTAACAAATCAACAAAATGCAATTTTATTGATGATAATCACAGCTAAATATGCGTTTGGTTAGGGAATCCGATGAAGAGAAGGGTAGGACAAGGGGAAAAGGGAGGAAAGAAGGTTAGGGAATGGGGTATAGCTACCAAAACGTGATGTCTTTGGGGTCCCGCCGCCGAAACTCGCTGGTACACGTCTTGGGGAGCTCTCAGATAGGCAGTCCAACTGAACCCCGAGATATACTGTTCTCGGTTGGGGGAAGGGTGGCTGAAATTAGGTTTCCATGGAGGGGAGAAGAATAGGAACAGGAGGAGGGGGTGAAACAGTTCCATTGTTTTTTATGGCCGAATGCTTACAGGTACGTTTACTCTGGGCAGGTTTTTCCCCCCTCCCTGAGTTGGGACGGGGTACAGTCCCAGTCTCTGGAAGGACATTGCCATGGGGGTGCCATGGGGGTGCCATGGGGGTGCCAATTGGGTGCCAGAGGGGTTCTTGGTTCCTTGATGAGGGGATTTGCATCTCTGTTGGTTTGTCACGGTGGTTGAAGACAGGCAAGAGGGGTCTTCTCATGGAGCGGGGAGGAGCCAACCCAGAGCTCAGTCCAGCCAGGTCAGGAGTTTGGAAGAAAGTCCAGTTCAATTGTCCAGAAAAGGGCAGCATGCCCCCTTCGAGTACAGCATGGCGTGTTCTGCAAACACCACCTGTGAACACACTAGATAAGCATGAGACTTTCTTTCCCAACTGGCTCAACAGTTTTAACTCTTCAGTAGTCTTTTCTCATGACAATTGTGAGGCAAAAAATGAAGGATTTTCGGATGGACTTCTACACCTGGCTGCAGAAATGGCTCCTTGGGCTGGTTTCCAAGGAAACCTGAACTGATGGGGGTTGCCATGGGACCCAAACCCAGCAGTGGGGTCAGTGCAGTGTCCGTGGCAACAGTCCCTTGCAATGGCACCACTGCATGTTGGGATGATGATCCACCCTCACAGCTGGCCCAGGGCAGGTCTGGAGTGCTCCTGGTGGCAGCTTGGGCTTGGCACACACTTGAGGAGGATGTCTCTTTGCAGTGGGGAAACTCAGGAGTTTTAGATTGCTTCAAAAATCAAAGAAGGAAAATCCCTCTTTGGCTATGTGCAGCCACTTCTCCAAACAAAGCAGGTTCCAGGTGAGTGAGAAGAGACACGATGGGCTTGGGGAATGTGGAGCAAGGTTGTCCACACTGGCTCAGAGCTCAAGGCACCGCTTCTCTGAGCAGGCCAGACCTCCTTAGGAGAGTCCCTGCATCAATATCAGTCACTGAATGCTGCAATCACCTCTTGTGTAATAGGAACAGCAATAAAAAGACACCCTTTAAAATAGGACTACATATCTCCTGGAAGCTCTTTGAACTATTTCTCCATAACTGTCAAAGGAAAACCTCCTAATGAACTACACTGGAGCAGAGGGAAATCAAGGCAGAGCCAGGGTTTGTCAGGACTTGCTTGATCCTCATGAGCCTCACTGTGCATTTGGAGCTGAGCCCTTGAACATCAGGGCCTGGGAGGAGATTGCACAAACCTTGCCAGGAGTCAAAGGCAGAGGAAACACCCCAAGTGTCTCCAGGCATTCATGGCTCCCACTGAGGTCCATCCCCAACAAGGTGCAAGGCACCTGTGAGAAATTCCCCTGAGGTCAGGGAATGCTCCCTGTGGATCCTTGGTATCTCCCCAGCAGGCAAAGGGCTGAACCTGGAGGAGTGGGGGGATCAGCCCAGGCTCCGTCGTTGTTTGGGATCCCCAAGTGCAGCAAACGGGAGAGTTCCCGGCTGGGAGAGGCCCCACTCAGAGGGAGTCGCTGGCCCAGGAGAGCTCCAAGGCCTCCTTTTGGAGCGCTGTTTGTAGGGCCCCAAGAGAGGGGCTTCAGTCCCAGCAATGGTTCATCCTGGCCGCACTTGGCACCAACAGCTTTCTTTGGCAGTGTGAGAACAGGGATGTTGTGCCACTGAGAGAACAAAAACAGTTCCCAAGGCTGCTCCTACAGGAACCAGGAGCTGGTTGGGCAGCAGCAGTGCCTGGGGCAGACAGTGTTTGTGATGAGCTGCAGAGGAGCTGAGCCCAGGGGCTGTTGGCCAAGGCCCAGGCCCAAGGAACATTTCTCAGCTGGCAGGGCGGCCTGAGAAGGGGAGGGGGGAATGCAGGAGCACAGGGCGCATGGAACCAAGGGACCATTGTGACACTGTGGGGCCCTGTGAGACCAAGGGACCACTGTGACATTGCTGGGCCTCATGGAAACAAGGGAATTGTAGTGATACTGTGTGGATCCATGAATGTAGGGATCATTGTGACACTGGCAGGCCCCATCAAACCAAGGGTCCATTATGACTCTGTGGAGCCTCATGGAACCAGTGAGACAATTGTGACTCTGGGGTTCCTTACAGAACCAAGAGGACCATTGTGATACTCTGGGGCCTTGTGAAACCAAGAGGCCTTTGTGACACTGCAGGGCTGCATGGAACCAACCATTGTGACATTGTGGGGCCTCGTGTCATAATTGGTCCATTGTGACACTGTTGACCCAAAGGAGAACATTGTGACACTAGAAACTCCCAGGGTCCAAAGGGCCATTGTGACATTTCAGGGCTCATGGAACAGAGGAGTCACGTGATATTGTGGGGCCTGGAGAGCTACGGAGACCATTGTGACACTGCAAAGACTCATGGATTTGTTGGGACCATTGTGACACCACTGGGCCTTATGAAACATAGGGACCACTGTGACAATGCTGGGCTTCATTGAACCAAGGGTCCATTGTGACACTGCAGGTCTTCTTGTAATCAACAGGTGATTGTGCCTGACTGGTCCAGCTGACCTTGGCACATTGAGAGTCTCCTCATCTGCTATTGAAATACTGGGGCTCTGTGCTTTCCTTCTCATGGAAAAGAACTGGCCTTCTCCTCCAGACACCCATGGCCAGAATTGGGATTTCACCTCCAAAATTCCATATATCCAGAGATTGTTACAATAGGAAGATTGTCAGGACAAATCTGGCTGGAAATGGTTTCACAAGGGTCACCTATCATCTGTCCCCAAAACTCTGGGGAAGGCTCTTTGCTTTCCTTCCTTTGGGAAAGAACTGTCCTTTTAGTCCAGGTGCCCATGTCCAAGATTGGGATTTCACCTCCAACATTCCCTATTGTGAGAGACTGGAGATTGTTGGCTGAAAACATTTTGTCCGGGGCAGGGGGGGGAAGAAGGGGCAGGTCCAGCCCTGCCGGCCCTGGAACCCCATTGCCCCCCAGAGCCTCTATCCCAGCCCAGCAGTGTCTGCCAGTCCCTGGCACAGCACAGGCAATGCTCCACAGCCACCTCTGCAGCCCCCAGCCCAGCTCCTGAGGGACCAAATGAGCCCATGTTCCACCTGGGGGAAGGGCCCAGGAAGACCAAGGGGTATTTAAGGCTGATCACAAAGCAAGCACACATCTTGATCCTACCTCCTCTTGGAATTTCCATCTGAAATGTGCTGGAATCCAGGAGTTGGTGCCTCTGTTTGTGCTCCTCTGTATTTTTTTTGCCTTTCCCTCTTTCTGTCATTTCCTTCTATTTCTGTCCTTTTGTAAATTTGAGTAATGTAAAATTCAAATAGCTTAGAGTTTGTGGAGTTGAATGGGCCATGTCAGTGCTTTAAGAAGTGTTCTGTGTTGATTGAATATCGTTTTAAACGAGTTGCTAAAATTTCTCTCATTTTGTAAAGTTGCCAGCAAAGTCTGTTTTGTTGTTTTGGGGTCCTGAGAATCTCTTGTTGGTATTTCCCCAGTTCATCCAACTCAGAGTACACAAACAATTGTAATTCCTTTTAAATGTCTCCTTGAGAGAGTATTTTGGGGGATGAGGGTCAGGGCTTGTCTGTTCTGCTTGGCACAGCCCAGGCAGGGCTTTCCCAGCCACATTCCACACTCCATTTCCCAGCTGGAGCCCCTGGTGCCTCTGAGTTGTGCTGCCCCAGCCCCAGGGACGCTCTCCTTGTCTGCCCATTCCCCCACGGTCTCTGAGCAGGGATGGCCTCAGTGGGGGCTGCTGACATCCTCAGCACCTTGGAGGCTGCTGCTGAATTTTCCTGCTCCAGAGGCTTGTTCAGCCTTCAGCTCTTCAGTGCAGGAATTCAGTGTCCCAGGGCTCATTAACATTCAGAACACCTTAACAAGCCAAGCCTCAGGGAATAATTTGATTTTAATTTTCAAATCTTTTGTGGTTAATTAGATGAATTCCAGGAGTCTATTCAAGGTGAATAGATTCTATTTAAAAACACAGTGAGAAAAGATTACTTAGGCCAAATTTAGGGGTTTTTTCCCTGTCAATTTATTGATACGTGCTATCTCCAGCTGACACTAAATCCAAGTACCTCCTCGTGCAGTTTGAATAGATATGGAAATCAAGACACTTTATAGCTGACAATAAATCTGACTCTGTCCCTACCCCCACCCCACCATTTCCCCCCTCCCAGCCCTGGCACTCAGAGCAGCCTTGTGCAAATCTGAGCTCCCTCCAGCCCAGGCTGCACCTGCAGCTTTCAGCTCCTTGGCTCCAACTCCCACCTGCTTTCCTTGGAGAAGGAGCTGCCTGAGAAACAGAGGGATGTTCATTTCTTGTCAGCCAACAAAGCCAAGGGAATGCACACCTCCATCAAATGCAAAAGTCATTCCTCTGCAGGATATTAAATCCATTTTCCACAGCAGGCAGTCTCAGAGCAGTGAGAAACACCTTCTGTGCCCAGCACAGATCCCAAGGTCCCCCCAAACCCTCCCTGCCCCAATTCTGCCCAGATTTGCTCTTTGCACACACGAGTCACACACTGAAGTCAGGAGCCCTCTGCATGCCCAGAGGGAGGAAAAGAGAGAAAGTGGATGAAGAGCTCTCCTGTACAGAGCCAAGGTCCAAGTGCAGCCCCTGCAGTGGGAACCACAACTCATCAGGTTTGTGTCCTTTGGGCTCAGGTGCGCGAGGGCATACGCAGCCCTAAGTCCGGCTAGCAACAGGGGAGAAGCGGCCGACGCCCCTGTGCATCAGAAGCCAGCCCCCCTTGGCGTCCTGGCCTCGGGCTGGGCTGGATTGCGGACTTGGGTTCACGCAGGACGAGACGAGTGAGGAGGCGACCACTTGCTGGGGGTAAAACGTCGGTTTATTGAAGAGTCCACAAGCAGCAAAAGGGCAACCAACAGGTGGAAAAACCCACAGCAAATGGCCCTGAACACGGGGGGAGACAGAGTTTTACAGGGAAGGGGTGGAGAAAGGAGGGGAAGCCCACCTAACCAATAGGGGAACATGTGGGGCAGTACATAAGAGAACTGACACAAGAACTTATCCAATAAGCGTAGAACAAAGGAGGGGCCCCGGGACGCCAGCCAACCACAACCCCCAGAGAGAAGAATGTTCTCGAAAGCAGGGAGGAGTGGGAGGTGATTGACTGGGCCCAGGGGGGAGGAAAACTTTACTTATATGGTGGGATAAGGGAGGAGCGATAAGATTATTAAGCATTGGCGGTAACCGTCACTTTGACCTGCGGTGTAACCTGGCGTGGATTAATGTTTGTCATATTGCGCATGCATAGAGTTTGATTATTGATCAGACTGCAAAATTCCCGAGGAGACCACACTGGAAGACCCACCAAGCATGTTTGAAATGGGTTAGTAACCCCCCCAAGACTAAGATAAAGCGAAGATTGGTTAGTTTGATTAGCAAGCGTTATCCATATGTTATCTCTTGGCTTAAAGCACGTTACTTCTCTCTTGGATTACTTTAATCTCTTGGATTAAAGCACGTTACTTCTACTGCCCCATCCGCCACAGCACTGAGCAGTATAACAAAAATAAGCCTAATTTTTCTGGTTTCTTTCTTGCTCTCCTTTTCTTATGTCTTTAACCTCACTGATCCTAACTCTTGCAATCTAAATCTCTGAAGAATCTCAGTGCAGGAGTCCAATGCCTCATCGGGATCTCCTTTAATGGGTCCTACTACAGAATGCTGTATTAAAGGCACCAATTTTCTACACCTAGCAGAAGCTATGTATGACTTACTTTGAGCCTTAACTCTTTTCACAATACACTGTACCTCCCACCAGTAGTAGGCCAAGATTTTCTGCTCAGGAGACTCCTAAAGATTTAAAGCTAGAGCCGTACCTAGCCCTGTGTGTCTCCTTAATTCCCTTTGCCAGTCTTCCCCCTATGTGTAGTCGTGCTTGCAGGTATTATACCATAAACTCCAGATCCCGGACTGTTCCAACCAAAAGATTTTACCACAACCCCCACAATACAAAGATACCCACGCAGCACAACACTCAAGGCAGCATTCCCTCGCTGGTCCTTTTATGTGGAAGGTTGATAGCGCTTCAACCGTGTCAATCAGCTCCCTGGCTGTCCGGTAGCAGCGTGTCACTGCTCTGTCCACAGCTTTCAAGTGTCCTCTCAGTTGCAGCAATAAGGGTCGTAAGATCAGCGGCAGCTTCTTCTTCAGGCGCTCCTTGTCCCCCTCCGTAAGGTTGTTCACCAGATGCTGCATTAAAGACAGGTTTAGTCCACTTGGCAGGCACCCACAAAGGCCCTGTTGGTGAGGAAACACAAAGATATTCCCGGCCCCAACATAACACTTTTGCGGGTTTTTCCCATATCCCTGTGCTTGGGTTCGTATACTTCACCCAGACCTCCGTTACCTTAATAGTTTCCTAACCTGATCTCGGGTGATGTTTAACTGCAGGGGGGGCATCGTCCTCCCCAAAACACATAAATGATTGATCACATACAAAACCTTAGTCAGGCATGCTTGTGGGTCCTTTAAATCCTGGTGTTTGTCAATATATTGTTTGAGGGTACCATTTGCTCTTTCTACTATCGCCTGTCCTGTGGGGGAATGTGGAATACCTGTCACATGCTTGATAGACCATTGGTCCAAAAACTTTTGGACCCTAGCACTTGTGTAAGCTGGACCATTATCCGTTTTGATACCTTTTGGGACTCCCATGACAGCAAAGCAGCTCAATAAGTGCCTGATCACATGTATTGCTTTCTCTCCTGCCTGAGCTGTAGCCCATATATAGTGGCTATATGTATCTATAGTAACATGCACATATTTGAGCCTACCAAACCTGGCTACATGCATGATGAAATAAACAGGGCCAGGAGATTTATTCTCCTTTTTAATGCCTTTATTAAAAGTGATCAGCTCAGGATTGGGTAGCTCGGCAGGGCTGCAGTCTCCCGTCGTCTCTCCCAGGGCGACTCAGAGGAGGAGGACATGCGCAGCTCTGTCCACAAAGGGCAGAGCTGGGGATCAAGTCCTCGTGGAAGCCTTTTGGGCCTGCTGATCCCTGCCAGATGGATGCCAGATGGATACCTCTCCTCCTCCGTCGGCTGGGTCCTCACCGCAGAGGTCAACTCCCATGGTCAGGGCGAGAGGGTCCGAAGGTGTTCCGCGTCTCTGCAGGCTCAGTACTCGGCTCCTCACGTCCAGACATCACTCCAGTCTCTCACTCTTAGGTGGCTCGTTGTTTTTGGGGTTTCTCCATGAGTTTGGAGTCGGGGGTTTCACAAAGCATCCTGGTCTTGGGAGTCACTTTGCATTACCCCCCCCACTCTCTCAGGTGTCTTCACTATTCTGGGAAAGGTAAAACTTAGCCTCGGGCAAGGTCCCCACCAAGGAGAAGGGCCATTACCTCACCCCAGCCAGGGCTTTTACTAATACAAAAACAACCATTAACGACAACGACCCATGATTACAATAACAAAGGCAGCAGCCCAGCAGTAGTGGTAACTTTTTCTCACAGAAAAAAATATTAACTGAATTTTTTGTTCATAACACGTGACATCCATTTGCCATTTCTCATTCATTTCTAAACCTCGAGGATTAACTCCGCAGCCCAGACCTATTCCCCCATTATGATAACTGCATATTGGACAAGCCCTGACAATGGCCTTGGCTTCTGATAAGCCCAAATCAAAGTTCCTCGCCAACCCTTTTGCATTTTGATGATATCTACTATGGGCTTCTCTTGCTAAGGTATGCTTATCAACAGGACAAGAGGTATATCAATGGGTAAGGTAACCAATTTATCTGCCCGCTCGTTCCCTTCTCCTAGGCCCTCGGACCACTTATGGCTCCTGATATGGATTACAGAGTACACTGCACTTCTATCCCAGAGAGCTTTCCTTAATTGAACCAGTAACTCATACGGCTGTTTGTTATTCACTTCCTTAATTGCTGCTCCTTCTATACGTCTGGCTACTCCAGCAACATACATAGAGTCTGTGACCACATTCAAGGGCTCATGCAGGCTGGACATTGCCCATACTACTGCTAACAATTCTAGAGTTTGTAGGCTGTCTGCAGGGTCTGCTGTAAGAAGTTGATGCTTCCATTGTCCTTTTTCTTGCCAAGTAACAGCAGCACGTCTCGATTTCTTCCCTGTGTCTGTAAAGGCTGTGGTGGCTCCTTCTATGGGTCGCTCTCTTCTCAGCGGCCAAGTGATCCAGTCCCATTCCGTCATCCATTGCAGGACACTGGGCACTAACTTGCTTGTCTTCACCTTTGCAGATGATGTCAATAATGCTTCCTGTAAGTCCACTGAATTAACCAGGTACCAGTCCAGCCTCTCTTTTTCCATGGGTAGCCTAATGGTGGCAGGTTCTCAACCATCCACTTCAGTAATTCTGAGACGGCCTTTTTTAATCAACGCAGCCAATTGTTCAATTTTTGAAAATATTGTTCTTTTATGTTGTAATGGTGGTGACAGCCATTCCAATACCCGTATCTCCCCCGTTTTGTTCTCACACTGGGAGAGAGCGCCAAGCAGGTGACAAGGACTATTCCAAATGATGAGGTCAATAGGGCAATCTAGCTGTTGACGGGACACATATCCTTGTTGTACACAATTAATGATTTGCTGTAGGGCAGTATGCTGTTCCTTCGTGAAGCATACAGGGGTAGTGGGGTCAGTGCCCTTTAACAAGGGTTGTAGGGTCTCCAACAAATGATTTGGTACTCCCACAATGGGTTTTAGCCACTGTAAGTCTCCTAGCAACTTTTGAGCATCATGTAAAATCTTTATGTCCAAGTGCAGTTCTAATTTTTGGGGTACCACTGTTTGGTCCATTAGAGTCCATCCCAAATACTTCCATGGTTTCGTGGTCTGAATTTTCTCTGTGGCAATAACAAAGTGAAGATGCTGCAAGAGTGTCTCTGATGCTGTCAACCTGCAAAGGGGAAAATGGCTGTTGCTGCGCAAACAAAATATCATCCATGTAATGATATATTATGGTAGCTGGCCACTGCTGACGTAATGGCTGTAATGCAGCGTCAACATAAAGCTGGCACAATGTGGGGGAGTTCCGCATCCCCTGTGGAAGTGTCATCCACTCAAATCTTTTGTCTGGTTCCCCACGATTTATTGCTGGTAGGGTAAAGGCAAACCTCTTCATGTCATCGGGATGCAGTCAAATAGTAAAAAAACAATCCTTTAAATCGATGATTAGAAATGGCCAATCTTGAGGGATCATGGCTGGATTTGGAAGACCAGGCTGCAAGGCCCCCATCAGTTCCATCTGGTCATTCACAGCTCGTAGATCGTGTACCAGGTGGTATTTCCCTGACTTCTTCTTGATCACAAAAATGGGCCTGTTCCAAGAACTCGTTGAGAGTCGTAAATGTCCTTGTTTGTATTGTTCCTTCACCAATTCATGGGCATGCGTAAGACTCTCCCCTTTTAATGGTCATTGCTTAACCATCACTGGTGTATCTGTTTTCCAGATGAGTGGAATGGGGAAAGTCCAAGCAATGGCAATTACCCCAAAGGGTGGTGATTGATCAACACCACCCCCAGCTGTGTTAAAACATTCCTGCCAATCAGGGAAGAGACTGTAGGGGGAAACTGAACAACTGAAAACACAACAGACACTTGTTGCCCATCAATGCGCACCGACAGAGGTGGTGTTTTGCTTGCCAAAGTAAGTCCTCCTACTCCCGTAAGCATGTTTGTTGATGGGAGCAGGGGCCAATGCTGTGGCTATGCTTCTGGTGATATGATGCTGGTGTCTGGTCCCGTATCCAATAATACATAAAGGGTTATGCTCTGATGTCCGTGGGTAATTTCAACTCTTTGTTTTGGCCTCTCTTGAAGATCTACAGTCAGGAGTGTAACACCGGTAGAGCCAAAACCCTTTCCATCACGCTTCTGTCCAGTAAACGATGGAATACCCAATGTCATCTGTGGTAGTGGTACCAATTGTGCGATGCGTTGTCCTTTGGTTATCTTTATCAGGGGATAAGGGGTGTAAGCCATGATTTGTATTTCTCCGGTATAGTCCTCATCTATGACCCCAGGTAATACAAATAGTCCCAGCATGGATGTTGAGGAGCGTCCCAGCAATAAGGCTCCACATTTTTGCCCTTGTA
Source organism: Artemisiospiza belli (assembly GCA_021963965.1). Lineage (NCBI taxonomy): Eukaryota > Metazoa > Chordata > Aves > Passeriformes > Passerellidae > Artemisiospiza > Artemisiospiza belli. The sequence continues at coordinate 839,479 of JAKDEW010000051.1, read as the reverse complement.
GGGAGAGAGGACCGTTTACTCCAGTTGATATCCTTTCAGGCCGGTTCGTCATTAATGTGACATCTACTGCTGCTGATATGTCCAAGCTGAGGCTCCCTGCTGTTGCTGGCTGCAGACAGGAGGTAGCGCTGATGTCACGGCGGCAACTTGTGTCTGGGTGTGGCCGGCAATCACGCTCCTCTGCCCATTTCCCGATCGGTGCCGACAAGCCGTGGTGTTGTGGGAGCTAGATTGGCAGCTTTGGCACCACAAGCCAGTCGCTCTGCGTTCTTGGTGCATGGGTCCCCCATTGCTGCATCGGTAACATTTGGGGTACGTTCTCGAGCCTCCCTGTGTGACTGCCATTGAGCCGTTTCGGAGAGGAGCAAGAGCGGCTAACACCTGATTTTGAGTGGATTCTGCTTGCCTTTGCAGCCCTACTCCTAATTCCTTTATTGCATCTACTAAGAATGCTTGTGAGGCTGCTGGCTGTAATGTCATTCGCTCTAGCGCTTCATCAATGGTCCAATTTGCTCCCAGAGTGGCTAGCACCCTTTGCGTGGCCGGATTGCTATTCTGTAAGGCACACTGCTTCAATAGTGCCTCCTTCATGTATTCTGCAACACCAGCCCGGTCTATAGCCGCAGCTGCTTTGTCAATAAAACTCCCAAACTATTCCTCTCTGCCTTATTTTATGCCCATGTATGCTGGCAGCTCTCCTGGCTCTTTAACCCTCTCTATGGCGGCACGTACCAACCGCATGGCTTCTCTAAGCTTATCTGCTCCTGATATCAACTGTGCCTCTGTGCGCAAATATGCCCCTAAGCCCATGAGCTCATCTATCGTCACTCCATGCAGTGGGTCCCCCTGAGCTCGCTGTGTTGCAACCGACTCATTAACCAAAGCTTGCCAATGCGCATTAAACAACAACTGTTGGTGCTGAGTAAATATTAGCCACACTATTCCCCTCAAATAATTCGGGCACAACATTTGTGTATTAAAGAGGTAATCTAGCATCTGCCTAACAGGTTAGCTTTTCACCCCAAACTGACTAACCGTGGACCGCAACTGGGATAACAACTTCCAGTCTAAAGGAGTGTACTCCGCCAGATTCTGTGTGTGGTTCCACTGAGCATCATACTGTGGTGTGTATGTAACCAGACAGGCATTGCCTCATGATCCCCCATTTGCATTGCCTCTTTTGCCAGAGCAGCCCAAGCCTCTCTCCTTTGTTTAGCCATCTCCCATCATGGGTCACTGAGTGCCCCTGGGATAGGATCTGACTCTCGGAGAGTTTTGCGCTGTTGCTGCCTCTGCGCAGGCCGTTCGGGTGGGGGAGGTGGCAGGCTTGGCTCACGCTCTCTGCGGGGAGGCGGCAAGCTCTGCTCGCGTTCCCTGTGGGGGGGGGGGCTTTGTCTGCGCTCTCCTCTATCCTCCAGCTCGTGCTCGTCCTCCTCCTCCAACAGAGGAGGTGCAGACCGCCCCCCCCCGCACCTGTAACAGGATCCTCCACACCACACTGTTGTGAACCCATCGATATTAACACCTTGTTTACCGAAGGGGCGAGAGGATCGTCCTTGAGACCAAACGCTATATTCTTCTTATGAGCTTCTTTCGCCCTTTCTGCTGCCTTATGCTCAGAAACATGTTGAAGCAGTGCATTGTGCACCACCCGCCATAGCTTGCCCAATTTCTTTGCTCTTTTATCATCTTCTAACACCACCTCCCACAGTATATCCCCAAACTTTCTCCTTTCAGCAAATTCATGAACCGTATGTGGATTAAGGAAAACTCCCCTAGCATAACCGTAGGCTAGCAACCCTGGGAGTTCCTTTTTTAAATCTATCCCCTTTACCCCTCACCTTTCTAGATACGTGGCAAAGAGTTCATATGCTGCTTGCCTATCCATACCTAATTTTTCGTGAGCGCTCTTGCAGCTTTCCAGGCTCCGGCAGCACATAAATGGCTTGAGACACCCATGGTAACCCCAAGGGTGCTTCAAAATTCCGGCACCGTCCCGACTGCGAACAGGACCCAGCTCCAACTTCCTCGACCGTGGGATGTTCTCTTCCCCTTTTTCTTTTAATCGAGATGAGTGGTCAGCGTTCGGGGTCACCATGTGTCGTAGGAAGGAGACCAGGACACCAGATGGTTCATCACAGGTCCAGTTTATTAAAGAAAGCATCAAACACTTATACAGCGAATAGTAAGCTCATGAATATTCTGTAAGCCAAGCAATCTATTGGGTAAACTATACCATTAACTCATCCACATTCCTTTGGGCCTACGTTCTCTACTTCTCACACCTCGCTGTCCATTTCTTTATCATACTCCGCTAGGCCCAAGGACACGTTATCTTTGCAGGTGCAAGATTTGGAATTAACCATGGTCTTGTACTTTTCCATACTTTAGTCTGCTACTTTCTCAACAGACACCCTGCCTGCAAAAAGGCCTCTGCCCTAGTTAGGACATCTTTACCAAATTAATTCGGCTGTGTCCTCTCTCCTCAAGCCACTCTTTGACAAAACTCTCCACAAATATTGGTGACATAAGTAGATGGGAAACCCTTATTTCTACTCCTGCCATCAGTACAATTCCAAAAAATCCTCGTTCCTGGTGGGAAAACTTTGCCATTTCTTAAAAATACTCAAGTGAGCCAGATAATAAAGATTTGCTGGTGAATTATGAAAGGAAAAATATTAAAACCTGTGCCCCTTTCCAGGCAGACATCCATTGTGTACCCAAGAACAGGAAGTGACACTTGTACCTTGAGGTGCCCAGCTGGGATTGGATCCCTCAGAGAGCACCTCAGGGAGAGCAGAGCACCTTGCAAGCTGCAGGTCCCTGACAGCCTCACAGGGCTCCTGGCCCATCAACATCTGCTCTGCTCCAGTGTGAAACAGGGCCCAGCATGGTGCCAGGATCATCAAAGAGCTGAGGTGTGTGCTGGAATTCAATGTCCTCCCCGTCCCACAGCAGCCCTGCATTTCCCTCCTGCAGCCTTGGTCTCCAGCACATCCATGGAGGCTCTTTGGGCTCTGGACTGTTCCTGCAGCCCCCAAGGGCAGCCGAGCTCTGCTTTTGGTACAATCAGGCCTGGCCAGTGCAGGCCATGCTCAGCAATTGCTTGTGTGTGCCTGGCCTTGCTGTCAGCCCCGGCAGCGGCTGCGAGGCCCCTTGTTGCCCTGTGCTGGTCCAGCCATGGTGGCCCAGCCCCTGTGCAGGCCCAGCCCAGGCCAGGAGCATTGCAGCTGGGAACAGCCCCTGTGCCGTGGTGCCCACAGCAGCCTTGGGGCTCTGTGCCCCATGGCCTCCCTGCTGGGCAGCCTCTGCCAGCTCCTGCAGAGCCCGTGGCACCTGTGGGGCTGCACAGACAGCCCTGCCCCGGGCAATGCCAGCCTCTGGGCCAGCAGAGAGGCAGCCAGGGCTGGCCATGGCCGGGAACAGGCCCTGAGCCCCGGAGGAGGATGGAGCTGGGCCACAGCCAAACTCAGCCCAGGCCAAAGCTGGGCTCAGCAGCCAGGGCTGCCAATGCATGGGCACAGAGTCTGGCACTGACAAATGTCCTGGGCCCCCTCCCTTCTCTGTCCATGCCACCAAGGACACAGAGCAGCCTCCTCTCTGGGCCACTTGCCTATTTGCAATGCCTTGCACAGGCATTGGCCCTGCCCCACAAGGCCTGGCCTGAGTCCTGCCCCTGCACGCTCAGCCAGGCTGAGATGGACACTGATGGTTTCTGGGCCAGGCTCTCTGAGCCCAGCTCCCTGCAAGCTCTGCCAGCTGCCCTGAGCTCTGGGCAGCACCAAGGGCCTCTCCCCAGCCCAGCCCAGCCCAGCCAGCTCTGGCCCCACAGCTCTGCTCAGGCCAGGCTGCTCTGGGCACTGCCCCACAGCCTCAGCCCCTGGCAAGGGCACAGCAGCAGCTGCAGCTGCCAAAGGACTCAGCCCCAGCCATGGGGGAAGGTGCTTGGCCAAAGCCAAAGGAGGCTCCCTGGCTGCCCTACTCCCCCCTGCTTGAGGTGCTGAGAGCTGTGCAGCCCCTGCTGCCATCCCATGTGCCCAGGGCAGCACAAGAGCCGTGGCTTTGGGGCCCTCAAGAGCTGCTCCTGCTCCAGGCCCAGGGCCCATGCCAAAGCTGGGGCAGCCACAAAGCTGTGCCCATTTCTGTTCATTGCTCCTCTGATGGGGATGGATCCTCAGCCACTTGGAGGTTGCTCATGAATTTTATTCCTCCAGCAGCCTCATTTTTCTTGAACTCTTCAGTTCAGGAATTCAGTGAGAAAAGCTCATAAATATTTGTTCAAAACACCCGAACAAAAAAAGCTTCTGGGAACATTTAGATTCTCAATTCTTCAGTGATTAATTCAATTTCAGAAGTGTATTCAAAGTGAATATCCTATATTGAAAACAATGCGAATAGAATTGTTCTCTCCTGTTAAGTTTTCATTTCTTGTTTATTCTTTGGTATCAGCAATGTGCATTTGATCTGGCCCTCCAGCACCTTCTAATGCAGTCTGCATAGATATGAAAATCAAGACCCTTCATGGCTGACAATCAGGAACACTTTGCATTCACCCCCTCCCCACCATTTCCCTCATCATACACCTGGCACTCCTATGGATCAGGAATGGTGTGGCCAGCAGGACCAGGGCAGAGATTCTTCCCCTGTCCTCAATGCTGGTTTGGTAGCACGTCGAGTGCTGTGTCCAGTTCTGGGTCTCCATGTTAAGGAAAGACATGGAGGGGCTGGAGTGTGTCCAGAGAAGGGCAACAAGGCTGGTGAGGGGTCTGGAGCACAAGTCCAGTGAGGAGCGGCTGAGGGAGCTGGGGTTTATCCTGGAGAAGAGGAGGCTCAGGGGAGACCTCATCACTCTCTACAACTCCCTGACAAGAGGGTGCAGCCAGGTCGGGGTTGGGCTTTTTTCCCAGAGAACAGCAACAAGACAAGAGGACACAGCCTTCAGCTGCCCCAGGGGACGTTTAGACTGGACATTAGGAAGTATTCTTCACACAAAGGGTGATTGGGCATTGGAATGGGCTGCCCAGGGAGGTGAGTGAGTCACTGTCCCTAGAAGTGTATCAGGAAAGACTGGATGTGGCACTCAGTGCCATGGCCTGGGTGACAAGGTGGTGTTGTGTCCCAGGTTGGACTTGAAGCTCTCCAAGGCCTTTTGCAGCCTGGTTGATTCTCTGATGATTGTGACACTACAGGGCCCTGGGGAAGCAAGGGGCCATTGTGACACTGTGGGGCCTGGTGGCACTAAAAGGACCATGTTGACACTGTGTGGGACATGGCAGCACAGAGCCAAGGGGCCATTGTGACACTGTGGGACTGAGTGGAAGCAAGGAGTCCATTGTGACAGTCTGGGTCCTGGTGCAACCACAGAGGCCACTGTGACACTGCAGGGCCTTGTGGAACCTAAGGGCCATTGTGACACTGTGGAACCAAGGAGGGCATTGCTGCACTGCCAGACCTCATGGAACCAAGGATCCATTGTGACACTACAGGGCCTTGGGGGACACAGTAAGATTGTGACACCAAGGGATGCAAGGGAACCAAAAGGAATATTGTGACACTGGGAGGCCTCATGGAATCATGGAGACCATTGGGACAAGCTGGGAACTTGTCCCTCATGGAACTGTGGTGACACCAAGTTGTCTGGGAGTGTTGATCTGCTGGAGGGTAGGAGGGCTCTGCACAGGGCCGTGGACAGGCTGGATACAGGGCCCAAATCCAACAACATGAGGTTTAAGAAGTCCAGGTGCTGAGTCCTGCACTTTGGCCACAACAACGCCTGCAGCAATACAGGATGGGGACAGAGTGGCTGGAGAGCAGCCAGGCAGAAAGGGACCTGCAGGGACTGATGGACAGCAGGCTGGACATGAGCCAGCAGTGTGCATCAGGTGACCAAGAAGGCCAATGGCTCCTGGCCTGGATCAGGAATGGTGTGGCCAGCAGGAGCAGGGCAGGGATTCTTCCCCTGTGCTAAGCACTGCTTGGGAAGTCCCTTAAATGCTGTGTCCAGTTCTGAGCCCCCCAATTTAGGAAGGACATGGAGGGGCTGGAGCATGTCCAGAGAAGGGCAACAAAGCTGGGGAGGGGTCTGGAACACAAGAGCTTTGAGGAGTGGCTGAGGGAGCTGGGGTTGTTTATCCTGGAGGAGAGGAGGCTCAGGGGAGACAGGGCAGTGTCAAGGAACAGGTTGGACTTGCTGACCTCCAAGGTCTTTTCCCACCTTGCTGATTCTGGGATTCTCTGAAACCACCCTTGCAGCAGTTGCAGGAGGAGCCCTGGGCCTCCTCTTCAGAAGCTCCAGCAGCCCAGGTCCCTCAGCTTGTCCTGCCAGCCCCAAAGCCCATCCTGTCCGTCCTGCAGAGCCTCTGCACCTCCTCCTCATTGCCCAGAACAGGGAGACCCAGACACAGCAGCCCAGATGTGCCCCTCTGGCCTGGGGTACCTCTGGCAAGGGAGCAGCACCAGGCACTGCAGGAGCCTGCAGACAATTCCTGCAGCACTTGTAGGATGATCCTGCTGCCCAAGGGACATTCCCATGGGGCAAAGTCAGGAACTGCAAAGGGGAGTGGGGCCAGAGAGGAAAGGGCAAACAGAAATTGGCTGTTTGCAGGGGAGGGAACAGGGGTGGGCAACAGGAAGAAATTTGTGCCAGACAGAGTAAAGAAAGCCAAGGTGAAGTAAAGGAATTGCTCAGGGCAGTTTGGGGGTGGCTGCCAGGCAGCCCTGCCTCTGAGCAACAGCGTCTGCAGTGGCACAGGAAACTCACAGCTGATGGGAACAAACTTTCTGGCTGACTGCAGAGGCCACAACAAATCCGAGTGGTTTCCTCGGTGTCCCCCAGCCCTTGCTGGCCCCAGGGCCTGATGGCATTTGTGCTCCCTCAGGTTCATGTCCCCACACCAACAGCATGGGGGTGCTCCCCGTGCTCTGTGCAATGCAAACAGGGGGTGCTGAGCCAGTGCTGTCGTGTCTTTGCCTGCAAGGATGGGGCACCTGTGTGAGCTGGGGGAGAGGCCAGGGCTGCAGAGGGGGGATGTTGTTGGCAGCTCCATCAGGACGCTCTGGGACGCTGCCCTGGGCTGTGCCCTGCACTGGGGATGGATCAGCCCCTGCTCTGCTGCTCCTTCCTGTCTGCCCCAGGGCCCTTGCAGAGTCCAGCCATGCTGTTTGCCCCCAGCCTGCCCACGGTCAGCCTGGGGCTGGTCACGGGGCTTTTCTGTGCTGAGCATTGGCCTGGCCATGTTCTTGAGAGAGCCTGGGCAAGGAGCCTGGAGCCCCAAGGCCCTGGCCTGAGGCGTCAGCGCTGCCCCAGCAGTGCCCATGGCCTGTCCCTGCTGCAGCCCCAGCACTGCCACCCCCAGGGCTGTGCCTGGCCCTGAGAGCACTCAGGCCCTGCAGCAACACCAGGGCCACCAGGGCAGCAGGGCAGGGCCACAGCAGCAGCACTTGCAACACCAAGTTGGCACAAAAAATGACATCACTTTGTAGAAAATATTTAAAATTCTAAACAAGGACAAAGAACCTCCAAAATGAAACAAACAAGAAGTTTTGAAGGTTACTTTTATTACAAGTGATTTGCAAATACTGGCCAGCAGTTTAATGTTCCTGAAACCATGCAGTCCTCAGTCTCCACACTGCAGCCTTGAGCTCCTGCTTCCTCAGGCTGTAGATGAGGGGGTTCAGGGCTGGAGGCACCACTGAGTACAGAACTGACAGGGCCACATCCAGGGATGGGGAGGACATGGAGGGGGGCTTCAGGTAGGCAAATGTGCCAGTGCTTTAGAAAAGAGAGACCACAGCCAGGTGAGGGAGGCAGGTGGAAAAGGCTTTGTGCCGTCCCTGCTCAGAGGGAATCCTCAGCACAGCCCTGAAGATCTGCACATAGGAAAAAACAATGAACACAAAACAACCAAATGATAAACAGGCACTAACAGCAAGCAGCCCAAATTCCCTAAGGTAGGATTTGGAGCAGGAGAGCTTGAGGATCTGTGGGATTTCACAGAAGATCTGGCCCAGGGCATTGCCACGGCACAGGGGAAGGTAAAATGTATTGGCCGTCTGCACCAGAGCATTGAGAAAGGCACTGGCCCAGGCAGCTGCTGCCATGTGGGCACAAGCTCTGCTGCCCAAGAGGGTCCCGTAGTGCAGGGGTTTGCAGATGGACACATAGCAATCGTAGCACATTATGGTCAGGAGGCAAATCTCTGTTGCAAGAAAAAAAAAAATCAGAAAGACTTGGGCAGCACATCCAGTGTAGGAGATGTTCCGGGTGTCCCAGAGGGAATTGTGCATGGCTTTGGGGACAGTGGTGCAGATCATGCCCAGGTCGCTGAGGGCCAGGTTAAGCAGGAAGAAGAACATGGGTGTGTGCAGGTGGTGGTCACAGGCTACAGCGCTGATGATGAGGCCGTTGCCCAGGAGGGCAGCCAAGGAGATGCCCAGCAAGAGGCAGAAGTGCAGGAGCTGCAGCTGCCGTGTGTCTGCCAATGCCAGCAGGAGGAAGTGCCTGATGGAGCTGCTGTTGGACATTTGATGCGGCTGGCCATGGGGACCTGTTCATGAAGAAAGGACAGCAGAGATTAAGAGGAGATACCTGTCACCAAAATAAAAGCCATTTCCCATATACCCTCCCCTGGAATAGACACACACACTCTTTTTTTTTTTTTTTGGAGTTCTGGGGTTCTTGTAAAAACTTCTCCCTTTCTCTGCTGCTGTTCTTGGATATCAGAAAGCCTCAGAATTTCTGCTGCCCCCAGGGAAACAGAGTGCATTCTTTGAGGCAAAGTGATGAATGGAAAGTGAGGGTAGATGGCGTCTCATTCTGACCTGTTCAGAGTTTCTCTGGGCTTTAACCTTTCTCAGGTGGAGGGGGGTCACATTCCAATGATTCCCTTATAATGTCACCAGGTCCTGGTGAGAGCAGATGGATCCACCACAGCCCAGCTCCACATTTGTAGCCAAAACCTCATATTGCTCATTTCTCCAACCCAGCAGCATTTTCAGTGTCAGAACACCTCTGCATCTCCTCATCCATCTTATAACTCAGAGATGCTCTAGGACAGGTTTGCACCCTGGATTGGAGCTCCCAGCGTGGACTGAAATCTCAGGGAGACTTCCAAGTGTCCTTATGCTGGCATTGGATTGAGGGAGATGCAGCTCCTTTCCTGGCTGCACTGACAGCATTGCCCAGAGCTGGGCACTGGGGACAGCGTCACCCTGAGCCAGCTGTGCCCCCTGCCAGAGCCCCCAGGGCTGGGCAGCTGCTCCCAGCTCTGTGCTCTCCAGAGGGAACTGGGCCCAGGGTTGCAGAGCTGCCCCATGGCTCTGCTGCAGCTCTGCCTGCACAGGAGGGGCTGCACGCCTTGGAGCCCTGGCCCTGAGGGCAGAGGCTTGGCTGGGGGACAGGAGGGAAGGGGCCTTGTTCAGAGGGAGGGGCTGCACTGGAGGGCATCCTGTGGATATCTCTAAACTCTCCCTGCTACAGCATCTCTGGATATTTTTTTCTCTCATTCCCTGCTCTTCTCTCTGCTTCCTGCAGATTTTCCCCCTGCAGGTGTTTCTCTGTGCCTGATCTCTCCATGCCAGCACTCACAGACCCCAAATCTCTGTGCACTCTCCTTGGCCTGACAGAACCCTGCCTGTTTGCAGGGCACTGCCTGGGGGCAGGTTCTGTTTGTAGCTTGGAGAAAGAACAGCTCAGACTGAGCCTGATGGGTCCAGCAAAGGTGATACTGGTGCTGTCCATGGGCAGAGTGGCTGCAAGCACATTAGGAATCTCCTGTGAATCACTGTAAGGAACAGTTCAGCTGGCTCAGGCACTTGACAAATTTCATATTAAATACATCATAATCAACCTTTAATATTCATCCCCACTACCTTTCATTTTGCACTACTAGGAAACTGACTAAAAAGTCTTAGAAAAAGTCGTCATTTTAATTGAAATCCTCGACTTGGGAATATTCCATGACTGACCAGAAATCCTCAGCATGTCAGGGCTTCACAAGCATTTCCTCCCTCACACCAGAAATACTCAGAGTTGTACTCACAGTCTGTAGGCATTGGGATGTTCCAGCTTGCGGAGATGGCTTCAGGAGCTGCAGCTGCATTGTCCTGCAGCCAGAGGTTCCCGTGCCAAGGGCTGGCAGTGATTGTGCCCCAGGCACTTCTCAGAACCTTCCCAGCCCTGACTGATTGAAGCTCTCTGTGCCTCTGTGCTGTGCCCGGGGTGGCTGCAGGCAGTGCCCCAGCCCTGCTGCGCTGGAGAAAAAGTGCTCATCGAGAGAAATGTGCTTTTGAAGCTTTTCTTGGTTACCAGGAGCTGCCTCTGTGCCAGGAGCCCAGGCCAGCTCAGCAGCACAGACACAGCACAAGGACTTTAATGAGCCTCTGGGGCTTTGTGCTCAGGCCCTGAACATCAGTCCCTGAGAGGGAGCTGAAGAAACCTCTCCAGAACTCCAAGTCAGAATCCAACTCCAAAGTTTCTTGGACATTTAATGGGTCCCACTGAGGGACACGACTGGGCAAGTGTCCCCAGGCCCCAGGCAGAGCAGAGAACTGCAGGCAGTGATGACAGGTGGGGACAAAAAGAAGCCAAGTCTTGGTGCCCTGGGGCACAGCAGGATCTGTGCCACCAAGGGCTGTGAGGAGACACCCCAGTCCTGAGGCACTGGGGCCTCCTGGCACAGCCCCAGCCAGGCTGGGCACTGCTAGCCCCTTGTCCTGCCCTCAGCATCCCCCCCTAGCCCACATCCCAGTGGCCTCAAGGATCTGCTGGAAGGAGTCCCCGGGGAGCTTTGCTCAGGAATGGCCCTGAGGACTCCTGAATGCTCCCAGGGACTGCAGGTTTTTGAAAGGACTTTGGGTTTTGCTTTTGCCTTGGAAACTCTGAGAGCTTTGTGCAGTCATGGCCTCCAATTTTGTGTTGTAATTAGTCCCTGGAGAGGCTTTCTCAGTAACACCACTCAGTGGGGCTCATTAATACTTCAAGTTACTTCAGTTCTTTTAAGGTACTTGGTGTTTCCCTTTGGATACAGACTCTGGGAGAGGTTTGTGCAATCATGGCCCCAATTATCTGCTTTAATGAGTCCCTGGAGAGCTTTGTACTGACACTCAGTGGTGCCCATTAATGCCTTGAGATACTCAAGATTTTTAAGGTACTTTATGGATTTAGGAATATTTTAGGTACTTTTAAGGTGTTTCCTTCCCACACTGGGTCTCTGAGAGCTTTTTGTACCATCCTGGCTGCCAATTCTCTCCTACTAGGAGTCCATGAGGATCCTGTATTGGGTATCTTTATTCTTTCTGTTTTACAACAAAGATGGAACTGAAAGAATTTTGTAAGACTTTCTAAAAGCATCCAAACAAGCATTGGACATTTAACAATAAAACAACAACCACTAAGAGAATGAATAGTCCCGTTTTAGCTCGACATCATCCAACCCTTTAGTCCCTTGGATTTGAAGAGTTGTTTGACCCAGTCTTTGTGTTTGACTTGGAGCTTTTTGAACCCTTCCTTCAGTACTTGAATGCTCTTGTGGATTGACTCGCTGTGGATGGAGAGGTTCATGCAACACATGCCCTCAGAGTCTACACTGCCACACCCATGTGCCCAGAGGGAAAACTCTATCGCTGTTCTGCAAGGTGCCATGTCTGATGGTCTCTGTGTCTGAGAGCAGGCCACTCAGTGTGAGGGAGGTAGCATTGGTTTGCTTACTTCAAAGGCACCCAAGATGGTCTAACTGTCCTAAAGCTTTAGCTGCAGCCACCCAAGCTAGTCCAAATTAGGGGTGCTACCATCCGATACCTGGATTAAAGCTTGCAAAACCATCTCTTAGATATCATCCAATACTTCTCACAGGACACCTGCTGCTTGATCATCTGGAAGGCTGTGTTGCTCTTCTCCAGCTGGATGATTGTTTGTCAATTCCGCCCTTGCCTCATTATTAGCATAGTCTGCTATTAATTGATTTTGTAAACACTTCCATCCCCCTTCCCAAAGGGTGTATTCTGTAGGTGACAGCAACATGGTCATAATATATTTTAAATCATATGAGGTTGAGACATGTGCTGTAAACATGGCTCTCATTAGTCCATTAAAACAAGATAAGTCCTTCCTATGGTCTTTAGCTGCCTTACACAGATCCTTGATTTCCCCGTAAACCAATGGCTGATACCTGGGATTCTGCCCCCTTCTTTCATAACATACCGGGGCAATATGGAGTTTCGAGACTATTTGCCAGTCTCCTTCCTTAACTGCTTCTTTCTGGATCCTTTCCTGGGGATCTTCTGGGGTTGAGGGGCAAGGTGGCTCTGGGGAATCCAAACTGTTTTTTAAGGAGGAAGAATAACTTGGAGAAGAAACATTTGGATTAGAAATATTGTAAAAGTTGGGCTTAGTATCTGTGACCATGGGGTTATATTGTTGCCAGAGTGGGAGGCAAAGGGCACTGCCATTTTGTCAGGTGTTAGGGAGGAAGGGTCTTGATTTAGGACGGCATACCCCTGGGCTGGCATTCTGGAGGCATGGCCCAGGGTGAAGGTGGAATGATTGAAAGTGGGGGCATGACCTGCAGTTCTGGGGATGGAGTCTGGAGGTTCATTCAGGGTGAAAGAGAAGGTTGTGGTAGTAGGAAGTGGAGGAGCCAAGATGGAGGGAGGACAGTCAGGCTCAGGGGCATCTGGAAAATTTTTAATGATCCACTTCACAATTGATTTTTCTTTGTTCTTTGAAGATATCTGGTCATGATCAGTGAGAATTAACTTAGAGCATCCATATATGCACCTTTCTACTTTGGAGATCCGGCTGCCCATTTTTCTCTTTTTCCACCTTAGGTGGAACAGCCACTGGAACACCCCAAATCAATAATGGGACGTGGGTGCATAATGTAAAAACGCAGTGGCAAAATGGGCAATAATTGTCCTGCGTTTCCGTAAACCCACCTGCAATCCTACGCAGGTGAAACTGTCGTTGTCCCTGGGGATCCTGGCCGAGATCCCTCAAAACAATGATGAATCTGCCAGCCTGACACAATCCAAAATCCCGGGGAGCACTGGTCTATCCATCAGCTAACCACTCTGACGTGACTAAATGTCATGGTCCCTGTTTGGGCAGCAAAGGGCGCAATGAGGGTGGCTGTGACAAACCTTTCTTGTTCCCCAGCTTCAGGGCAAGGGTGGTGAAAATGAAAAGAAGCAGATGCTGGGGAAGATGAGACAGGAAAGCCTTATAAATATGATTGCCTGGTGTCAGGGTCCATCCTAGTGGACAGATGACCTGATGGTTCATAGGAATGATCTCAGAGTGCCAAACACCAACACGGTACAAGGGGGTTTGCAGTGATAATCAAATCAAATGCAATATAACCACAGCAAAAAATGTGATAGAGGGATTAAGGGAGAGGAAAAGATAGAGAAAGACACAGAAGAGAGAGAGAGATGGAGAGGGAGAGGGGATATAGCTACCAACGCAGAGACGAAGTCCTTTGGTGCAGTCCAGTGGAGGATCCGCCTTCTACGCTGGGGAGATCTCAAAGGCTCTAGCTAACTCAGAGGTTTTTATTACTGAAAATTGTGAGGGGGGGGGGGGGAAACAGATACAGTAGGGAACAGATGTAACAGGTAGTCTATGTTCTCATCAGTAAATGAGCTTGATAGATGTAACAGGTAGTCTGTGTTCTCAGCAGTAAATGAGAGCCATTGTTTTCTTGCTCCAGTGGTCACAATCTGCAGGCAAACATCTCGCTTTGGTCAGCTTGCCTCCCCACACACCTCCCCCGGGCTGGGGGTTTAAGTCCCAGTCCTGGGAAGGAGCAGAGGGGCCTTTTAGGAGTTTCATGTCTCAGTCCTTGATGGAAAAGCTTCTTACATCTCAGTCTGTCTGTCACGGTGGTTGTAAAACAGATGAGGGTCTTCTGTGGGAGACCACCTGAAACTCAGGAGAAGTCCAGCCAGGCCAAGGGATGGGACAGCTTCCAGAGCTGCTATTGTTGCAAACGGGGCATGGTGCCCTCTTCTTAGCATACAGCAAACACACTTGTGAAAACAATAGCTTAATACTGAGCTTTCAGGTCTCAGGGCCCATGGCGTGTGACTTTTCTCCTTCACAGCCAGATTCTAGACAAGGGGGGTCTTCTCTTCAGTGGTCTCCCAAGGACGATTGTGAGGCAGATGAGGGAAACTTCTGACAGACTCTCACAGGGGGCCAGGCTCTCTCCCTTTTGGACTCTAGCAATTGTTTGGAGGAGATGATGGCAAATTGTATGTAGTCCTGTTGATCCTACTCAGAAAACCTGACAGCTTCTATCATTCTTCTGCAGAGTGGGCACGCTGGATTTCTCTTTGCCCACTGCAGGATGCAGCCCAGGCAGAACTGGTGGTGACAGGGCAGAGAAAAATTCACATCCTTCTTAGTGACCTGGCAGATGGGGCAGCTCCATTCTGTCCCCATGGCCATGTCTGTCTGTCACAGCAGGAGGGAAGAGCTGAGGACCATGAGCTGCTCTCATTCGCAATCTTGCTTGGCCAGAGCCCAAGTTCCAGCCAGAGTGCTCCAGGCTCTGTCAGTGCCCAAACATAAGCAGGAAGGGATGTTGTATCACAATCCATTCCATGGTGAAGGAGGTCCATAGCAGCCTCAAGAGCACCTCAGACACTCAACAGTCAAGGCAGTAACATATGGACAGGACACAGATGGCAGTTCATGGCTGGGAGAGCATTTGTAGGCATATCCAAGGACAAATTTCCCAGGACTTCTCCACAGCTCTGGGATCTGCCCATCAGCTCTGTCAGAAGCTTCAGCAGAACCACCAAAGTCCTAAAAAGCAGCTCCCAGACACTTTTCCCACCATCCTGCCTGAGTAGCCGGGTTGCTTGTTGCAAAACACTCTTTTTCTCCTCTTCCCCAATGCCCTGTGGACACTTGCAGCCAAAATAAAAAGCTCCTGGCCCTCTGTGTGATGTGATAATACAGGTTTTATGTTTCCATGCTAGGATGACAGAAAGCTGTGCTGTGGGTCAGGAGAGGCCAGGACCCACTTGTCCTTCCTGCAGGCTGAGGGGGTCCCAGCAGACATCCTGCTGCTTTTTTGGGGAGTGTGTGAGGGGGAGTGGAGGGGGTGACAGAGAGGCCGAGATCATAGAGTGGAAACTCAGCTCCAGAGAGCCAGTGCAGACTCTCCTTGCTGAATGCCTGCTGGGGCTGGCAAAGAAGGAAAATGCCCCAATAACAGCCTGGTGGCACTGTGTCTCAGGGACAGGTACAGGGAGGTGACAACAAACAGCAGCATGGCCCAGTCTCACAGCTCCTAGGAAGCAGTGACAGAGGGCCTCATGTGCCAGAGATTTCAGAAAGGCTGTCTTCTCAAATGGCCGCTCTGAAACCCCTCTCTTTGCCTCTTGGGTTTGTGTGTGCTTTTGACAGCCACAGCATCCTGGGGCAACGCATTCCATGATTTCATTAAGCACTCCTTGAAAAGCACCTCCCATTGTTCAACTGAGCTGCCAGCCTGGTCATTTCAGAGGTGCTGCCTTGGTGTAGAGAAAAATCAATCTTCTGCCTTCCAGGGAGCTGAAGGAGAAGGGACTCTTCACCATCCAACACCTGGCTGGGTCCCATTCAGAGGTCCTGCTCTGTAGACTTGGTGAGGATTGTTTGGCAGTTTCCAGCGAGGTGAGAACATTGTTCTGAATTGTCCCCCATACTTCATACACGGTGTGTAGAGTAGGTATGTGCTTGTCCATCTCCATGTGTGCTCAGGGTCTGCCTTCATTTCTGGTTTAGACCTGATATTTCTAATGTCTGTCAGCTGTCTGTAGGATCTGGCGTACATGCAGCTGTATTTACTGGCAGGTCGGGTATCTGACACTCATCTTTGAGTGTGGTGCCTTTATAATGCAGTGTGCAAATGCAGAAACTGAGACACTAATGACATTATTTGCCAGAGTCCCAGTCTCTGCCCAAGCTATAATTCAACGCTGCAAATTATTCTGTAGACTTGAGCCTGTGTTTTCTGTTTCCTGGCTGAGTGCTTCAGCTGCTGGTGTTGCTTTTTTGAACAGGAGCACCTGACTCTTTTATCTTTATGACTTTTGCCTTCATGATTTGAAAGCAGCACTTTATTTGTTTTCTAGTAAAAGGGCCTAAAATCAAAGCTCTGGACATTTTAGAAGTTTTAAGTACAACACTTAAGTGAATATTTTTTTTTAGGCCTGCAGTGAGCAGGTCTGAAGCCAGAAATTGGTGCCAGAGTAAGTGCCTTTCTGTGCTTGTGCTCTCCTGCTCTTCCTGTCCTTGTATGCTCCTCTGGACACAGTGGGATGTGTTGTCATTTCCTGGGACTTCTGTTGAAGGCAACTGATTTTCTTTTAAAGGTGATTCTTTTGTTTCCCCTCATGGCTTCCCCAGGTGACCAACCTCCGTTCCAAGGTGTCCTGCTCTGCCATTGTCACTCTGGGAGAGCTCTCTGTGACCTTGAAGAAGGACATGGACTCTGAGGTGGATGAGGTTGCTCGGGTCCTTCTCCAGATGGTGTCCAACTGCCCAGAATTTGTTCAGAAAGCAGCCAGTCAGACCCTGGGGATCCTGGTGGAGAATGTGACTCCTGCACAAGCAGTGACTGCTCTCATGGACATGGGAGTCAAGCAGGTTCTTCTTCTTTTAGTGATATTCTTCACCTTTGTGTGTGTGGGAGGGAGAAGGGATGAGACAGAGAATGGGAATGGTTGGAGGGAAGGGTCCTGTATCCTGCATCTTCTATGAACTCAGTGACTTGATTCTCCAACCAACCTCACTTCTTCCCTCTCGTCACCTATTTCTGCCCTCCTGCAGCCCATCAGTTCTCAGAATCACAGAAGTGTAGAATATGGGGAGTTGGATGGGCCCATCAGGACCCTTGAGTCCAGCTCCTGGCCTTGCCCAGAACAGCCCAAGTGTCACACCAAGTGCCTGAGATTGCTGTCCAAATGCTCCTTCAGCCCTGTCAGGCTTGGTGCTGTGACCACTGCCCTGGGGAGGCTGTTCCAGTTCCCAGCCACCCTCTGGGTGAAAAACCCTTTTTCCTGATATCCAAACTAAAGCTCCTCTGACTCAGCTTCCTGCTGCTTCCTGGAGTTCTCCCAGTCTGTCAGAGTTTCCTAGAAGTGGTGACTGATAGGGAAGTGAAAGTGCCTGCAAAGGCCAAGGATAGAGCCTTGTGCTTTTGTGGGCAGAGGGGCAATTGCAATTGCAGCTGTGAGCAGTGTTTGGTATTTCACAGTGCTAACCACAGAAGCCCTGGGAAAACCATGTCTCCTCATGATGCCATTAACTTGAGAAATGAGGAGGGTCCTTGCTGGGGCGTGGAGCGCATGGGGGACAATCTGCTGGGTGTGGCACAGCCTGCACAGCAGGTGCAGCTCCTGCCAAAGGAGTCTTGTGTGTCTGTCATGGCCTTACAGCTCTACTGTCTATTCAAACTGATGTTTCATGTTAGCCTTGAGATGATGAATCACTTTACAGGCAGCTTCACAGGCTGACTGCCATTGGACAATTGAAGCAAATGCTGCCTTAAATGTTGGTGCTGGGCCTGATAGTTCCCAAGAGACACTCTCTAGAACAGGACAGCCTGGCTAAACTGCCTGCCACCCTTTCCTCAGCTTTGCAATAGGGTAAAACATTCACATGTCTCAATTACCAAGCCCCACAGAAGAAACAGGCTGCATTGCTGGATATTCTGCAACTTCACAGACCACAATGTGTTTTCCCTGCATTTGTTGTTTTCCAAAGTTCTGCAGATTTGGGAATAAATGGGTGGAAAGAGCCTCAATCCTGCTGCAGCTCTGTGTACTGGGTGCCCTCTGATGGGTCAGCATCAATTGTCCTTAATTTCTAAATTATTCATACGTCATCTATTACTTTAATCTTTCTCAGAGTAAATACTGTGAAGGAAATTGAGTATCGCACAGTGCAAGGAGACTGAATTCCTCTCTCTTCCGTGCTGGCAGGCCTTGTTTGCAATGCTACGTTTGTGTTTAGCTGAGGACAGAGCCTTCTGCAGGTGTCTGAAGGTGCAGGGAGAGCCCAGGCTCCTTCCCCCAGCAAGGGCAGGGAGCAGCTCTGGCCAAGGCCGGCGCTGCCGCTGCTCCTTGTCCCTGTGCCCAGGGTTTGCTCTCTCCTCCCCAGCAGTCGCCCCGCCCCGGTGCGCAAGTGTGCGGCCCGACTCCTCCTGTCCCTGATGGAGAGAATTGGAGTCACCCAGCTCACAGGCACACCCAGGGCTGAGAGGCTGCCACACGTGGCAGGGAAGCTTGCTCAGGACTGTCACAAGGACACAAGGTAATGATCTTCATTTCAACTCCCAAAACAGGAGAAGCGTTTTGTGTCTGGCTGTAAAGGTGGAACCACACAAGAGTGGAAACTAAAGGGAATATGAAGTTACCTCACAGTGTGAATAAGGGTCATAGAATCATGGAATATGCTGAGTTGGAAGGGCCCATCAGGGTCATCGAGTCCATCTCCTGGCCATGTGCAGTGACCCCAAGAGTCACTCCATGTGCTTGAGAGCATTGTCCAAACTCTTCTTGAGCTCTGTCAGCCTTGCCACTGTGACCACTGCTCTGAGCTGCCTGGGCAAATGGCTGTGCTGGGAAACCTGAGGTTGGCCAGCAAAAAGGAGCATTGAACCTTTTTCCTGTGGCTTGAAGGATTCTTTACTGAGATCAAAAGAGCTCAGATCAGCCACTCCAATAGTTTTGTTGGGCCTTAGGTGCACAACACAAAGCCAAAGTGTTGGCTAATGTTCATCACTGAAGGATCCCAAACATCCATTTCTCATTAACTTCAGACTTTCCTAGAAATATTTCAGGGGTCTTTAGCCAACATATTCAGTCTTTCTAAACTTGTTTTGAAGATTTCTAGAATGCTGTTATCTGTGGCTCAGTGAGCTCCACATTTTTTCTTGAAGAAAACTGTGGTTTCCTAGTGGCAAAATCAACCCAAACCACCAAAATTCCCTTCCTTTAGTGATTAAATTCTCATGAATAGCAGCCAAAGAACACCAGAGCCAGTAGCTGCCCCCGTGCATACACATAGTATAGAACAATCAATAGGATGCATGAGGTGTTTTGTCCTGGCTTCCCTGCCCGTTAAAGAAAGGCAAATTATTGTGCAACGGCAGCAAGACACTGCTAATAGGCTCTGACAACAAAGCAGATGTGTTTTGCCTGTTTCCTGGGATCCTTTGATGCTGCAGAACCACACCCCCAGTTTCAGAGTGAAATGGTATTTTTCTGTGGCCCCACATTCTCCTCTTGCCTCTTGTGTTCAGCTGACAGCACTGTGCAGTGTCAAGTGAGGTAAATCTCCCTTTTTGCTGGGTAGGTAATGCCTTCTCATGCAAGGATTGCACCTGATGAGTTTAAGGTATCAGCCTCTTCTGTTAACACTCTTCCTTTGTTTGTTCACTTTTGTTTTGTTTCCTTCCTTCCTTCCTTCATTCCTGCCTTCCTTCCTTCCTGCCTTCCTTCCTTAGGCATTATGGACAGGAGATGGTGAAGATGTTGCTCAATCATCAACAATTTAAAATGCTTTTGGAACAATCTCTTTCCCCCCGTGACCTGGAAGATATTCTGACAAGAATTAAGAAGAAAGTAAGTGCTTAGCAGGAGAAATGTCTCCTTTGTGCAAGTATTGCCACTGCTAATATGAGATCAAACATACCCAATCTGTCTTTAGCTCATTCCTCTTCTGCTGAATCATTTTGCTCCTGGGAATGAGCTGTTAATCCTTAGCCTGTTCATCTGCAGACCACAACGGAATTGATATTATTAGGGGAAAAGTGAGGTTTTGAATATTTTCAATATCGGTCACAAAGAGGAAAGGGAAACGGGAGAAAATGGGTTTACATTTAAGAGTAAGCCCCCACCATGCTCTCCCTACCCTGCCCCCTGTAAAGCAAATAAGTGAGAATTGTGCTTCTGAAGATAACAGAGTCTTTGCAAAGGACACTGGAAGTAGTAGTGCCAAGAAAATTCCCAAATTTACAAAAGATGTCCAGGTCAATCCTAGTTACTACAATGACTGCCTGTCTTTTGGGAATACTGCCCTGCTGTCAAGCCTTGTGGGGCTGGAAGAAGCTTGGTGAATTCAGCAGCATCGAGTGGAAAATCCTTTGTTTGTTTGGGGGAGGATTTTATATTTTTTATTGACGATACAGAAGGGAGCCTGCCTTTGTGCAGGCACAGGGAGAGTGAGTGTTGAACCAAATTGACTTCCAACACAATGGGCCAACCCCCAAAGAGTCCAGTTTGTTCTGCTGCTTCCTTCACAAACACTTGTTGCCTGCCAGTTTGCATTATTTCCATTAATGCTTAAGACTAAGGAATTTGGAATTTTAGACTGCTGCTCAGTGTGGCAGCACCCATAACCTGCCTTGGGCTCTTGAAAACAAAGAGTTGGCATCACTGAATCTCTGGTCTGTTTCCATCTGTAAGTTAGGAAATGTTTCCCTAAGCCTTGGTAGCAGTGATCCTGGTTCTAACTTGTGTTTTCAACAGGGAATTTCCTGTTTTACACTCTAAAATCGATGGGGTTTCTCTGTGTCTTTGTAGGGGATGGAAAACCAGAAGGCTGAAGGCCCATCTGTCAAGGAGCCGGTGAAGGAGAGGAACGATGGCTCAAAGGAGCCCCAGGCCACATTGTCTGCTGGCAAACGGTACTGAGCACTTTTGTCAGATGTGACAAAGCACATGGCAAGCTTTACATGCCTCTTCCTCAGGAAAAACTTTCTGGCAGAGATGACCAATGCCACAGATTGTTTCCTTTCCCTACAAATGCTCTAGGATAAAAAATGTCTACTTGTGCATTGTGCTGAACACAACTTCTCTGGAGGGGTTTCCACAAAAATGGAGAGACAAACAGACACCCATTGGGTGCAGCTCAGACGATCCAGTGCAGTGGCAAGGGCATTGTTGTGGAGGCTGGGAGAGGGCCAAGTTTCTGCTGCCTGACTTGGGACAAGTAAATGCAAACAGGGTTTATTTTTTCATCTGAGTGGAGACTTTTTTAGATGGGTGTTTTGATGAGGAATCTCAGTCTGGAAGTAACATGCTATACCACAATGATGCAGTTCTCATCCATGTGGTTTGGCCTGGCTGAATCAGGGTTTTCTTACCCTCAAACAGTACCAAGTTTGAGTAGTAAGTAGCAAGGCAATTCCTGAACAACTTCAGTCAACAGGTGTCTCAATGTGGACTTTTTGTCTTGATATTCCTGTCCTTCATGTAGTTTGCTTGATGGACAGCATGTTTGGTATATTTCCCCCTGTGCTGCAATCAGCGTTTAAGACAGGAATTGCTCCTTGCTGTCTCTTCATGGCAGTTGCAGAGCTGCTTGTACCTGTTCTCCTCTGATAGCAGAGGGGATTTGTTTAGCTCTGTCCTGCTCAGCAGTGGCAGGAAAGTGACCACATGCCTCAGTAGCACAGCTGGCATCTTCCTGTGCTCATGGAAGAGACAGGTTGATCAGGAGAATTGTTCCCAGTGGGGTTGTTAAGCTGTGCATCTGGTCTCTAGGGAAGCAAATGAAATGGAAGCGTAGTTCTGGGATGTCTGGCTTTTGTTTTTATCTGTCTTACTGATTTTCTGAATCCTTCAAATATGGCCCTGTTCATCTCTCCAGATGCATCTGAGCTACTTTTCCAGATTGTCATGCCTGGTTGTAGAGACACATGTCCAGAGTGATGAGTTTCCTTATTCTAAGACACACACGTCCCACATGAGGAGGCATTTAAACTTGGCAGTAGTGTCTCTCTTTCTCCACAAAGCAATGTGACCTGTGTGCCCTGGCAGCCATCTGAAGATAGATCAGATGCATCTCATCCTTGGTTTTCCTGACTGAGCAGTGGTGAGAATGTCACTTGCAGATTGTCTCCTGTAATGATTGTCATGAGGTCCATGTTGTTCTTCAGAGCCTCATGACTTTCCAGCTTGAAATGACATAAATAGGAAAGCTGCTCAAGATGTTTTGCTCACATTTAAGTGAAGATATTTTCTGTGGCTCCAGCTCTCTCCACAGAGAGCAGCAGGCACAACTTTGCCAGGCATTGTCCTGGGGAAGGCTGTGAGAAGATCAGAGAAAAGAGTGAGAAACAGTTCTTATCTTCACTTGCTGCGCCTGTTGTTGTGAACATGTGGAATGTGTTATGGAGATTTGTTTACCAAAGGGTGATTTCTTAATTGGCCACTGGTGATGGTGTGTTGGATTCAACTGACCAATCTGGTCTGTCTGTATTAGACTGTCTGTAAGGGCAATGAGTTTCAGTATAGTATAGTATAGTATAGTATAGTATAGTATAGTATATTATAGTATAGTATAGTATAGTATAGTATAGTATAGTATAGTATAGTATAGTATAGTATAGTATAGTATAGTATAGTATAGTATAGTATAGTATAATAGAGTGATTGATCAGCCTTCTGAAATCATGGAGTCAATGCTAATTATTTCCACGATGGGGATGCCATGCTACGATAATTATCACCACCAGGTCCACATTTGGTTTTATTTCCCAGGGTGAAATCTCCCTCTGATGGACACCTCCTACACTGTGCAAACGCCCAGGTCACGTCACCTCCAGCTGTGGAAGAAACGGAGCTGCTCCAGAAGCTTTACCATCTCCTGGAAGCCAAGGGGTTTCAGACAAGGATGGAAGGAGTGGAACTCCCCTAAGACCTGTGCAAAACCAGCCCCCAGCTCATCTCCACTAACATTGCCCAAGTATGTAGGGTATCTTCACTGCTCCTTTCCTTTAGCTCCTTTCCTAAGCCTGTAGCAGCAAAGTTAATTCAGTGTGTCTTGGCACTCCATCCTGGCTGTTTGGGATACGCTGGTCCCTCTTACCCAGACAAATGTAATTCAGGTCCAGGCTTCAGGACAAGTTATTTCAGTCCAACTGTATTTCTCTGGCAGGTGCATATTGATGCTGTTCATCAGATGATGGCAGAATTTTCTGCTGGTGTAACTGCTGCTGTCTCCTACTCCCAGTTGGGTTAAGTGAAGGAAATCCACCAAAAATGGGTTTCCATAAGGAAGAGAAGTATCAGGTTGGGTTGGTTTAGACACAATTGATTTTTTTAAAGAATACTTCTATACACTCCATCTTGTCTTACACAGGCACAGCTCTGGCTACTCATTTCCACTCTTGTTCCTATTCCTCTTGGTAAAGACAGTGCTCACCCTTCTTGGGGGTCTTTTTTTCTCTTTGGAAAAGGAAGAAAACAGCTAAGGACTCATCTCTGCCTTCTCCTCCCAGTAGCTGCTTTTTCCCTTTTTCCAGAGAAAGGTGCCTGATAATGTGGCTGTCAAGGGACTGAACCTGCTCTAATGAGAGCTGTACAGCACATTACATTTCAGAAGTCTACCTGTTACTTAGAGAAATGGTCTGGATCCTGGAAGAGTTGATCAGAGCTCTGCACTTCTCCAGACACTGGCTCTGAGACAAACAAAAGAAAACTTAAATCTCCTCCGGCCATAGTTTTGGCAAAATCATAATTGGCCTCAGTACTTAAGGCAACTGTATAGAAAACCAGGCAGTGTAAACATCTGCTTCCATTCAAAGCAAAGGTAGTCTTTAGCATTAATAAATGAAATTGATTTAATGATATATAGATGGAGAGAAATACCATAGGAACTATTCTGTCCCCAGCCAAACCTCCTAAAAACAGAAGAAAATCTTTCAACCAGCATGAGGTTGTGCCACCATTCCAGTGAGTGGCCCACAGGAAAACAGTGAAATTGTGCAAGTGAGTGCTGACCTGACAGAAAGGATCACTTTCATCTTTGACATTGGTGACTGCTACATCCACTCTTCAAACAAGGACATTTGAATCCAGCTTTCATGTTGCTTGTTCTCTTCACAGATTTTTGATTATTTTGTCCTGAGAATATCTGGCAGCCACAAGAAAGTGAAGCAGAGGGTGCTGGACGTGCTGGCTGAAATCACAGGAGCCCTGAAAGATGCCTTGAACCCGGTGATCATTGGTTTGGTGGAGGGAATAACAAAGAGCCTGAACTCAAAGGATCCCAGGGTTCGTGGGGCAGCTGTGAAAGCACTGGAAGAATCCATTGCTCATTTGGGTAAGGCTGAGCCCTGGCAGGGACTCTCCTCAGCTTCGTCTCTGTCTCTCCTGCACAGGAGAGCGCTGAGTGCCTTGACAGCTGCTCTTGTCTGTGGAACACTCCAGCTGACACCCACCAGAGGCTGTGCAGGTGCAGTCCTTATGCACCATCCCCAACAGGCTGGAATGGGATCAGCATTTCCCAACAGTCCCAGGAGCCCTTGGCTCTGTGCTGCTTGTCTGAAGAGCAAGTCCTGGGCTACAGCTCTGCTACAGTTCAGGGGCAAAGGGGGTTTGGAGTTTGCTTGAACCCCTGTCTGACTTCCCAAATGAACAGCTTTGCTGTTGGCATGAAGGGACACTCACCCATCAGAGCTTCTGCAGAGCAGCCACCTGGAAGGCTCTACATTAGAGGCATTAGCTGCCTATTTTCCACTTTTTTTCTTTGTGTTCTTTTTTCAAAGGGGAACTGATGATTCACCAAGTTCATTTCTTTAGAACAAACAGGTATAAACCCAGCAGTCAATGATGCCTTGTTCCACGTGTTGTTTTGCATGGGGCAAGATAGCCACAGCAATTAACTACATAGGCAAGGGCTGCTCTAAATTCCTTTGCCACACAGATTTATGTCAGCTCTGAGAATGCTGCACTGGGGGAATATGCCTGAAAAATGGAGTGTTGAAGAGGCAGGTCTTCAAGGGGAGTTTCCACTTTCTCCTCCCCAGCTGCTCTGTGAACTCAGGAACTGCCTGACTCAGTGCCTTTCTGTGACCCAAGTATGGGGCTCTTCCTTTTTGCTCTGGGATGCAAAACCTTTTCACTGCTTCCATGTGACTGAACTCCTGAGGTCCCTGATGTGAAATGTTTTAACACAGCTCCTGCTACAGCAGACAAGTTTGGATTTACAAATGTGAAAGGAGAGCTTTTCTTTTGGAATTTAAAACCCTGCCAAGCAGACTGGAAGGAAAGAAGAAAAGGATTCAAAAATCTGCAGAAATGTACTTTTTTTTATAAAATTGAGCTGGCCCTGCCCTTTCCCTCCCCACTGTCCTTTCTCCTGTGACCTGAGAAAAGTGAGCAGAAACATGTGTTTCCCTTGTAAAAAAAGTGTCCCTGCTGAAAGAGTTCAGCTACCAATGGAATCACCTGAGTGGCCAAGCCCTGCTGGATGTCACCGAGCGTATCACAGGTATGGCCTCCCCTTCTGAGCCCAGAGCTCTTCCCAGGGAGCATTTACAGGGAATGCCTGTGAGCAGACAGCAGAGCAGCTCCTCCAAACCAGGAGGTGCTGAGCTTGTCCCTGCTGCCCCATGGCCAAGGCAGGTGGGTTTGGCAGGTTTTCCCTGGCTGCTGCAGAGCTGGGCAGCACCTGAGATGGGGGCAGCACTCGGCCTGGGGCTGAGCTCTCACTGGGGCATCTCAGAACCACCTCCAGCAAAGGGAGGGCTAAAAATGCCCCAGCTGGCTCCTCTCTGGGGAGCTCAGGGACATCTGTGATCTTTGAGGGGAAATGGTGGCAAATGCTGTTTCAGGGCATCAGTTTGTTTTGTCCTCACAGAATTCTTGTTTTTCCCTTGGAAAGTTTTGAGGCTGAACCGTGCAGGGCCTGGGGGTCACAGCTTAGGTCAGAACTCAACAGAGGTATCAGAGGCACGGGTTTAGTGCAAGGCAGCCTCTGGGGCACAGGGACAGAAGCAGAGTGCTGAGGCTCCCTGCCTGTGCTGTCAGAGGGGCCTTGGACTGAGCCTTTCAGGGTGTGCAAACAGTGTCTGCCTGTGTCAGCGCTGCCCAAAATGCTACAAATGCAGCTGATAATTGATTCCTCAGAGGAGCTTGCTGTGTCAGCAATAGCCAAGGAATGGAAAAAGGATAATCTCAATATATAGCAGAGAAGACGATTGATAGCCTTGCTTTAACTGGGGCTAAATCCACTGCTAATTATGCCAATTTCTTTAAATGTAAGGTTTAATACACTTTGTGTCTTCATTAGGAATCTCAAAAGGGCATGTTCAGCAATTGGGAATGTCAAAGGCCCTTTAAAGAGCATTTGAATAAAGTAGATCTCCAGCAATAGGGAATTTAGTTTAGCAGTTCTTTTGATCTCTTTTCCAAATAAAGGAATTAACCATAAATTAGGACTTCTTTAGAAAGAGCAGATATTTTCTCTGAGATTTAGTAGGAACACACAGCTGTTCCTCATGTTCAGTAGTGACCGATGTCTTTAATTGCATTTAAACTCAGATGAATTCCCATTTTAAAATGGGTACCATAACCCTTTCCTGCTTAGCAGAATTGGTTTTGGGTACTTGCAGGAGCTGTTTCAATGTTGATGACTGCTGATGGATTAACAGCATAGAGGAAATGAAGTCTCTTCCACCACAGAATATTAAATGGCTGCTAGATAACATTTTGTCTGATCAGAAAATAAGAATGGTCTCCAGAGCATTTCAGGTTTTGATCTCTATGCCAAATCTGCCATGCAAGAAGCCTGTTGGTAGTAAATATTTGTCTGTGTTTGATATAGTTCAGTTCAGAAAATGGGCAGAGAGATTTCAGAGACAATATGAGAAAACACTCGTGTTTTGGTTACATTTCAGTCCCCTGTGTAGCATTTTTCTTTCTCTGTGCCCCTATTTCAGT
Organism: Artemisiospiza belli; assembly: GCA_021963965.1. NCBI lineage: Eukaryota > Metazoa > Chordata > Aves > Passeriformes > Passerellidae > Artemisiospiza > Artemisiospiza belli. Next base: position 812,755 of record JAKDEW010000051.1, on the reverse strand, counting down.
GGACATTATAAGAAAAAATGCCATAACCATTGGGAGGGGAAGTGGCATTTAAATGTGGAGATGCCCAAATGCCAAGGCAATGGGGTCTGGGTAATTCTCTAGAGATGCCCTGAGGTTTGAAACAGCTCTTTGTTGGAAGCCCCAAAAGCATTCTGCCAAAGACCCCAGCTGGCCGCTGATGTTTCTCATCCAGCTGTCAGGCAGCAGCCATCTCTGGTGGGCTGGAGTTTTGAGGTATGTTCTAATCCTGCCCTTTGCTGTGTGCCACTGAGCACAGGGAAGAGCCAGATTAGACATTTAGAACTTGACATCAAAGTTACAAAAATGGAATCATTCCTTTTATTAGAAATCTCTCCATTTCCTCTCTATGGTGCATTTCCAAATCTTCAGTGTGGGTTTAGACAAATTCTTAATGGAAATCAAAGGCAATTGGACATTTCATTCATTGTTCATGCAGAGATTGTGAAATAATTTAGTAAAGGTAGGAAGTCTGCCACAGGGACAAGGCTCAGGTTGGAGCAATTAGTGCTGAGGGGTTGGTGGTTCTGTTTCCAGGATGCTCAGCTGCTTTGCCCATTTCTGGACCAAGGGGCTCTGGGTGCTGTTTTGCTGCTCTTGGCCAGAGAGGCTGGCAAGAAGCAGAAGCAGAGGTAGATCCTTGTTTGCAGTGAGGCTGGTGGGTAAGGAGCTGTGTCTCTGTGCCGGCAGTGCTTGTGCAGGGGGTTCATGCCAGGAGCCCTGAAGTCGCCCAGTGCGACGCCCTGCCCGTGCTCTGGTCCCGCCTGGAGAACAAGGCGCTGCCTGTGCGGAGCACCAACGTCCGCACCGTGGCCACCAAGCTGGCCTCTGCCCTCTGCAAGGTGATGGGCACCCAGCTGAAGGAATGTGCTGCCAGCAAGCCTCCACATGTGTGGGAAAACCTCTCCAGAATGTTGGGCTGGTGAAGGCAAGATGTTCTCCAGAAGGCTGAGGAAGCGCTGAGTTAGACACCTCTGGATTTGCCTTTTGAGCTGTGCCAAAAATGACAAAATCCTAAAGAAGGGTGTGCATCTTCCCCGCTCTCTCCATTGCCCTTCCTAGTCATGGCATGGGGGGCCTGGAGCAGCTCCAGGTTGAGGACAAGGTGAAGGCAATCATGGCTCAGCCTCACACAGAGGTGAGGGGGGAGCTGGGCCAATCTCTGCTGGCAGGAAGGGTCTTGTGGCAGCCCAGAGAGGCTGTGCACATTGCCAGGGAACAGCTGTGCCCTGCATGTGCCCCTGCAATGAGCTGTGCTGCTGCCAGTGCCCCTGGAGCTGTGGGGCTGCTGAGCTGTGGGGCAGGCAGAGGAGCAGGAGGGTGCATGTGCAGCTGAGCCATTCCTGGAGAGCACAGGGCTCTGGGCTCCCTGCTGTCCCAGGGCAGCCCAGGGGCCAGGCTGTGCCTGTGCCAGCTCTGGGCAAGTGGCTCAGGGTTTGCCCTGGCCTGCCTCAGTGTCTGCCTCAGCAGGAGCATGCCTCAGCAGGAGCATGTTTCCCTGTGCAGCTGTTTGGACATTTCCAGGAAATGTGTTCCATGAAATATGGAGCTTCAGCTGCTTTAGGTTTGCATGGTGGCCTCTGTTAAACTTTGTGTCTCCATTTTGCAGATGTGGCTGGTTACAGTCTTACCGAGAAGTTTCCTTTGGACACTTCCGATGTTCCCTCACCCACAAAGTCCTCGCCTCCCGTCCAGAAGAGCTCTCTTTCCTCCAAGCTCAGGAAGAAGCTGCCGCCTGTATGAAGAGTGTTTGAAGAATAGGATTGATGCGTTAGGCTTCATAGTTAGAGCTGTACATATGTTCTGATCTTTAGATGTAGTTTTGAATTAATGTGTTTTGATTCTGTCTTTAAGTTTTGATGACATATTTTTAATTGTATATATTTTATTTTGATGATGAAAAAAGTAAATAAATAAATAAAATTTAAGTAAACCAAGAGGAAAATATGAGACCAGGACCTGCTAGCCTCGAGATTATGGGAGTGCAGCTCACTCAGTGTGCCAGTGTCTCACCATATCCTTTCCTCATTGGGCCTCTCCTCTTCCTCTTTGGCCATGTTTTCTTTGTGTCATTTGTGCTGCTGTTTTCAACTTGTCATTGTAACAGGGCAAACACATTGACATGTTTGGGGGACAACGGCTCCAAAAGATCCTGTCTAGTCAAAGGTTTTCTACTTAGGTGTGTTCTGTGCTCACCAAAGGCCTGAGCAAAGAAACCAAGAGAAGTGTGCCCAAATCCCAAAGCTTTGCTCCTTTGCAATCTCCCACAGATCTGGCTCACAGGTGTCTTCAATCACAATTCCATAGGTAAGAAGAGGTCATGCATTTCACTGGGAAATGATGCACTGCTTTGGCAAAGTCACCTGTATGTATATTTACCTGGGACAGCAGGGCAGCTGTGTTGTTTGCACCTTGTTTGCAGAAGGATGAGTGCCCTGGGAGGCCAATACCAAGTGACAAGGGTTCCTCAAATCTGCACTGCAGCCTGGCTGCCATTCAGCCCAGAGGTAGGGGATCATTTGTTCCCATGGACCAGTGCTTGCCAGTGGAATGAATTCCTGCACAGCTGGAAGAAGCAATTCTGGATTCAGCTCCAGCTGTTGGTAGGCTGCATGATCATTGACAGTGCTGCTCTTCCAGAAATTATTCTGCAGTTTCCTTTCATAGTCATTTGAAGCTTTTAAACTTCACATTTCAATTTGCTTTGCCTTAGGGAAGAACACTTCTGGGCCCAGTGCAAACTGAAACCTTTTGACAGCAAAGTCCTCATGGTTGCCAGCTTCTGATGTTACACAATGTCACCTGGCTGCATGTGTTTGCTTAGCTCTGGGCCTAGTCCCGGCCTAGTAAAGCCCAGGCAGGGTGGCACGTTGCAGGGAAAATTGCTCCATGAGCTTATGGGGTGGCCATCAGCAGCAGAGTGAATGAGCCCTTTGGGGATTCCTCTGGAGACAAAATTAGGGACCTGCTCCATGCCACAATATTCTCGTAGATCTTTCTGAAATATCCTAGAAAAGGCTGTGAAACTTCACATCTCCTTTCACACCCACTGTTTGAAGAGGGGCATTTTTGTCCCTCCTCAAAGTCATTGCTCTTGCACATCAGAAACATGAACATCCACCAACAGGAATGATGCATGGTCCTGCTGCTGCTGCTGCAGAGCACTGGGCAGTGCAGGCCTGGGTGTTACCAATATGAGCACTTAATTAGCATTTCATGCCCCTTCAAGCTGTCCAGATCCCAGGGCTTTATGTTTCAAAGCAGCCACTGCACCATCTCTAGGGAAGAACAGGAAATGGGAAACAGCGACTGCCAGCCTTGCAGGGGTGTGGGGGAAAACCTGAAGTGTCTGCATCAAAAGATGAATGGGAAGAGTGTAATAGCCAAAGCAAACGCTTTGTTAGGATAGCAGGAGCAGTTCTTTACTGCATGCTTGCATGAAGATCATTTGGGATCTCCTTTTTGTGTCTCATGTAGAAAAGGAGCTCTTAATAATACCACGCTACTTAAACCAGATTGGGCTGCAGCTCTGTAGTGGTTCACAATGAAGCAGACTGCCTGCTGTGTCACTGCCAGCCCTGCTGAGCCTGAGAGGGACCATAGTGTATCCCATGCCTGTTTTGCCTCCAAGCAGAGGTTGGTTTTCCTCATTAGTGGGGAGTAAATACAAGAGTAATAAAATGGACAATTAAACTGGCCACTTTGGAGGATATGCTCATGCTTTCACACATCAGTCCTGTACCTCATGCTCCCAAGGCTTGTTACTTATCATGAACTATTTTAACAAAAAAACCTCAGCTCTCATGTTACATCTGAATAAAATTGCACAAGATCATCAAGAATTCTGCTGTCAGGAACAAGACAAGAGCCTTCCGACACTCACCTGCAGCTGTCCTGGATTGCTGCAGCCCTTTGTGAAAAGCTGCTGCAGACAGAGTGTTTGGAGTTGGTTTGGGCCTTTATGAAAGATCTGTGGAGCAGCGTGCAGGGCTCTCCTGGCAGGAAACTGTTTGTCCAAGCCCAGGGACACGGTGCCGGCAGGAGCGGAGCGGCCCCGCTGCCAGCCCGAGAGTCTGTGAGCTGAGCCACGGCGGGGAGAAAAGGCAGCGAGGGGCTCCAGCCCAGCTGCTTCACTGCCCTGCCCGCTCCATGGAGCTGTGCCGTGGGAGAAAGCCGACGCCGGACGAGCCCCCGAGCTTCCATCAGCTGCTGGAACTGCTCCGTGACAGCTCCTGCTCTTCTGAGAGAGACCCCGGCGCCTTCTTGTAACGCGTGTCATGGGGGGATTCTGTTTGGTAATAAACTGTTGGGGGTTTTCCACATTCATCTATCAGTAATAATTTCCTATTGCTGGAAAGGGATTGTTGAAACACTTTAGAGGAGACCACTTATTGCACAATATCCTGTTTGAAGCTGTCTCAAACTGTGTGAGACAGATGGCTTCACACAGGAGCATCCCCAAGGCTGCTGAGGGGAAGGCACAGAGGAAGACAAACCCAGTATTTCTGACGGAAACTCCTTGACACCAAACCAACCTGAGCTGTCAAACAGCAGACCTGATGTTTCAAGACATGGGCCAAAGGGGAAACCTTTCAGTGTGTTTGGTCCAGGCTGGGTTATGCTCAGGGCAAAGGTGTGTCAGTGTGTTGGATAATACTCTTTTCTTGACCTAGAGATGGGGCAACTGGGAGGTGTTTTAAAAACTTCTATTCCATTTTCAGTCTCATGAGAAGGGTGAGATAATACACATAATTCACGCCATCACAATCAGTAGCCAACGATTTCCTAATTACAGTATTTCTTGGTCTATCAGCTTTTTGCCATGCCATGTTGTAGATGCCTTAAAGCCAATTATTTAAAACTACCCCTTGTGGGTCCCACTACAATGCATCTTTCATAGCTCTGTTTTTCCAAAATCTTATTTGCAAGGCCATCTTTTGAAACTTTTTTCCAGCTCCATTTCTCTCTCAACAATATCTGTCCTATTCCATGGCATTTTTAAGTTAGCATTCCTTGTCTCAAGATTTATATACAGATTCATACTGTGTGGGCCTTCTATTAGGCTCTAAAAACTTTCTACAAATCCATTTCCACATCAGTGCACTTGGCTCCTTCTCTCCTCATTGTGCCTGCCAAGCACAGGAGCCCAGAGCTCCTGCAGAACCCATCACAGCACTCAGTGGGAGCAAACTTGTGTCCAGTCCTCGCCTGGAGCTGTGGTGCCCAGCCTTCCACCACACTGGAATGAGGAACTGCTCCTGCTCTTTCAGAAGGAGCTAAGGAGCTTTGGCCTTCAGATCAATTGTCTGCAGGCTCCTGCAGTGCCTGGTGCTGCTCCCTTGCCAGAGGCACCCCAGGCCAGGGGGGCACATCTGGGCTGCTGTGTCTGCCTCTGGGGCTCCCTGTTCTGGGCAGTGAGGAGGAGCTGCAGAGGCTCTGCAGGACTGACAGGATGGGCTTTGGGGCTGGCAGGAGAAGCTGAGGGACCTGGGCTGCTGGAGCTTCTGCAGAGGAGGCCGAGGGCTCATCCTGCAACTGCTCCAAGGGTGGCTTCAGAGAATCCCAGAATCAGCAAGGGTGGAACAGGCCATGGAGATCATCAAGTCCAACCTGTACCCTGACACCGCCTTGTCTCCCGTAAGCCTCCTCCAGGGTAAACAACTGCATGTCCCTCAGCCACTCCTCACAGGACTTGTGTTGTTCCAGACCCCTCCACAGCCTTGTTGCCCTTCTCTGGACACACTCCAGCCCTTCCATGTCCTTCCTAAATTGTGGGGCCCAGAACTGGAAACAGAACTCAAGGTGCTGCCCAAGCATTGCTGAGCACAGTGGAACAATCCCTTCCCTGCTCCTGCTGGCCACACCATTCCTGAGCCAGGCCAGGAGCCACTGGCCTCCTTGCCCACCTGGGCACACTGCTGGCTCATGTCCAGCCTGCTGTCCATCAGTCCCTGCAGGTCCCTTTCTGCCTGGCTGCTCTCCAGACACTCTGGCACCTTGTTGAGGGAGGGATGCAGGGAGGGAATGGGTCAAGTTCCAATCCTTCCTGAAATGTGGTGTTTGCTGGCACTGCCAGTTCCCAGATCTTGGTATTTCCCTATTCTGGCACAGCCCAAGTGCAGCAATTTGCTGGCAAAGAAAGCCAAAACCAAGCAAATACCTGCTACCTAGAGCAAACCAATCTCATGTTTGCTGACATCCTCAGTACCCAGATCCGGAATTTTTCAGATGCCTGCACAGCATAATTCCAGCAATTTGCTGGCACAGAAAATAAGCATCTGGCAATTTCCCAGTGCCGGCACATTCCGCACCAAGATCTGGTGTGCGCTGGCACTGCCAGTGCCCACATCTGGCAATTTCCCTCTTCTGGCACCACCCATATCCAGAATGTGCAGGCAAAGAAAGCTAAAACCTGGCAATTTCCCCTTGCCAGCACCACCCAATCTGGAGTTTGTTGGCAGCAGGATCCCAAGAAAGATGGAAGGAAAGAAGGAAAGAAAAGAGGAAGGCATCCAGACCCAGTCCTTCCTGGAGCCTGGAGCCTGAAATGGGCTGTTTGCTGGCACTGCCAGTGCCCAGATCTGGAAATTTCCTGATTCTGGCACAGCTCAAGTGCAGCAATTTGCTGGCAGAGAAATCCAAAACCTGTGGCAGCTTCCTGCTACTGGGTCTAGCACCACCCACATCTTGTGTTTCCTGCACCAGAACCCAGATTTGGAAATTTCTCAGTGCCAGCAGAGCCCAAATCTGGCAGATTTCTGTCGCTGGCGATGACACCACCCAGATCTGATGTTTGCTGGCAGCACCAGCGCCCAGATCTGAAAACTTCCTGGTGCTGGAACAGCCCAAGTCCAGTGATTTGCTGGCACAGAAAGCCAAAATTTGGAAATCTGCAGGTTCTGGCTCCAGCACCATCCAGATCTGGTATTTGCTGGGACCACCAGTGCCCAGATTTGGAAATTTCCTGATGCCTTCACAGCCCAGGTCTAGCAATTTGGTTTTAGCTAGTTTAGGAAGAGAAGTTCCTTGGACTGTGACTTTCCTTTTTCTTGGAACTGTTTAAACCTGCTCTGGGCTGAAAACCCAGACAAACACCGGCAGCAGCTCACACCTGTGGCCCACCGAGCTCTGGGACGCTGCATTCCAGCACCAGAGGGACTTAGAAGAGACCGAGTGAGCCAACTACAACCCACAAAAAGGACTTTCTGAATTTGCCATCTCTTCAGCACTGTCAGAGGTTTGATTTAATATTATTCATTTTTCATGCTTGTGAATACTTTACTTGTGAAATAAACTGGGGGTTTTTTCACTTCTCTCAAGGGAAGTCTTTTCCTGAACTAGTAGGGGGAGGGGCCGCTTGACCTTGTTTTCTAGACGGACCCATTTTGGAGATTTCCTCCCCAAATTTGCCCTAAGGCAGCACAAACAGTTACAATGAAAATTTCACCAGTGGCATCATTTCCTGGTGGCAAATCTTGTGACAGAAAATTGACCTTGTTCTCCATGAGAGATTATTGGTAAGAGCAGACAGGAGAAGATTCCAGGAAAACTGAAACAGCTTTCCAGAAGGGAAATGAAAATGAAAGAAACAATCCAAGATGTTTTCCTCTATTTATTTCTATGCTCCCCTTTTCCATGTTGTACTACTTCTCCATCCCATTCATTCCAGATGCACCTCACCTCTGAGATCGGTGACTTAGTGATTTTTAGACACTCTAAAATACCATGAGCCACACACAGTTTTCCTTCCCCTGTTTTTACAGGAAAGCAACACTGGAGGTGTGAGTGCAGTGCTGGGGTCAGGTAGGAATCCTACCCCAAGGGAAGGTGGCCCGACAGTGTTTGCCCCTCAGCAAGGACAATGCACAGCAGCGAGCGAGGGGATTGTTGTGCCAGCGTGCAGGAGTCAGGGCTCTGCATCTGGGCTCAAGGCTGCAAAGTTCCCGTGTTTGGGCAGATGGAGGGGCTGTCCCCGGGGCTCGAGGGGCTCGAACGTGGGGCTCGTGGGGCGAGCGGGGAACGGACACGGGGACGAACGGCCCCGGTGCTTCAGTTGCAGCGGCGGCAGCGGCGGCAGCAGCAGCGGCGACAGCAGCAAAAGCAGACAGACGAGAAAAATCGTTCTTTCTCTTTCTCTCGCTCTTCTCTTTCTCTCTCTCTCCCTTCCCCGCGGTCGGGCACCCTTCTCTCGCGGTCCCTTGCCCAGCGTCCCTCTCCTCTCCCCGCCTCCCTCTCCCCTTCCGGGCCGGGCCATGCCCCCGGCCCGCCCCCGGCCCTGGGCGGGGCTGCCCCGTGCCCGGCCCCGGCCGTCCCGCCGCGGTCTCGCCTCCGCCCGGCTCTGGCCGTACTGGCGGTGGCGCTGTTGGGCGGGCATCAGTGCCTGGGGCGGGGGCGGCATCGCCGCCCTTCGGGTCCGCCTGGCCCGAACCCGGCCCCAGACCCGACGCAGGGTCCAGTCCCGACCCCGGCCCCGGCCCCGGCCCCAGCCCCGGCCGCAGCCCCAGCCCCGCCCCCGGCCGCAGTCCCGGTCCCGGCTCCTCCCGGGGCCCGCGGAGGACACAGGCGGCGCGGCCGCTCCCGCCGCCTCCGCTGCGGCTTCCCCGGCCCGAGCTCCGCCTCTCAGCAGCGCGGCCGCCGGCCCCGAGCCTCCCGTGCCGCGTTCCCAGGAGCGAACGCCTGGGCATGGCCGGCCCGGGGCGGGTGAGGGGCGCTCGGGGGCCGTGGCTGGCCCCGGGCCGAGCCCTCACAGCCGCGTCCCGCCCGCAGGGACGGCGCAGGAGGCCCTACAGGAGCGGTACCGGCTGGGATCGCTGCTCGGTCGCGGCGGCTTCGGCAGAGTCTTCGCAGCCACGCGGCTCTCGGACGGCGCCCCGGTGAGCGGCGGGGCCGGCGGCGGGCGCAGGAGGAGGGGATGGAGGAGGAGGAGGGCGGAGGGCGGAGGATGGGGCTCGCCGTGCGGGCGGCGAGCTCACCCCGCTGCTGCCCTTGGCTTGCAGGTGGCCATCAAAAGGGTGCCACGGAACCGCGTCCGGCACTGGGGCGAGCTGGTGAGTGAGCGGGGCCAGCAGCCGGGGCTGCCGGCTGGTGAGGAGCCGGGGCCCGGAACGGTGGGAGCTGCCAGGACGCCCCCAGGGAGAGCAGGCGTGGGGCCAGCGCAGGGCGCAGAGCATCCCAGGCTGGCTGAGGACTTCCCCAGGCCTGGCACGGCATCGGCCCCACTGACGGCATCGTGCTCCTCCCGCAGCCTGACTGCACCAGCGCACCCCTGGAGATCGTGCTGCTGGCCAAGGTGTCCACTGGCTTCCCCGGTGTGGTCCAGCTGCTGGAGTGGCTCGAGCTCCCCAACTGCATCGTGATGGTGCTGGAGCGGCCAGAGCAGTGTCAGGACCTGCATCGTTTCATTCGGGCACGGCAGTTCCTGCCCGAGGAGGAGGCGCGGGAGCTGTTCCGCCAGGTGCTGGAGGCCATGCGGCACTGCACCAGCTGCGGGGTCCTGCACAGGGACATCAAGCCAGAGAACATCCTGGTTGACCTGGACACCGGGCAGGCCAAACTGATTGACTTTGGCTGTGGCACCTACCTGCAGGACACAGTCTACACTCACTTTGCAGGTGAGCCTTCCCAGGGCTGCGCTCCCGCTGCTGACATCTCATGGTCCATCATCTCCCAGCCCAAGCTGGCTGTGGCAGCGGGGATTCTCCCTTTTGCTGCCAGTCAGGGCACTGAATCTTCAGCTGAGTTGCTTTAGAGCAGGGCTGGGTGGGCAGCCATCTTCCAGCCCTGCTGGCAGCCTTTGCCAGCCACTCTGCCCAGGACTAGGGCTGGGCTGGGGCAGCCAGCCCGACCAAAACCCCCGTGGGTGGGGGTAGCAGAGAGGGGGGGCAGAACCTGTGCCCCAGCCACTTTGGTGTGCAGACGAGAGGAAGGGCTTGGGCTGCTCCACTCGCCCTGTGTCCCTTGGCTTTATAATATTTTTGGGGCAATGCAGGCAGGGAGGATAAGGGCAGGTTTTTTCCCCAGCATGGAGTGGGTTTTTCCTTTGCATGTCATGGTCGAGCCTAGCCAGGGCTGCCCTCTTCCAGCACCAGAGGCTTCTTTTCCAACCCTAACTTTGTGCACAAGTCCCAGGTGCTGGCGAGAGGGCAGTGGTCACCCTGTGTGCCCCTGATGCAGCCCCCGTAGGTGCAGGGATGCTGGGGCCAGGCTCTGGGAGCAGCAGCATCCCCCTGATGAACTCCATCTGTATTCCATAGGAACACTGTCCTACAGCCCCCCGGAATGGAACGACTTTGGCTGGTACCATGGCGAGGCAGCAACAGTCTGGTCCCTGGGCATCCTGCTGCACCAGATGGTCTGCGGGGAGCACCCTTTCAGGAGGGGCCAGAACCTCAGCTGGGGCCAGCTCCCGCTGCCACAAAGGCTCTCTCAAGGTGGATCCTCTTCTCTGGGCATGGGGGGAATCCCAGTGCTGGGAGCCAGCAGCGGGCTCGTGAGCATCCCGCTCGGGCAGCTGCTGAGGAGGTGGCACATGTCCTGCTCTCCTCCAAAACAGGGAGTTGATGGGAAAGTTCAGGCCCAGCTTTGAGCACATCCAGCATGGCCTGGGCATGGGAATAGTGGGACAAAGCAGACAGGAGCCTTCTCTGGCTGACCGTCAGTTTCTGCTTTCTCTCCCCAGAGTGCAAAGACCTGATCAGGTGGTGTTTATCTGTGAACTCCTTGGACAGACCCACACTGGAAGACCTGTTCTGTGATCCTTGGATGTGGGATATTCCTCTGCCATAGAAGAAGGGAGAGAGCCACAGGCACACTTTGATCCAGAGCCCTGGTATGTTCCAGCTCCACATATGCCTTGGCAATGAGAAGCAAAGGAACCCAGCCCTTTTTGTGCTGCCAGTGTCACTGCAGCGGGGTCATGGGATGGGAACACACAACCCTTGTGCTGGAGCTGAGCTGCTCTGCCCAGCACTGGTGGCCGCCATCCAAGCTGGTTTTGCTTGTCCTGGTTCCCTGACAGCTGGGGCCCTGGGCAGAGCCCTGAGAGCCTGGTCTGCCCCCAGGGAAGGAGAAGCAGCCCCTGGAGAAGCTGTACCAGGTGGGGATGCTGCTGCTGCTGCTGCTGCTGCTGGAGACAGCGAGGGTGACATCAAGGATGACAAGCTCTTCCTCAGCCTGGCCACGGGAGGCTGAAGGTGATGCACTTTGATTCTGGCACCTTCATCAAAGCCAAACTCCACAGGGAATTTGCAGATGAGTCCCCATCTGGGGAAATTCTGCCAGATTTGGGCATGACCCAGCATGGCGGGAAACCAAAGGCTGCCCCTTTGCTGGGGCAGATGCAACTCATTCTTCAGTGGCTGCCCAGCTGCTTTTGGCAGGGCTGGGGCATGGGCTGGGGTGGGTACGAAATGGGAGTGGGCTCCTGGCCCTGCCAACAGCCCCCAGCAGCCACCGTGCCCCAGGCTGGGGCTGGGGCAGCCAGCCTGACACAAACAAAGCCCCATGGTGGGAGCAGAAATGGGGCTCCAGAACCTGTGCACAGCTGCTTTGCTGTGCAGGCAAGGAAGGGCTTGGGCTGCTCCACTGCCCTTGTTTGCTTTGGGGTCACTGTGATTTTGGGGGGCAGTGCAGGGGGGAAGAGAGAAAGTGTGGGCTTCCCTCACCCATGGATGGGTTTTTCCTTGGCATGCAGGGGTTGGGCCTTCCTCAAGGCCCTGACAGAGATGGGAGTTTTTACCGTTTTTCTTGTTTTCCCTTTTTGCATCTAACCTCTTTTCAATAATGTGTTGTTTATTTTAGCAGAGGAAGCGTTTTAGGTGGTTCAGTCTGGATGGGGAAGTGCTTGGGAGAAGCTGTGGCATGGATGGGCCGTGCCCTTGGAGAAGGCTGAGGCCATGGTTTGGGAGCAGCTTTTCTTGCAGCCGTGGCTGGCGTGAGGTGGGTCCCTGTGTGCTTGGCAGGGTGGGATCAGAGCTTTTGGGAGCTGGCAGCGAGCACAGGAGCATCCTGCTCTGGGCAGCTGCTGAGGGCTGGATGTGCTGTGGCTGGCTGCAGGCTGGGCACATATCCTGCCCTCCTGCTCTGCTGCCAAAGGCAGCAGGGATGGGCAGCTCTGGGCACAGCTCTGGGCACAGCCAGCATGGCCTGGACACCGCAGGCCTTGGCACAAGGGGACAGGAGCCCTCAGCTGACGGGCGGTTTCTGCTTTCTCTCCTTGCAGCCGGGCTCTGCGGGTGCTGAGGCTGCTCTGGGCTCTGCCAGGGCTCTGCTGGGCTCAGCCCTGGGCCCAGCTGGGCTGGCTCTGCCCTCACATTGCTCTGACAGCTCTGCATCAGACGAGCCCGTTGTGAGCACAGCGCCTGAGCTTTCTGCTTTGGCAGGTGAGTGAGACTCTGCTGCAGGCCCAGAGATTGCAGCTGGGGACACACATCCAATTGGCAAGGACCCAAACTCTCCACAGTCCCAGCTGAACACCTGGATCTGCACAGGGTGTTTTGTCTGTCCCATTCTTCCTTCTTGATAGGCTGGAATTGTGCAATTGCACTTTGTTCCTTCTCTAGCAGTGCCACGAGTGGGCCAAAGCTGGCGAGTGGGCCGTGCTCCTGAGGCAGTGCGGTCTGGAGCTGGTGGATGGAGAATTGTCCTTCTGCACTGCCAAACCAGAGCAAAAAGCTGTCATTGGGACTTTGTGTCTCTAAGAAATCCCTGACAGTTTCAAAGGGAATGTGCAGCTCATTTCCAGGCTGAGAAGGAAGGTCATCTTCTAAAGGATTTGGGCTTTGACAGAGTTTCCATTCCCAGTCCTGCTTGGAGCTGGAAGGGCACAAAGCCATTTCCTCTTGCTTCAAGCACAATTTCAAATACAAATTTCAAATTTTTGGAAACAAAGCCCAAAATCTTTTAAGAGGCTGCTGAGGTCAGTAAGATGGATCCATGCCATCAGCACATTTACAGTGTAAAGAACTGAGTTCTCTTTTGAAAAAGATCATTTACCTGTTAATGCAAAGAATGTGTCTTTGCATTTATGTTTTGTTTTTTTCACTAACATTCTTTTATGTTTTTTCACTAACACTTGGATTTTATGCTTATCTTTTACAATTTACCTAGTTTTTTCCTTTTTCCTTTTTTTCCCTCTAAATAGAAAACATGTCCTACAGAAGAAATGTCCTTTGCTCCTGGTTTCCATGTGGAGCAGCTCCCTTCCTGCTGGCTGAGCTGCTCAGGCAGAGCCCGGCAGCTCCTGGTCCTGCAGGGCTGAGGCTTTTCCCCGTTGCTGGGCACAGACTGATGGAGCAGCACTGCTGAACACGGGCACACAGAGGCACCAGCAGCAGCTGCCTTTGGCCACCTGAGGCTCCAAGGCCCAAACTCCGAGCAGCCAGAGCTGGAAGAGACTGGCAGGATCTAATCCCTGACTCTGGGCCAGGGCTGCACAAATGACCCCACAGCAACAGCAGCAGCAGCAGCAGCAGATGGAGCTGACTTTGAGCACAGCCCCTGCCTCTCTTCCCTCTCGTGTGCAGCAGTGTCACAGCAGCCTGAGGCACCTGGGAGCCCCCAGTGCCAACAGGGACTGGAGATGGCAGCCCTGGGCTCCTGGAGGCTTTGCAAGGAACAGAGCTGGACACTCCCTGTCCATGGGGAGCTTCCAGATGGAAAAGGCTGCTGTGCCCAGGCAGCTGCAAGGGCACAGAAGGGAGGCTCTGGAGCACTGGATCTGTGCCAGTGCCACAGTCCTGGGAAGCAGCCAGCGAGCCCTGGGGGAACAGAGGGCACAGCAAGAGGGAAAGAACCAGGAAAGGGCAGAGACTGGGGAAGAGCCAGGCCTGGGAGCAGGAGCAGCTGCTCCATTGCACTCTTGGAGAAAGATCTTGGCTGGTTCAAAGCACTGAAAGGCATGAAGGGCAGAGAGGAGGCCACAGTAAACAATGCCCCTGTTTGCACAGCCTCCCCTCTCCGTGTCCCAGAAGGAATTGCATGGACTGTGTTCTTCTCTCCGAGCCGTCTCGTTCAGCATGAGCAGCTCAGCACCGGGAGCTGAAGGAGCTGAAGCCTCAGGCCACAGGAGCTGGGCAAGAGGGAGCTTTTGGAGCAAAGTAATGCTGCTAAAATAGACCCAGCTGAATGCAGTGGATAGAATCATGGAATCACAGAATCCTTTCTGTTGGAAAAGCCCTCTGAGCTCACCCAGTGCAGCCGGGCACCCAGCAGTGCCAAGCCCAGCACTAAAGCACGTCCCTGAAGTGCCAAGGCCTGGACACCAGCCCTGAGTGAGGCCTGGACAGCAGGCCCTGAGCCAAAGGTGGCCTCTGGATGAACCTTCCAAGCAAAGGTTATCTTTGTATCTGCTCCCTAATGAAGTATGCGTGGTCATTAGCATTGAGATAGATGTAGCCACTCATTAGGGAAACATGTATTGACCTTGGTGTATTTAAAAACCAGACAAGGCCATGAAATCTGACATCTGGCCTTGTTTGGGGCTGTAGGGTCAAAGTCACCTCCCTTGGTTCCTCCTTGAGCCCTGGCCAGGCTTTGGGAGGGACCCAAGAGGAGGATGAAACCAGATGTTGCCACACTAGCAGTGCTGTCAGTTTGTTCATTCAGCACTGTCAGAGCTGGGCCCTCTCCCAGCGGGGTTGGAGCCTCACCTGGGGCTGGAGGCACCTGCAGGAATTCCCAGTCCCCAGGAGTGGCTCTGCAGCCCTTGGCTGTGACAGCTTCCCCAGGTGCTCTGTGGGTCTGGGGGATGGTAAAGGCTGAGGGTAAATGCTGCTGGATCTTTCTTAATCACTGCAGGCAATTTTTGGTGGGGATGGTTGGGTGCATTGCTGAGCTGCTCCTTTTGTGATTCTTTGCTGCTCTGCACTGCAGGAAATGACACTGATTCCTTCAGCTGGTGTCTGTGCCTTTGGTGCTGACCCTGCCCACTGGTAAAACAAAACTGGCACAGTCTGGCCAGATGCCAACAAAATGTCACTTGTTCAGTGTAAATGTGAGGAATCAGTGCCATCAGAAGTTCCCAACTGGGAAGCCCTTCCTTGGAGTTCCCTGGCTCTGGAGTGGGCTGAGTTTGGAGCCCCATGGGAGCAGTGGGGCAGTTGGGTAAAAGAAGCTGCACCCCTGGACGTCTTCAAATGCATTCAAAAATGGCAAATGGAAAAGGAAAAGACCTTGAAGGTTTGGGCGGACAAAGATGAATTTGTTGTGAGTACATAGGAAACAGCACCTTCAGAAGAAACAATTATGGTTGGAATGCTCCCACATGGAGCAAGAGAAGAAGGTTTTAATCTTGAGCTCAGATGCATTTGTGCAAGTGTAATATCTATATACATAATAATTATATATGTATTTATAGTATAATAAGACCTCAATATATCTATTTATATAAATTTATTTATGTCTGTATCTATCTATATTTCTATATCACTATCTATCTATAAAATTATATAATAATGTGAAATAGTGCTGACAGTAGTAATTTAGTATCTTTGGCTGCTCAGGGATGTAACACTAAATACCCTACAGAACAGGACTGGCCAGGACCCTAATGTCAGTGGTCAACTTTTTGAGATTGTATACAATGAAAAAGGGAGAAAGGGAGAAAATTGGCTATTTTTGCAGGGGTTGCTGATACTGTGATGCAGAGTGCTTTGTCTGTTGCTGTGAAAAATACAGTGATTTTGCCTGCAGGGTTTTTCATGTACCAGATTATGCACAAGCTGCAGGATTGGTTGCACGGGTGAAGGGGTTGTTAAAAGAGCAGTTGAAAAAATGAGGAGATGGGAACCTTTGTCCATGGAGAACCCATCTCCCAGATGTGCTCCATGCCCTTCACAATGGCCCACGGGGGAAATGGAAACCCCCTGGCTGTGCACGGCTGCCCCCAATTTGCAAATCCAGCCATGGGCAGTGAGACTTGGGCTGCCTGGGAAATTGTTCTGGCTGTGATGGCCCCTGGCAGGGCCAGCCCAGAGGCTGCAGGGCTGGGCCTTCATGCACTGGAATTAATGAGGAGAAATTCAAAGCCAATGAGAGCTATCAGTACTGAAACAGGGATTCAGATTCCTCCAGGACACTTTGCTTTGGTAACTGCTCCCTTGGAGCTTGGCCTTGCAAAGTGTTCCTGTCATGGCAGGAGGAAGTGATGCAGAATATCAAGGAGAAATTACAGTAATTCTGTAAACAATAGTGACCAGGATTGGATTAGTCAACCCTGTTGACAGGGTAGTACAATTATTGATACTGCATTTTTAGGAATGATTGTGAAAAAAGGAGATCCACCTCCAATCACCACTGTTTGTGCAAATAAAGGGTTTGGGTGCAGCAGTCCTAATAATGGAGCCAGAGTGTGGGTCCCGAGGCCAAAAGGCGCTCCCGAGGCAGCTGAAGGAGCAGCTCCTAGGAAAGACAACTCTGAGTCCTGAACCCTGGGCAGGAACAATGGGAATGTGTCCCTGCAGCCAAGGATTCTGTGTGAGAACAAGTAGATCTGACAGGATACTGTTTTACACATCCTGCCAGACCAGATCTCCCTGTTTGCCCCAAGGGCCCCTTTGGGAAATGCTCTGATCCACGGGGCTCCATGGGAAGGCTGCTGTGACACTGAGGGACTTGCACAGGAATTCCATCCAGGAGCCTGGGTGCCCCTCAGGGACTGGGACCCGGCCCCTTCCAGCCAGAGGGGAAAGGGCCCCCCAAGCCTTGTTAGCCACAGACAGCATGGTAAAGCTGAACAGCAAAGGGCCTCGGGGCATTATTCTGGAATTAAAAAGGTGCCAGCTCCAGGGACAACAGAATTCTTGTTCCTAACTCAAATGAGATTGAGAAAAAAAAATGAAGAACGGTGTCACTAAAGTACTGCTGATGTCTGTAAGGTGTACCTTGATAGTCAGCCAGAATCTTTGTCTGCCACAAACACCTCTGGTGTTTCACCAAGGGGTTAGTCATCAAAATGTAATGATGGCTTATGATGGATTGCTGAGCTTCTTTTGTAATTCTTTGCTAATGATGATGTGCTTTGCTGAGCTTATCCTTTTGTAAATCTTTGCAGCTGTGCATGATATAAATGACACAATTCCTTAGGTTGGTGTCTGTGTCTTTGGTAGTGACCCCGGGCCCTGGTGAAACAGGGCCCCCTCTTGCCCAAGTGTTCCCTGGGAAGGCAAAAGCCCTCACTCCAAAATTCCCCCCTTCCTCCCTGTTCCCCCCCTTCACACCCTGAGCATGATGTGCTCTGGTCTGGGGTATGCCTGGGGTCAGTTGGGGTCCCCCGTCCTGGCTGTGTCCCCTGCCCAGCTCCCCCGCAGCCCCAGCCCCTCCCCAGCGTGGCTGGACGAGGGGCAGGACAGGCCTTGGCTGTGCTGCAGCTCAGCAAGAACAAAACCATCTCTGCGTGCTCAGCCCTGTGCTCAGCACCCGGCCCAGCAGTGTCTCAGTGCCAGGGGCTGTGCCCTCAGTCCCTGCCAGGGGTTTCCATGGCAACTGCCAGGCCAGGTGACCCAGGTGTCCCCCCAGTGCCGGTTGCCATGGAAACAGTGCCCAGCCCTGCCCCTTTCTGTCTGGCTGACCCGGCCTTTGGCCCTGGCAGTGCCGGTGGCTGCTGGTTCCTGGTGCCTGAGCGGCCAGCGCGGCACAGGGCAGGTGGCCATGGCACAGCCCCCAGCAAGGGATCCCCTCTGGCTCTGGGCACTGACACCAGCCCTGAGCAAGGGACCAAGGCAGCTTTCCATGGCCACCAACCATCACAACGGCTCTGGGCATTGGTTGTCATGGCACCAAACCAAGGAACGGGTCCCTGTGGCCGTTGCCATGGCACCTGGTGGCACCAACGAGTGTCACTGCAATTGTACCTGGAACAGCCCTGGCACCATTTGTCCTGAGGGTTGCCGTGGCAGCTGAGGACAGCAACAGCTGGTGCTCTGCAAGGGCCCTGGGGCAGACGGGGAGGAACAGCAGAGCAGGGGCTGATCCATCCCCAGTGCGCTGCACAGCACAGGGCAGTGTCCCAGAGTGTCCTCATGGAGCTGCCAACAACATCCCCCCTCTGCAGCCCTGGCCTCTCCCCCGGCTCACACAGGTGCCCCATCCTTGCAGGCACAGACACGGCAGCACTGGCTCAGCAGCCCCTGTTTGTATTGCACAGAGCAGGCAGGAGCACCCCCATGCTGTTGCTGTGGGGACATGAACCTGAGGGAGCACAAATGCCATCAGCCCCTGGGGCCAGCAAGGGCTGGGGGACACCAGGGAAACCACTCAGCTTTGTCCTGGCCTCTGCAGTCAGCCAGAAAGTTTGTTCCCATCAGCTGGGAGTTTCCTGTGCTACTGCAGATGCTGTTGCGCAGAGCCAGGGCTGCCTGGCAGCCACCCCCAAACTGCCCTGAGCATTTCCTTGGCTTCACCTTTGCTTTCTTTACTCTTCCTGACACAAATTTCTTCTAATTCCCTACCCCAGGGGACCCAGAACTAGACAAAGCACTCGAGGAGCTGCCCAACAAGTGCCCAGCACAGGGGAAGAATCCCTGCCCCTGCTCCTGCTGGCCACACCATTCCTGAGCCAGGCCAGGAGCCATTGGCCTTCTTGGCCACCTGGGCACACTGCTGCCTCATGTCCAGCCTGCTGTCCATCAGTCCCTGCAGGTTCCTTTCTGCCTGCCTGCTCTCCAGCCACTCTGTCCCCACCCTGTACTGCTGCAGGTGTTGTTGCCAAAGTGCAGGACCCGGCACTTGGACTTGTTAAACCTCACCTTGTTGGATCACACATCCTTGTTAAACCATACCTGGATGCAGCCTGTCCAGGGCCCTGTGCAGAGCCCTCCTACCTCCATCCTTCATCAGATCCAAACTCACACCCAGTTTGGTGTCATCTGCAGATTTGCTGATGTTGGACACAATCCCCTCATCCAGACCATTCCATGCAGACATTGAAATTCACGCTGGCTGGCTCTGACCCCTCGGCCATCCTGTGGGTGCCCTGGGATGGCACTCAGGGTGATCTGTTCCATAACCTTGCTGGGCACCCAGGTCAGGCTGACAGGCCTGGAGTTGCCCAGCTCCTCCTTCCAGCCCTTCTTGGGGATGGGCTCACACTGGCACCTCCAGTCCTCTGGGACCTCCTTGGTGAGCCAGGACTGATGGTGAATGATGGAGAGCACCTTGGGGACCTCATCCACGGCTCCCTCATCCCCCTGGGATGGATCCCATCCAATCCCACACCTGTGAGCATCTGAGTGGCTCAGCAGGTCACCAACTGCTTCCTCCTGGATTACAGGGGGGTGTTCTGGGCCCTGTGCCCATCTACCAGCTCAGCAGAGCACTTGTCCTGAGGACAGCCTGTCCTAATATTGAAAATTGAGAGAAACAAGATGTTAAGTAGCTCGGCCTTCTCCTTATCTTTAGTTACTATATTCCCCACTGCATCCAATAAAGAGTAGAGGTTCTCCTTATCCCATGTTTTGCTATTAAATTAATTGTGGAAACATTGTCTATTTTTTTTTCACGGAAGTGGTCAGGTTAAACTCTAATTGAGCTTTCACCTCTTAACTTTTTTTCTGCACGACTTCACAACATCCTTAAACATTTCCTAAGCTGCTTGACCTTCTGTCCAAAGTTGGTGCACCTCTTGTTACCCTTGAGCTCCCACAAAATCTCCACGGCCAGCCAGGCCAGTCATTTTCCTCACTAGCTCATCTTTTGCCACACTGGGACAGGCTGCTCCTTCCCCCTTATGATTACTTTCTTGAAATGTGTCCATCCTTCCTGGACCCCTTTGTTTTTCAGGGATGTTTTCCTTAAAAAAATCAGTGCCTGCTTCAGTACTCCCCAAATCTGCATCCTAAATAAGCCAAAGTCTGCCCTTCCTAATTCCAGTGTAGAAGTTTTGTTGCTGCCCCTCCTTCTTTCCCAGAACATTGAAAACTTGATTATTTCATGGTCACTGTGCTCCAGGCAACCTCTGAGCCCCACATCTCCCACCAGCCCTTCTCTGTTTGTGAACAGCAGCAGACAGAGCTTTCCTTGGCAGTGGGAGTGTTACCAAAAATTCAGTAAAATAGAAAACTCCTTAACCCCAATGTAGCATTAAGAAGCAGAATTCTTTATTCAGCTGGATGCAAGGGGGAGAGCTCCTCCCAAAGCTATGCAGACTGAGTACAGGAAAGTTTCTGTTTATATTCTGTATTTTGCACACATATTCATTGATTGTCCCGGACTAAACATATGATATAATTTCCCTGAAATCATTAACATATTTCCCCTCCCCTTTTGCATGCATTCTTCTGTCCTGGGGGTCTCTCTGGTGGTCCCTGGTGATCATGGACCTTAATGTTCCCGTGGGCCTGGCAGGCCTGGCAGGACACTGAGGCTGCGGAACTTCCAGTTCCCCTTCACACACAATGGGCATTGTGTGGCTTCCATAGGCCTGGAATTTTGGAGAATAAGCTCCAGGTGTCAGCTCACCTAGTGTAGACAATTTATCATCTGGTTGCATGAGGTCACAGAGTGGGCCATGACATCACAGAGTGCAGTATGTAAGGTTATTGAGCAGGTATGACATCATAGACATCATCACAGAGCAGACTGTGACACCACAGGGCAGAGATCTGAGATCACAGAGCAGAATATGACATCACAGAGTTGGCTGTGATATCAGAGACCAGTTGTGTGACATTAGAGAATGGGCTGTGACATCACAGAGCAGGCTGTAACGTCACAGAGGGGCTGTGTGACATCCCAGAGGGGCTGTGTGACATCCCAGCAGGGCTGTGTCAGGTCACTGGGTTGGTCACTCTGCCCCAGCTCCCCCTCACAGTTTCTCCCAACAACTCCAATGCTGTTCATGCCCAGCAGGGTCCCTGTCCCCCGGGATGCCCCCGGCCCACCTGGAGCCACAGCCTCCACCAAAGGATGTTCCACAGGATCCCCCCCAGAGCCTGACATGGGACAAAGGGCCAGGGCTGTGTGACCAGGACATCAAGGACAGGGATTATCCAGGTCACTGTGGCCTGGGTTGGGTTGCCAAGGGCAGGAAAGATGTCTGGCAGCTGGAGCAGGGTCTGGGAAGGGCCTCCAAGGTGGGGCTGGAGCCCTTGGGCTCTGAGCAGAGGCTGAGGGAGCTGGGCTGGTCCAGCCTGAAGCAGGGAAGGCTGAGGGGCTCCTCATGCCAGCCTGGCAGTGCCAGCCAGGAGGGGATGGAGAACACAGAGCCAGGCTCTTCACAGGGGGGGCTGGTTGGAGACAAAAGCCAATGGGTGGAAGGGGAAAGAGGGGAGATCAGCCAGGGCATGAGGAGATGAAATGAGTCAGGCTGCTTTCAGCATTTCCTCAACACCAAGAGCAGTCTGACCTCCCTTCTCCATCCACCACTGACAGCTTTGCAAATCAGGAATTGTTTGTGCTGTTCTGTCCTCAGTCCAGGACAAGAGTCCTGATACAAGAACTCAATTGTGTTTATATCTATCACAGAACCACACTAGTCAAAAATTAATTTTAGTATGCAAATCAGTTGTGAACAGTGGACTCATCAGACATGCTGGGACATTGCACATAGCTCAGAGAAGAGTTTATAATTGTGTGATTGTTATTTTAATGGTGTAATTTTAATTAAGTTATATCCTGTTCAACTGTGGTCTGTTGGCTAGGTCCAGTGTGGGCTGGAGGCAGCTCAGATTTGCACAAGGCTGCTCTGAGTGCCAGCCTTGGATGGGGAAAATGGTGAGGTGGGGATAGGGACAGAGTCTGATTGATTGTCAGCCATGAAAGGTCTTGATTTTCATACCCAGTCAAACTGCATGAGGAGGTACTTGGATTCAGTGTCAACTGGAAATTGCACATATCAATTTATGAACAGGGAAAAAAAATTAAACAGGACCTAAAAAATGTTTTCTCACTGTCTTTTTAAATAGAACATATTCAGTTGAATGCACTTCTGAAATCTCTCTTATTAACCACACAAGATTTGGAAACTGAAATCAAATTATCCCCAGAGATTTGGCTTGTTAAGGTGTTCTGAATGTTAATGAGCGCTGGGACACTGAATTCCTGCACTGAAGAGCTGAAGGCTGAACAAGCCTCTGGAGCAGGAAAATTCAGCAGCAGCCTCCAAGGTGCTGAGGATGTCAGCAGCCCCCACTGAGGCCATCCCTGCCCAGAGACCGTGGGGGAATGGGCAGACAAGGAGAGCGTCCCTGGGGCTGGGGCAGCACAACTCAGAGGCACCAGGGGCTCCAGCTGGGAAATGGAGTGTGGAATGTGGCTGGGAAAGCCCTGCCTGGGCTGGGCCAAGCAGGACAGACAAGCCCTGACTCCCATCCAGTAGAAAACTATGTCAAGGAGATATTTAAAAGGAATTACAATTGCTTCTGTATTCTGAATTGGACTTCCTGGAGAAATACCAACAAGAGATCTTCAGGAGCTCAAAACAACAAAAGAGTCTTTACTGGTAACTTTAGAAAATCAGAGAATTTTTGGCAAAAGATTTAATATGACATTCAATCAACACAGAACACTTCTTAAAGCTCTGACTTGGCCCATTCAATTTCACAAACTCTAAGCTATTTGAATTTTACACTACTCAAATTTGCAAAAGGACCGAAATAGAAGAAAAGGACAGAAAGAGAGAGAGGCAAAAAGGATACAGAGGAGCATACACAGAGGTACCAACTCCTGGATTCCAGTAGTGTTCAGATGGAAATTCCAAGAGGAGGTAGGGTCAAGATGTGTGCTTGCCTTGTGGTCAGCCTTCAGTACCCCTTGGTCTTCCTGGGCCCTTCCCCCAGGTGGGACTGTGGGTCATTTGGTCCCTCAGGAGCTGGGCTGGGGGCTGCAGAGGTGTCTGTGGAGCATTGCCTGTGCTGTCCCAGAGACTGGCAGACACTGCTGGGCTGGGATAGAGGCTCTGGGGGAATTGGGGTTCCAGGGCAGGGCAAGGCTGGGGTTCCAGGGCAGGGGAGGGCTGGACCTGCCCCTTCCTCCCCTATTGGAATAAGATCCCAATATTACCAGGTAGATTGTGCCTGGACTCCTCTGACCCCTGCTCCTGGGCCAAAGGCGGCAACTGTGGTGTTTCACCTCAGAGACACTTTTGGCTGGCTGGATGGTGCAGCTGAGCGCCGAAACAAGTCCAGGCTTGTAGAAACTCAGTTTGCCTCAGGTGAGAAGGCTTCGGGCTAAGGTGAGGAGGAAAAGGAGAGAGATTCTGCCGGAGGGTTAATATCAAGTGTTTATTCCATGGTCACAGACATCTGAATCTTAGGTAACAGCTCCAACAGAATCCCAACCGCATGGCCTGAGTGACTTTTTAAGCTCGGGGGCAGGGGGAGGGAAGGGACAGGTGAGCCACCAACCAGGTGGGAGGGGCAGGGTCTCAGGCAACGATGACACCCAGACAGACCAATGACCTCTGGGCACAGGGGCATCTTTTGAACCTGACCAACCACATGATGGCCCTGCTGGAATGTTAAGACTGATTGACAGCCCAGCAGGGGGCGAGGGGGAAGGGGAAGAGAGATATTGCCCCACCTGGGAAGGGGCTGGGAAGTTTAAAACAGGAAATTGCAACACACTGCAACACTCCCCACACATGAAATGTCTTGAGCCAAGAAACTCCTCCACTCTGTCACAATAGGGAATACTGGAGGTGAAATCCCAATTCTGGCCATGGGCACCTAGATAAGAAGGACAATTCTTTTCCTTAGGAATGAAAGCCCCAGTTCTCAGTAAATTTCTGGTTTGATTGTTTGGATTCTGTTTGGTTTTGTTGTTGCTTTGTTTCCTTGTTGTGCCTGAAGTGTCCAGTCAGGAGCAGAGTGACTCTAGCCAAGGGACTTTGTGCTGCTGTCCCTTAATATTCAGTCTGGTTTTGGCTGCTCCCTTGCTGGGGATTTTTTCAGCGCTCTCAAGCCCTCGTTTGTAACAGGGTTAAGGAGCCCTGGCCCAGGCTCTGGCCCTGGGGGACACTGGGACGCTGCCGGGGGGTCCCTGTCCCCCTGTCCCACCCCCAGGGCCCTGGCCCCCTGTCCCCATGTCAGGCTCTGGGGTCGATCTCGTGGAACATCCTCTGGGGGAGGCTGCAGGGCTTGGGGCGGGGGGATCTGGGGGGACAGGGGACCCTGCTGTGCACGAGCAGGGTTGGACTGCTCTGGGGGGAACTGTGAGGGGGGCCGGGGAAGAGTGACCTCCCCAGGGACCTCACACTGCCCCTGTGATGTCACACAGCCACCCATGATGTCACACTGCCCCTGTGATGTCACACAGCCTCCTGTGATGTCACACTGCCCCTGTGATGTCACACTGCCCCTGTGATGTCCCAGAGCCAACTCTGAGACTCCACGCTATGATGTGATACAGCTGCTCTGTGATGTCACAGAAGTCTCTGTGATGTCAGAAAGTCACCCTACGATTTCACAATCTCTACTGTGATGTCACAGCCTGCTCTATGATGTTACACAGCCACCCAGTGTTGTCACAGCCCACTCCCTGATGTCACAGAGCCACCTTCTATGATGGCAGGATCTGCTCTATGGCCTCACACCCTACTCTATGATGTCACAGCCAGCTCTGTGATGTAACAACCCCCCTCACTGATGTCACAAAACCCTCTCTGTGATGTCATACTCGCACTCTGTAAGGTCACAGCACATACTTTGACCTCACTGCCAGCTCTACGATGTCATGCAGCCATGCCATGATCTCACAGCCTGTTCTGTGATGTCACGAAGTCCCCTCTATGACGCAGTAGCTGCTCAGTGACCTCACACAACAAACTCTGGGATGTCACAGCCCAATCTGTGACCTCACACAGCCCACTCTGTGCTGTCACACAGCCCCTGGCTGACATCCCAGCCGCTCTGTGCCTCTTTGACACAGCCACAGAGGTGCTGCTGTGACACAGCCCCCTCAGGGCCATCCCACAGCCCCTGCCAGTGCTGAGCCCCTGTGAGCTCTGTCTGTGCCCTGCTGGTGTCCCTGAGGGGCCCTGGCAGTGCCCCAGCCCTGCTGGGCTGTGCACAGGAGCTGCTCCTGGCCAGAGCTGTCTCTCTGCAGCGCTGCCCTTGCCAGGAGCTGCCTCTGGGCCAGGAGCCCGGCCCAGCTCAGCAGCACAGACACAGCACAGGGACTTTATTGAGCCTCTGGGGCTTTGCTGCTCTTTGCATCTGACTCAGTCCCTCAGAGTGTGCTCAAAAAACCTTCTCAAGGACTCAAAAAGAGGGTGAAACACTGAAGTTTCTCATACTTTAAATAGATCCATCTGAGGGACAGGACTGAGAAAATGTCCCCAGGTTCCAGGTAGAGCAGAACACTGGTGGCAGTGATGACAGGTGGGGACAAGCGAGGGAAAGGTGTGTCTGCTGCTGAGCAAACCTGCGCCTCTGTCCCTGCAGGCTGTCGGCATCCCCGGCTGCCCCACGTGGCTGGGCCCTTCCTTTGCTGACAGCTCTGCCTCCTGCCTGCCTCTGCCTGCCCACACAGAGCCTTGGGCTGCTCCAGGCTCCTGCTGGGGACGTGCTGCACCACAGCCCTGCCCTGACAGGGAAATTCCTTTCTGCTGGTGTTCAGTCTGGACCTCCCAAGCTGCACTTGGTGCTATTAGGTCTTCTTCAGGCTTATTCCTACTATGAAGAAAAGCTCCAGCCTCTCTGAAACCACCCATCCATCCCTCCCAGGCTATTCCCTTTCAGTCCTCAGTCTCTACACCACTGACCACAGAGGCCACAGACTCTCCCTGCTGGTTTTGTGATGAGGCCTCCAAACCCCATTCCGGGAGATTTTTGAGTCCTCTCCAAGGTCTGTGAAAAGGGAAAAATAGCATTCAAAGTTATTTTCTCCTAAATCCTACAGTGACAGAAAACGGGTCAGTATCTTTAAACTGAAGGGGGACAAATTAACATTTGTTAGGAGAAGGAAAAATTTTACAGTTAAGAAAGTGGCAGGAAACTGCAGCTGTTTTTCCAGAGAAGTGGATTCCCCATCCCTGGAATTGTCCAAGAGCAGGAGATTTGTGTAGCCTTGCCCATTGAAACTCTCTCATCTCCAGTGACAGAATTCCTGCATTGTGGGTTCTCTGATGTCCTGGGTGCCCTCACAACGCTTCTGGCCAGAATGTCTGCTGAGGGCAGCCAGGCTGCTGCTGGGGCAGTGGCCTCACAGCCATCACCATGGCAGCCCTGTCCCCTGGGCCTGGCTCTGCCCTTTCCTCTGCCCCTGCCTTGGCTCTGCTGGCATGAAGAGTTTTGTCATTAATATCTTGTCCCCAAGGTGCTGGGGCCAATGGCTTCCCAGTCAGGCTCCTGGAGCAGAAGTGACTTTTCAGAGCCCAGCCAGGAATGAGCCCTGAGGCAGCAGCTCTGCAGTGGTGGCCACCAGGTCGGGCTGCCAAGGGAGGCTTCTGGCCATGGCCTGCAAGCAGCTGCTGCTGCCAAGTGCCTTTGGTGCCTCAGGCTCTCCCTGGCACAGCTCCCAGCACGGCACTCTGCCCTTGTGCCCGAGGCCTTCCCTGTGCTGGGGCTGGCCTGGGGCTTTTCCTGCAGCGGGACCTGCCCTGCTGATGGCCCAGGAAAGGCAGTTCCTGCTGGAGCAGGAGGCTCTGCCTGCAGTGGGCTCCAACAACTCTGGCAAGGCCCTGTTTGCAAAGCCCCCAGTGGGAAATGAAGGAGGGGAGTCACACTGCTTTGGGGGTGAATAATACTGACACCAGCTTGACTCCTCCATCTCAAAGTTTAACATCCTCAGAGAGAGCTGAAGCTGTGGCAGAGCTGGGAAAATCCCCAGAGAAAGGAACAACAAAGTGACACCACTGAGAGCTTCTGCAGAGCTGCTGAGCTGGCCCAGCCTGGGCACATCTGACTGACAGGGCAGCACCTCAGACGAGAAAAGTCCCATCCCAAAATTTAATGGCAGCATCTCCTGACATTTCCCTTCTTGAGGGGTGTGGGGATTCCTCCCAGCAGTAGGGACACCCTCAAGGTCACTGCTCCAGGCTGAGCCAAAGGGAATTGCCCATGGTCATTGGTCTGGGGGAGTGACACCAATCTCTGCTTAATCACAGGTTTTGCTTAATACAGTTGCTTTGAAATAATTTCCTAGTGCTCTGTATAATATATTTTACGTCTCCTACTTCCAGACATAATTATTTCTGATTAAGGCAATTTTGTCTAATCATTACCATAATAGAGAATACATATTTATATAAATATATCTGCCCATGACAGGAACTCTGTGAGTGTCTGGGACATCCTGGGTCTTCGGCAGCCTGGGGACTCCTGGGATGTCACCGTGGAGCCCCCGTGAGTGTCTGTGACAGATCGGTGCCTTTGCAGCACAAGGTCCCCTGGGATGTTACCATGGAATGGCTGTGACTGCCTCTGCCCACAGGGCTCTTTACCATCCCCAGAAAGCCCTGGGAGGTCTCCATAGAGCCCCTGTCTGTGCCTGTGACATTCCAGCTCTGGAACAGCCTGGGGACTCTTGGAAAGTCCCCAAGGAACCCCTCTGAGGGCCTGTGACAAATCTGATCTTAAGCAGGCAACATCACCAGCCCCCTGTTGCTATGGTCAGTTTCTGTGGCAACCATCACTAGCCCCCTGTTGCTATGGTCAGTTTCCATGGCAACCATCACCAGCCCCCTGTTGCTATGGTCAGCCCCTTGGCAGCTCCATGGATACCCCATGCCAGGGGTGGTTGCCATGGACACCAGCTCAGGCCTGCAGCCACAGCCCGTTGCCATGGCAACCATTGGCAGCCCCATCCCCAGGCTCATGGGATCCCAGAACCACAGAATTGGCTGAGCTGGCAGGGACCCATCAGGATCCTCCAGTCCAACTGCTGGCCCTGCACAGGACACCCCAACAATGCCAGCCTGGGCCTGGCAGCGCTGTCCAAACGCTGCTGGAGCTCAGAGAGCCCTGGAGCTGGGACCCTTCCCTGGGGAGCCTGGGCAGGGCCCCAGCAGCCTCTGGGCAAAAACCTTTTCCTGACATCCAACCTGAGCCTGCCCCGACTCAGCTGCAGCCGTTCCCTCCACTCCTGTCCCTGGGCACCAGAGGGAAGAAGTTCCCACAGCCCCAGCCAGGGACCCGCTCCCAAGGCTGTTGCCATGGCCACCAGGGCTGGCACCAGCTGAGATGCTTGGTTTCCAGGGGCCGGGGTGCAGGAATGGGATTCCCCAATTTTCTGCTCTTGCTAAAACCGTGCTGTCCTCACTGCCCTCCCGCCTCCCATGGAAAGCACAAAGGCAAAGGTCCGGTCTGAGATAAGAACAATTTATTAGGAACAGGAACAAGATAAGGGACAAACAGAACTGAAACAATATTGATAACAGAAGGGATAAATGAAACAGTTTACTGGGAAAACTAAAACACAACTCACTGGGTCTTCCTGGCCACAATTTCCC
The DNA here is from genome assembly GCA_021963965.1 of Artemisiospiza belli. Classification (NCBI taxonomy): domain Eukaryota; kingdom Metazoa; phylum Chordata; class Aves; order Passeriformes; family Passerellidae; genus Artemisiospiza; species Artemisiospiza belli. The sequence continues at coordinate 784,353 of JAKDEW010000051.1, read as the reverse complement.
CTGTTTGGAAAGGACACCCTTCTTCTCAGGGAGAGAGAGAGTGTCCCTTTTCTGCACCTGGAAATTCTCTGAGGTGGGAGTGAATGTAATGACACAGCCATGGCAAGACCCTCATGTTTTTCAATGCCACATCATGACACTGGTAGGGGCAGGGAAAGGGACAGGTGTCTTCCCAGCATGGATCATGGGGAACATGGATCACCAGGGTTCTTCCCAATGTGGGTTCTCCCATGGGGGATAAAGCTGGAGTGGTGGATGAAGCTGTTCCTGCACTTGTGGCATTTGCTGGGATCCCTTACTGGTGGCTCCGTTGGTGTCTGGTCAAGTGAGAGCTGGTGGTGAAGCTCTTCCCACACTGGGAACACTCGTAGGGCCTCTCCCCTGTGTGGATGCGCCGGTGGATGATGAGGGTGAAGTTGTGCTTGAAGCCCTTCCCGCACTCAGGGCAGTGGAAGGGCCTCTCATCTGTGTGAATCCGCTGGTGCTGGAGGAGACTGGAGCTGGTCTGAAACCTCTTCCCACATGTGGCGCACTGGTAGGGCCTCTCCCCAGTGTGGATGCGCCGGTGCTTGATGAGGTAGGAGTTGTGCTTGAAGCCCTTCCTGCACTCAGGGCAGAGGAAGGGCCTCTCCTCAGTGTGAATCCGCTGGTGCCGGAGGAGATTGGAGCTGCTCTGAAACCTCTTCTGACACTGGGGACACTCGTAGGGCTTCTCCCCAGTGTGGATGCGTTGGTGTATGACAAGGTTGGATCTGCAGCTGAAGCCCTTCCCACACTCCCCACACTCGTAGGGCCATTCCCCAGTGTGGATCATCTGGTGGCTGATCAGGTGGGAGCTCCGCCTAAAGCTCTTCCCACACTGCAAGCACTTGTAGGGCTTCTCCCCATCATGAAGCTGCTCATGGACCACCAGCTCTGAACTCTGGCTGAAGCTCTGCCCACCTTCCTGGCTCAGGGTGGCTCTTTCTTCTTCAGAGCACCCTGGGCTGGGTTTGGAGCCCCTCCTCATGGGGGATGTCTGAGATTTTTCTTCCCTGTTGGATTCCTGTGCGTTAGAATCACTCAAAACGGCCTCTTTCATGAGGTTCTGCCATGCAGATTTTTCCTCCCTGGTCTCCATCCTCAGTTCCTTCTCTGGGGAAGGAGGGACAAGGACAGGATGGGATTTGCCTCCATGCAAGAGGCAAGGGGAAGGAGATTCCCCCAGTGCATCCCCAGCAGGATGGCATTGGCAGCAGAGTTGTCCTGCAGCCAGGGGCTGTGCTGGGCTGGGAGATAGAGCAGGAGAGAGGGGGAAATAGGAACTGACTTCCTCCTCACCTATCTGGGTGTCCCGGGGATCCTTCCTCTTCCTCACAGCCTCCTTCTCCATCCAATCAAGGTTTGGGGATGGGAAATCCTGTTCTGGGAAGAAAACAAAGGGTGTGCACATTGTCTTTTGTACTGGTTTGAAGGAAAACCTGGGGAGGGTCTAAACCAGAATTACAATTTAAAAGAAAATGAAGATCCAGGAAATGATACAGAAACACTGCCTTAAACTGACAGAGTCAGGATATAACCTGACACCCTGTTGTTCAGGGTGGTGGCAGCAGTCCCATTAAATGGTGAGTGCAGTCCTGTTGGAGAGATGAAGGTGATTCTGTCGAAGCAGTGATCCTGTAGAAGGGTCTGGTCCTTCCTCTGGAGGTTCAGTGGTGGTTATGGAGCTCTTGTCCTCTGGCAATCCAGTAGGCAAGCTGCTCCTGGTGTAGCAAAGTGTCAGCTTATATCCAGGTAGGAATGCTTGGATCCTCCCCCTGGGCGGAGCATCCCACAATGGGATGATGGAATTTTATCAGTCCTGCAGTGACACTCAATGGCCCATTCACAGGAGATATCTCCCCTGGAGGGCGTTATCAGGGCTGAGTCATGGAAGAGATAAAGAACACTGCCCCAGCTGTTTATAACAGTTGATGAAGATGGGGATTGAAAACATGCATTTGGTTACATCTTGCATGGCAACCTGAAACAGTGGGGTAATCCCTGCTCAGGGGGTGAACACCACCCCCCTTACCGAAACTGGCTCAGCTGTAAAACCCCCACCCTGGGAATGCCAGGCATACAGGGGACAATGTCACACTTGCCCTGCCCCAGGGGAGGGCTCTTTTTCCTGTCATTCCCTTCCTGTCCCCCCTTTTCTATCCCATTTGCTGTTCAATAAAATTCATTTTGGGTTTGGTCTCATTATCACCTTTATTGGGGCAGAGGAATCTCTCTAACACTTTTCTCAACCAGACTCACCAGACTGTGAAATTATTTTGGCGCAGTGAGTTTAGGCACTGTTCTCTGACCCCAAGTGCCTTTGACAACAGCATGGTTCCCTCCTCTGAGGAGGTTGTGGTTCTCTCTGGAGGAACTCTTTGAAACTGGGCTGCAGCTTCCTCTGAGTTACTTATGGGAGAACCGATGAGGTAAATGGCCTTTGTGGGCCCGGAGTGTAAAGAAAATACTTTGTTGTCCTTCTATTACAGCGACCTGATGAAGGTCTTCAGGGTGAGAGAAGTGGACGAGAATCTTGGTTCATGATCAGAAGGCTGGATTTATTGATATATGATATATAATACATTATAACTATACCAAAAGGAATAAAGAGAAAAGTTGCAGAGGCTTGCTAAGCTAAGAATAGAAAGAAGAGAATGAATAACAAAGTTCTGTGTCCAGCAGAAAGCAAGGACCAACTCTCCCGTGAGTGGTCAGCAAATCCAAACACTCACAGAAGACCAATCACAGATGCTCCTGTTACATTCCACATCAGCAGATAATTATTGTTTGCATTTTTCTTCTGGGGCCCCAGCTTCCCAGAAAGGACAAATCCTAAAAGAGAGGATTTTATGAAAAAATGTCTGCGACATCCTTCCTTGAAATGTTTTTTAAAATCACAGGAGGAAAGGGAGCAAATGATACCAGCGAGACTGACAAGGTTCATTCACCCCATGGTGAGGAACACAAGGCTGCTAAAAGTCCTACAAAAAGCTCAGCTCAAGTAGCTAAATTCCCAAATAACTCCTGAATTCCCAGGCTTGAGTGCTTTGCGAAATTTGAGAATCATTTTTCTCTTCCTCCCTGTCGCCTTTGTGACAGCTACAAAGAGTTTACTTTCCTTTTAATGATATCTGTATTGGGCTGAATTTACACTTTTATCAGAATGTGCTAGCAGCTGAGCTGGAGCTGTGCAGGAACCAGTGGAACTTGGAATTGTCACAGAATTGCTTGTACTGTCAGTTTATTAATGTTTGGGATTTGTTTGCATTTTCATCACATCTGACTTGTGGGAAAATCAAATATTCATCAAAGTGATTTATGCAGAGTCAAGTTTGATTTCTGCCAAATTATTTTGTCCAGTGCCCAGGGAATATTCGAAGGGTCTCTGTGCCTCTCGCCCTGGGGGATGCTTGGCAAGGGTTTGGGGGGGTTGTCCCTGTCCCTGTCACCCCAGGCCATTCCCAAGGGGTCTCCATCATTCTCACCCCAGAGAATGCCTGGAGGGTCTCCCTCCCTCTCACCCCTGTGCCAGGGGGTGCTCGGGGCAGTCTCTGTCCCTCTCAGCCCAGGAGATGCTCGAGGGTCTCTGTCCTTTCACCCTGGGGGATGCTCGGGGGGTCTCCATCCCTCTGGCCTCAGGCAATGCCTGTGCAGGGCTGGGGACCAGGGGCTGTGTGTCCCTCTCACCGCTGAGGGTGCTCGGGGCTGGGGGGGGCTCTCCGACCTTCTCACACCTGGGGAGGCCGGGGGGGTCTCTGTCCCTCTCAGCCCTGGTGTGACCCCACCCAAACATCATCGGGGTCAGAGGCACAGAGACACCCCCAAAGCCCCAGAAGGGCTGAACCTGGGATTTGGTTTGGGGCTGAGGATTTAGGAAGGGGCTGGAATTGGGGCTGGGTTGGATTTTGGGCTGAGATTTGGATTAGAGCTGGGATTGGGGTTAAGGCTAGACATGGGATTGGCTTTAGGGCTGGGGTTGGGATTGGGTCTGGGGCTGGATGAGTCTGGGACTGGGATGAGATTAAATACAGAACTGTGAGTGTGTCTAAACATGGAGTGAGACTGAGACCAGGATCAGGGTCAGGTTTGGGACTGAGCTCACCCAGAGCAGGACAGAGGGGATGTCACTGCAGGATGTCCCTGGCATTGTCCCAGCCCTCCTCACGCACCTCCAAACATGGGGAGCAGCTGGGTGCCCCAAGATCCAGGTGCTCCCATGCTGCCCCTCCATACCAGGCAAGCATTCCCTGAGGGCAGCCCTGACTGTGACCACTGGGGCTCTGGGATCAGCCCTCACATCCCTGTGGGAGCAGCTGCAGACAGGATGGGAGATTCCTCTGCCCTGTTTTTCCTGTGGAAGGGTGAAGTCCAGCTGCCCTTTTCTTCTGGTGCCTCCTCCTCTCCTCAGCTGAAGATGTCAAACTCCCCAGGAGCAGGAAAATCCCCATTCCCTCTTTCCTTGTGGCTGCAGCCTGGAACATCCACCCAGAATGAAGGACTTTCTGACAGCCCTGCTGAATGACACTGGCAAGAGGTTTGTGAGAAGGGGAAGAAATTGTATTTCGATCGTAAATAAAAGGTGCAAAATTATTCATTTCTGTTATATTCCTTTTTAGTCAGTTCTGGTCTGTTTTCAGAGTGCCACCTTCTCAGCTGACTGTGTTTGTGCCCTCTTTTCTCTCCTGCCTCTCTTTGTCTGCTCTGTTTCTCTCTCAGTGTCTCCCTTGACCCAGGGCAGCTCACACCAAAGACCGTGCCCAGATTTAATTCCCAATTCAGGAGCTACAACAACCATGGGGGAAGTTATGAAGGCTCGCAGTGAAATGCCACTGTAAGATCTTGCTCCACTTGGCTTTTGGCTCCTTCTTGACAGCTTTGCCCTCAAGGGCAGGAACATCTTTTCATAGCTGAGAACTGGAATCCCACACCCTGGCAGTGTGTGCCGTGGATCCCAGAGGGGCATTCCCGAGGCTCCCAGGGTGCTGCTGCTGCCGTGCCTCCCAAGGAGCTTCTCTCCCAAGGGGAGAAGATCCAGCAGCTCTGTGGGCTCCCAGAGCACACAGCAAAGGTGGCTTTGATGGACATTTTCCAGCACCTTCCCCTCTGGAAGCAGAGGGAGGGAGGAAATAGAAGCGAGTCCTGGAAGGACTGGGGTGGGAAGGGACCCTGTCCATGGATTACGACCCCGCGAGGGAGAGACGCCTCTGCCCCAGTGAAGGAGCGAATGAGAGCGTGGGAAAGCAACCGACGATTATTGAGCGTGGACTGAACGGAACAAGAAATGGGGAGGAGAAAGGGAGAGAAAGAAATCGGGAAGAGGTCTCAGAGAACAGAAAGAAACAGGAAAAGGCTCCCGCCCGGACTCCGCAGCTCCCAGGAACACCCGCAGGCCGTAGCGCCTTTTACAATTCCAGCCAATCAGAGGACGCGGTAAACAATTTCCGGCCAACCAGAGCCTTTCTCGCCGATGACTCACCGGTTGCCAGGCGGACCCGCAGAGCCCCGTGGCCCCGGAGCGGAATTTAGGGCTCGGGCCGGGGGGACGGATCCGCCCTGGGGGGGTCCCGAGCCCCCTGCCCAGCCCTGGGGCCGATCGGGGGCTCCCCCAGCCAGCAGCCGGTGCTGCGGGGCCGCGGGGCAGAGCGGTGGGAAAGGGGGGTCCGGGCTGGGAGCGGAGGAAATGCGGGAGGAAGAGGAGGGAGAGGAGGAGCGGGAGCGGGAGAATCGCGGCGCTCGCAGCGCCCGCACGCCGAGCCTGCAGCACCTCCTGCCCCGGGAGCAGCGCCCCCAGCCCCGAGCCGCAGGTGAGGGCGGAGGCCGAGCTCGCCCCGGCTCCAGCCAGGGGTCTCCGGGAGAACTTTTTGGAGAGGGTTCGGAGCCGGCAGATCCCGGACTCGAGCCCCGGGTATCTCCGGGTTCCCCAAGAGGAGCTTTTTCGGGGGCAGAGGAGCCGCGATCGCCCCTCGGGAGGGTCCGGGGGGTCCACGTGGGGATGGCCCGGTGCCGACGGGGCGGGACATTGGTTTTGGGGATCCCCGTGAGAGCCGGGGCTGTGGAACGGGGGACCCCCGGGGCGGGGAGAGGGGAAGGGGCGATACCGGAGCTGGGGGACCCCCGGCAGCCCGGAGATGAGGCGGGGACGGGACCCCCTGACCCTGACAGGGGCGGGTCCTGGGTGATTTCATGATGCTCGTACCCCATCGGTCTGTTTAGCCCAGAAGTGAGTTCTGCACCTTTAAGGCTGGTTCTGAGAGCGCAGGGGAGGAGGAAGAAGCAGCAGTTTGTTTTCATACACTGCACTCACTCCTCCACATTCCGGCTCCTGGAGTATTGTGATGCCTTAAGGAGCTGGAATAGAGGCCAGATGGAGCTAAGAGGAATGAAGTGGATTTTTATTAAATGGCCTTCAAAGACCACACCCTGGTAGTACTGGAGCCACAGCTGTGGCTCTGCCTGGATGGCTCCAAGATGGGATCAAAAGAGGACTTGGTCACGAGATCCCACATTTTTATGTTTTAATCCATTTGCATATATGAGTTTACTGCCCCATTAATAGCTTCAAATTATGAAGTTTCATCCTCCTTGCTTGCTTGCCTGCTCTCCTCTTTTGATGTTTTTTATGCTTTGGGCCTGAAGTTTGAAGAGATTGTCCTTGAGTCTCCAGCTAGAACAGGATTGTTTTGTCTTCACCACCCTGAGAAAAGATCCCAGTAACACTTAATATAAAGCTAAAGCTGCACATCAAAACAGAACAGAAAATCTTACAACTTAAAGCATCAGTTGTCTGCTGAGAGACAGACAGACAGACAGCAGGACAGAGCTCTCCTTTACGTTAAGTTAGTTTTTAGCTCGCTGAGGCAGAGAAGTTCCCTGGACTGTGGTTTTTCTTTTTCTTTGGAGCTGTTTAAACCTGCTCTGGACTGAACAACCAGAACACCACAGGCAGCTCAAACCTGTGGCCCACCTGGCTGGGCCTGGGCTGCGGGATTTCAATCGCTGGAGGGACTGATAATAGACTGATAATAGACTGATAAGACACTGAGTGGGCGGAGCTACAACCCAAGGAGGGACTTTCTGAGTTTTTCATCTATTTTGGAGCAGTAGGAAGTTTTCTTGCTTAATATTGTTCAATTTTTAAGCTGATAAATGCTTTGCCTGTGTCGCCTTCTGATGCAAGGCGAGGGACCTGGTTCTGAGGAAACGGCACGGCGACCCACTGCCCAGGGTCACTCGGGCCAAGAACACACGCAGACACCAGTATGGTGGACGGTTCAAGACCTTTATTGTCCCGTCTCGTCGGGTTTTATACTGGGAAAGTTTTTCTCTACGTCAGGGGGTCTTACCCTACTGTAATTGGTTAGTAGGGAATAGAAAGTTACTAATGTTAGGGGGGACTACATTCTTGGGTGATCACTTATCACTAAAAGTTAGGGGGAGAGGAGTTCTACTGCTTTCCGTAACATCGCGAGATTTTCCGAGCGGCTGACCCTATCTACTACATGCCTGTAAAATAACAGGATTTTTCCACTTTTCTCTAAGGAAGTAATTTTCCAAACTGGCTGAGGGTGGGGCTGCTGAATCTGCATTCTAGAAGAAACTCCTTTTGGAGGGTTTCAACCAAATTTGCCTTAAACCAGGACAGGGTGGCAGAAAGAAGGGGGAACCCCAAGTGCCTTGATTGAGGGGAGGCTGGAGAGGGGGACCCTGGAACCCCAAAACCTCCCAGAATCCAAAAGCAGGACCCTGGAGAGGAGGGATCCCCAGGACCCATGGAATCCCCACCAGCCTTGAGATGGGGGACCAACCATAACCCAAGAGGGATGACTGCAAATGGGAAACTCCTGGTGGCTTTTTTTAATTCACTCTTGATTTTTGGACATCAGGTGACTTCTAGAAATGGACATGGGTGGGAGGAATCCCCAACCCAAGGCATTCACACCTTGTTTTTCCCCAAACAAGGATTTTCCTGAAACCTTCTCACTTATCAACCTCCCTGTCCCACTCTGGGTTAGCTCAGTCCCAAAAATGACAGTGACCCAGGTCTCAAACTCACTCCATGTTTAGACACACTCACAGTTCTGTATTTAATCTCATCCCAGTCCCAGACTCATCCAGCCCCAGACCCAATCCCAACCCCAGCCCTAAAGCTAATCCCATATCTAGCCTTAACCCCAATCCCAACTGTAATCCAAATCTCAGCCCCAACTCCAACCCAGCCCCAATTCCAGCCCCTTCCTAAACCCTAAGTCCCAAACCAAACCCCAGGTTCAGCCCTTCTGGGGGTTTGGGGGTGTCTCTGTCCCTCTGACCCCGACGATGTTTGGGTGGGGTCACACCAGGGCTGAGAGGGACAGAGACCCCCCCGGCCTCCCCAGGTGTGAGAAGGTCGGAGAGCCCCCCCAGCCCCGAGCACCCTCAGCGGTGAGAGGGACACAGAGCCCCTGGTCCCCAGCCCTGCACAGGCATTGCCTGAGGCCAGAGGGATGGAGACCCCCTGAGCATCCCCCAGGGTGAGGGGACAGAGAGCCCCGAGCATCTCCTGGGCTGAGAGGGACAGAGAGTGCCCCGAGCACCCCCTGGCACAGGGATGAGAGGGAGGGAGACCCCCCAGGCATTCCCTGGGGTGAGAATGATGGAGACCCCCTGGGGAATGGCCTGGGGTGACAAGGACAGGGACAACCCTCCCAAGCATCACCCAGGGCGAGAGGCACAGAGACCCCTTGAGCATCCTCTTGGAACTGAACAAAGTAAAGTAATTTCTGGTCAGAAATCAAACTTAACGCTACATAAAATGCCTTGAATTTGCTCTTCCAACAAGATGCTTCTGATGGAAATGCAAAAAAACCCCAAACTTTAATAAACTGACAAAAAAAGCAATTCTGTGGTAATTCCAAGTTTCATCAGTCCTGCACAGCTCCAGCTCAGCTGCTGGCACATCCTGATAAAAGAAATGTGGAAATTCGGCCAAATTCAGATTATGAAAAGGAAGGTAAAGCTCTGTGTAGGTGTTCACAAAGGAGACAGAGAGAAAGAGACAAAGTATTCTTATATTTGGCAAAGCCCCCCAATCTGTGAAAGGGAAAATGCGGCTGGAGAAGGGAGTGACAGGGACAGAGACCTCCCCTGGAGCAGCGAGTGTGACATTGTCCCCTGTGTGTGTGGCCTTCCTAGAGTGGGGGTTTTACACCTGAGCCAGTTTGGGTAAGGGGGGTGGTGTTCACCCCCTGAGCAGGGATTACCCCACTGTTTCAGGCTGCCATGCAAGATGTAACCAAATGCATGTTTTCAATCCCCATCTTCATCAACTGCTATAAACAGGCGGGGCAGTGTTCTTTATCTCTTCCATGACTCACCCCTGATAACACCCTCCAGGGGAGATATCTTCTGTGAATGGGCCATTGAGTGTCACTGCAGGACTGATAAAATTCCATCATCCCATTGTGGGATGCTCCGCCCAGGGGGAGGATCCGAGCATTCCTACCTGGATATAAGCTGAGGCTTGAAACACCAGGAGCAGCTTGCCTACTGGATTCCCAGAGGACAAGAGCTCCATAACCACCACAGGACTTTCAGAGGAAGACCAGACCCTTCTACAGGATCGCTGCTCTGACATAATCATGTTCATCACTCGAACAGGACTGCACTCACCATTTAATGGGACTGCAGCCAGCACCCTGACCAACAGGGTGTCAGGTTATATCCTGACTCTGTCAGTTTAAGGCAGTGTTTCTGTATCGTTGCCTTGATCTAAATTTTCTTATTAAATTGTAATTCTGGCTTAGACTCTCCCCCAGGATAGTCTTCAAACCAGTAGAAAACTCAATGTGGTCATCCCTTTTTTTCCCCCCAAAACAGAACTTCCCATCCCCAAACCTTCACTAGACGGAGGAGGAGGCTGTGAGGAAGAGGAAGATGCTCCGGGACACTCAGGCAGGTGAGGAGGAAGTCAGTGCCCCTTTCCCCCTCTCTCCTGCTCCATCTCCCAGCCCAGCACGGCCCCCGGCTGCAGGGCAACCCTGCTGCCAATCCCATCCTGCTGGGGATGCACTGGGGGAATCTCCTTCCACTTCCCTGTGGCACGGAGGCAAATCCCATTCTCTCCTTGTCCTTCCTCGCCCAGACAAGGAGCTGAGGATGGAGACCAGGGAGGACAAACCCCCAGGGCAGAAGCTCATAGAAGAGGCTGTTTTGAGTGACTCCGTGGCACAGGAATCCAACAGGGAGGAAAATTCCAGAGATCCCATAGGAAGAGGGGCTGCAAACCCAGCCCAGGGTGCACTGAGGAGGAAAGACCCACCCTGAGCCATGAAGGTGGACAGAGCTTCAGCCAGAGCTCAGAGCTGGGGGTCCATGAGCAGCTTAATGATGGGGAGAAGCCCCACAAGTGCTTGGAGTGTGGGAAGAGCTTCAGGCAGAGCAGCGCCCTGATCAGCCACCAGATGATCCACTCCAGGGAATAGGCCTACGAGTGTTCTGAGTGCCAGAAGAGATTTCAGAGCAGCTCCCATCTCCTCCTGCATGAACGGATTCACACAGAGAAGAGGCCCTTCCACTGCCCTGAGTGCGGGTTGGGCTTCAAGCAAATCTCCCACCTCATCACCCACCAGCGGATCCACAGCGGGGATAGGCCCTTTATGAGTGTCTGGAATGTGGCAAGAGCTTCAGCTGCAGCTCCAGCCTGCTCCACCACCAGGCAATCCACACTGTGGAAAGGCCATGCAGATGTGGGGAATGTGGGATGACATTCAGTCAGAGGTCGCAGGTGATCATCCACCAACGCATCCACACCGGGGAGAGGCCCTACAGGTGTCCCGAGTGTCAGAAGAGGCTTCAGACCAGCTCCAATCTCCTCAAGCACCAGTGGATTCACACTGAGGAGAGGCTCTTCCGCTCCCCTGACTGCAGGAAGGGCTTCAAGCACAAGTCTCACCTCATCACCCACTGGCGCATCCACACTGAGGAGAGGCCCTACGAGTGTCCGCAGTGTGGGAAGAGCATCTCCATGAGGTCTCACATTTAACTCCACAACATTTCCAAGTACATTATATAGGGAGCACTGTGAGGCAGGGGCTGCATAACAGGGAAAATCCTGCTTTTTTAATGTACTGCCCTGGGTTCCCTGGATGGGAAATTGCACATATATTTTCATCTCTCGGTTCAAGTGGAAAAAAAAAAGCCAAATTCTCTCCAATCTGAATATAACAGGCAGTGACAGAAATCAACAGAGGGTCACTCAGAGGCAGCATCAGTGGTGATTTTCCAGCATCCTCAGGGTTGCTCTGACACTGCCATCAGAGCCTGCAGAGCCAGAGCTGCCCCTGGGCAGTGCCAGAGCTGGGAGGGGTCTGCAGGGCAGAGCTGAGACCCCAGGGCTGGGCTGAGCTCTGGCAGCACTGGCAGGGCCCAGCCCTGTGCACAGGGAAGCAGCTGCTGGCAGGGACAGCTCCAGGCAGCAGAGCCCTGGGCAGGGAGTGGGGGGAAAGTGCCCCCAAGCTGTGCTGGGATATTTCAAGTCCTCTCCAAACCCATCTATTCCATGATTACTTTCCTTACAGATCCCCATGCCCAGGCACCGCAAATGTCCAACGGCAGCTCCATCAGCCACTTCCTACTGCTGCCATTGGCAGACACGCGGCAACTGCAGCTCCTGCACTTCTGCCTCTTGCTGGCCATCTCCCTGGCTGCCCTCCTGGGCAACGGCCTCATCATCAGCGCCGTAGCCTGCGGCCACCACCTGCACACACCCATGTTCTTCTTCCTGCTCAACCTGTCCCTCAGCGACCTGGGCTCTATCTGCACCACTGTCCCCAAAGCCATGCACAATTCCCTCTGGGACACCAGGAACATCTCCTACACTGGATGTGCACCACAGGTCTTTTTCTTTCTCTTCTTTTTGGTAGCAGAGTTTTCCCTCCTGACCATCATGTGCTACGACCGCTACGTGTCCATCTGCAAACCCCTGCACTACGGGACCCTCCTGAGCAGCAGAGCTTGTGCCCACATGGCTGCAGCTGCCTGGGCCAGTGCCTTTCTCAATGCTCTGCTGCACACAGCCAATACATTTTCCCTGCCCCTGTGCCATGGCAATGCCCTGGGCCAGTTCTTCCATGAAATTCTTCAGATCCTCAAGCTCTCCCGCTCCAAATCCTTCCTCAGGGATCTGATGCTTCTTGCTGTTAGTGCCTTTTTAGTGTTTGGTTGTTTTGTGTTCATTGTTTTCTCTTATGTGTTTTCTCCTAGTTCTTCAGGGCCGTGCTGAGGTTTCCCTCTGAACAGGGACGGCACAAAGCCTTTTCCACCTGCCTCCCTCACCTGGCTGTGATCTCCCTTTTTGTAAGCACCACATTGCTTGCCTACCTGAAGACCCCCTCCATCTCCTCCCCATCCCTGAATCTGGCCCTGTCAGTTCTCTACTCGGGGGTTACTCCAGCCCTGAACCCCCTCATCTACAGCCTGAGGAACAAGGAGCTCAAGGCTGCAGTGTGGAGACTGATGAGTGGATGGTTTCAGAAACATTGAACTGCTTGCCACTTGGTGCAAATCAGTTGTAATAAAAGTCATCAGTTATACTTCTTGTTGGTTTCATCTTGCAGATTCTCTTGCTTTGTTTTTGTTAATATTGTCAACAAAGAAATGTCATTTTTTGTGCCATTTCTCATTTTGTTTCTCTCCACCTTCCCTATGGCCACGGACTTTGTCAATGAGGGGCTGTGCTCTGGGTGGCTTTAAAGGAACTAAAGGATCTCCCACAAAGTTTTGTGCAGAGATGTCCTTTTGTTGCCTTCTCTGGAGCTGCAGCAGTAATGTTGGTGTGCAGAGCTGGGGGCAGATGAGTGTTGAATAAAGCAGCCCTGCTCCTGCTGGCCACACCATTTCTGATCCAGGCCAGGAGCCATTGGCTGTCTTGGCCACCTGGGCACTCTGCTGGCTCATGTCCAGCCTGCTGTCCATCAGTCCCTGCAGGATCCTTTCTGCCTGGCTGCTGTCCAGCCACTCTGTCCCCCGCCTTTATTACTGGGGCCAAATAGCAGGGCCTGGCACTTGGATTTGTTAAACCTCATCTTGTTGGACTCATCCTCTGAATCCAGCCTTTTAAGGTTCCTGTGCAGACCATTCCTATGTTCCCTCAGATAAAAAATTGACATCCAGCTTTGTGCCATCGGCAAAGATGTCCTTGGTTCCATGGGGTCCTCAGTGTCACAATGGCCTCTTGGTCACACCTCTTGGTCCTGCACTGTCACACTGGTCCCCTTGGTTCCATGAGACCATGGAGAGCGACAATGGTCTCCTTGGTTCTATGGGGCTCCAAAATGTGACAATGATCTCCTTGGGTCCATGGGGCTTCACAGTGTCACAATGTTCTCATTGGTGCTGCAGTTTCACAGTATCCCCTTGGTTCCATGGGGCTCCAGGGTGTCACAATGGCCCCACGGTCACATGATGTCCCACACTGTCACCATGGTCTCTGGGGTTCCACAAGTCCCCTCAGTGACACAATGGACTCCTTGTTTCCATGAGGCCATACAGTGTCACAACGTTCTTCCAGATTCCTTGAAGGCCCATCGTGTCACTGTGGCCCCTTGGTTACACAGGATCCTGCAGTGTCACAATGTCACCTTGGTTCCATGAGGCCCTGCAGTGTCAGAACGGCCCCTTGGTTCCACTGGGCCCTGGAGTCTTCCAATGGTCTCCTTGGTTTTGCAGTGTCAAAATGGTGAAACCCCTTGGTTACACGAGGCCCTGCAGTGTCACAATGGCCTCTGTGGTTCCACGAGGACCCAGAGTGTCACAGTGCACTGCCTGGTTCCATTTGGCCCCAGAGCACCACAGTGGACCCCTGGTTCTGTGGGGCTGCATGGTGTCACCATGGTCCTCTGAGTTCCACAAGGCCCTGCAGTGTCACAATAGCCCCAGAGTGCACAGCATGCCAGAATAAAATAGGCTGGAAAAGACCTTTGGGGTCATCAAGTCCAACCAATGCCCTAATACTACCTTGTCACCCAGACCATGCCACTAAGTGCCTCTGGAGAGGGACAGTGACTCTGCCACCTCCCCCTGGCCAGCCCATTCCAATGCCCACTCACCCTTTCTCTGAAGAACTTCTTCCTATTGTCCAGCCTGAACCTCCCCAGGTGCAGCTTAAGGCTGTGCCTTCTTGTCCTGCCCTCCAGCAGATCCACACTCACACCCAGCTTGGTGTCATCTGCAAGTTGTGAGTGGTGGACTTGATCCCCTCACCCAGATGATCAGTGAAGATATTAAACAGGACTGGGACCAACACAGATCCCTGGGGGACACCACCAGTGCCTGGACACCAGCTGGGTGCAGCACCATCCCCACCACTCTCTGGGCCCAGCCTCCAGCCAGCTCTTAAATCTCCCAGCAAGGAGGGAACCTGCCCAAGCCATGGGTTGCAGCTTTTCCAGGGAATGCTGACAGAGACAGTGTCAAAGGCTTTGCTGAAGTCCAGGCACACAACATCCACAGCCTTTCCTGCATCCACAGGTGGGTCACCTGGTCATAAAAGGAGACCAGGTTGGTCAGGCAGGACCTGCCACCCCTAAATCCACGCTGGCTGGCTCTAATCCCTCAGCCATCCTGTGGGTGCCCTGGGATGGCACTCAAGGTGATCTGTTCCAAACCTTGCTGGGCATCCAGGTCAGGCTGACAGGCCTGGAGTTGCCCAGCTCCTCCTTCCAGCCCTTCTTGGGGATGGGCTCACACTGGCACCTCCAGTCCTCTGGGCCCTCCCTGGTGAGCCAGCACTGATGGTAAATGATGGAGAGGAGCTTGGGGAGCTCATCCACCAGCTCCCTCGTCTGCCTAGGATGGATCCCATCTTATCCCATACACCTGTGAGCACCTGAGTGTCTGAGCACGTCAGCAACTTCTTCCTCCTGGATTACAGGGGCTGTTCTGCTCCCTGTGCCCATCTACCAGCTCACGAGAGCACTTGTCCTGAGGACAGCCTTTCCTAATATTGAAAATTGAGACAAACAAGGTGTTAAGTAGCTCAGCCTTTTCTTTATATTTAGTTACTGTATTTCCTACTGCATCCAATAAATAATAGAGTTTCTGTTTGTCTGGTGTTTTGCTATAATTTTTTTTATAGAAACATTTCCTATTATTTTTCACAGAAGTGGCCAGGTTAAGCTCTAGTTGAGCTTTCACCTCTTTCCTTTTCTTTTTGCAAAACTTAACAACATTCTTAAACACTTTCTGAGTTGCCTGTTCTTCTTTCCAAAAGTGATGCACCCTCTTTTTACCTCTGAGTTCCCACAAAGGCTCCATGGGCAGCCAGGACAGTCATTTTCCTCACTAGATCATCTTTTGCCACACTGGCAGAGGCTGCTCCATCCCCGTAAAATTAGTTTCTTGAAGTGTGTCCATCCTCCCTGGACCCCTTAGTTTTTAAGGGCTGTTTCCCTTTAAAGAATCAGTACCTGATTTGGTACTCCCCAAATCAGCATCCTAAATAAGCCAAAGTCTGCCCTTCCTAATTCCAGTGAAGGAGTTTGGTTGCTGCCCCTCCTTCTTTCACAGAACATCGAAAACCTGATTATTTCATGGTCACTGTGCGCCAGGCAACCTCCAATCACCACATCTGCCACCAGCCCTTCTCTGTTTGCGAACAGCAGGAGACAGGGCTTTTTGTGGGATTTATAGCAGCCTTGTGTTCCTCACCATGGGGTGAATGAACCTTGTCAGTCTCGCTGGTATCATTTGCTCCCTTTCCTCCAGTGATTTTAACAAACATTTCAAGCAAGGACAACAAAATATTTGCTTTTTCACTGGCCACCTCTAACAGCCATTTTCCTCATCAGTTCTCCCATAAGTCGCTCAGAGGAAGTGTCCAAGTTTCCAAGAGTTCCTCCGGAGAGAACCACAACCCCCTCAGAGGACAGGAACCATGCTGTTGTCAAAGGCACTTGGGGTCAGACAACAGTGCCCTGAACCCACTATGGCAAAATAATGTCGCAATCTGGTTAAGAAAATTGTTGGAGAGATTCCTCTGCCCCAATTAAGGTGCTAAAAAGACCAAATCCAAGGTGGATTTTATTGAACAGTAAATATGAGGTAGAGAAAGAGATGGAAAGAAAGAGAAAAGGGGGGGAGAGTAAGGGAGTGACAGGGACAGAGACCTCACCTGGGGCAGGGAAAGTGTGACGTTGTCCCCTGTGTGTGTGGCCTTCCTGGGGTGGGAGATTTACACCTGAGCCACTTTGGGTAAGGGGGGTGGTGTTCACCCCCTAATCAGGGATTACCCCACTGCTTCAGGTTGCCATGCAAGATGTAACCAAATGCATGTTTTCAATCCCCATCTTCATCAACTGCTATAAACAGGCGGGGCAGTGTTCTTTATCTCTTCCATGACTCACCCCTGATAACACCCTCCAGGGGAGATATCTTCTGTGAATGAGCCATTGAGTGTCACTGCAGGACTGATAAAATTCCATCATCCCCTTGTGGGATGCTCCGCCCAGGGGGAGGATCCGAGCATTCCTACCTGGATATAAGCTGAGGCTTGAAACACCAGGAGCAGCTTGCCTACTGGATTCCCAGAGGACAAGAGCTCCATAACCAGCACTGGACCTTCAGAAGAAGACCAGACCCTTCTACAGCATCACTGCTCTGACAGAATCATGTTCATCACTCGAACAGGACTGCACTCACCATTTAATGGGACTGCAGCCAGCACCCTGACCAACAGGGTGTCAGGTTATATCCTGACTCTGTCAGTTTAAGGCAGTGCTTCTGTATCATTGCCTTGATCTAAATTTTCTTATTAAATTGTAGTTCTGGCTTAGACTCTCCCCCAGGATAGTCTTCAAACCAGTAGAAAACTCAATGTGGTCATCCCTTTTTTTCCCCCCAAAACAGAACTTCCCATCCCCAAACCTTCACTAGACGGAGGAGGAGGCTGTGAGGAAGAGGAAGATGCTCCGGGACACTCAGGCAGGTGAGGAGGAAGTCAGTGCCCCTTTCCCCCTCTCTCCTGCTCCATCTCCCAGCCCAGCACGGCCCCCGGCTGCAGGGCAACCCTGCTGCCAATCCCATCCTGCTGGGGATGCACTGGGGGGATCTCCTTCCCCTTCCCTGTGGCACGGAGGCAAATCCCATCCTCTCCTTGTCCTTCCTCGCCCAGACAAGGAGCTGAGGATGGAGACCAGGGAGGACAAACCCCCAGGGCAGAAGCTCATAGAAGAGGCTGTTTTGAGTGACTCCATGGCACAGGAATCCAACAGGGAGGAAAATTCCAGAGATCCCATAGGAAGAGGGGCTGCAAACCCAGCCCAGGGTGCACTGAGGAGGAAAGACCCACCCTGAGCCATGAAGGTGGACAGAGCTTCAGCCAGAGCTCAGAGCTGGGGGTCCATGAGCAGCTTAATGATGGGGAGAAGCCCCACAAGTGCTTGGAGTGTGGGAAGAGCTTCAGGCAGAGCAGCGCCCTGATCAGCCACCAGATGATCCACTCCAGGGAATAGGCCTACGAGTGTTCTGAGTGCCAGAAGAGATTTCAGAGCAGCTCCCATCTCCTCCTGCATGAACGGATTCACACAGAGAAGAGGCCCTTCCACTGCCCTGAGTGCGGGTTGGGCTTCAAGCAAATCTCCCACCTCATCACCCACCAGCGGATCCACAGCGGGGATAGGCCCTTTATGAGTGTCTGGAATGTGGCAAGAGCTTCAGCTGCAGCTCCAGCCTGCTCCACCACCAGGCAATCCACACTGTGGAAAGGCCATGCAGATGTGGGGAATGTGGGATGACCTTCAGTCAGAGGTCGCAGGTGATCATCCACCAACGCATCCACACCGGGGAGAGGCCCTACAGGTGTCCCGAGTGTCAGAAGAGGCTTCAGACCAGCTCCAATCTCCTCAAGCACCAGTGGATTCACACTGAGGAGAGGCTCTTCCGCTCCCCTGACTGCAGGAAGGGCTTCAAGCACAAGTCTCACCTCATCACCCACTGGCGCATCCACACTGAGGAGAGGCCCTACGAGTGTCCGCAGTGTGGGAAGAGCATCTCCATGAGGTCTCACATTTAACTCCACAACATTTCCAAGTACATTATATAGGGAGCACTGTGAGGCAGGGGCTGCATAACAGGGAAAATCCTGCTTTTTTAATGTACTGCCCTGGGTTCCCTGGATGGGAAATTGCACATATATTTTCATCTCTCGGTTCAAGTGGAAAAAAAAAAGCCAAATTCTCTCCAATCTGAATATAACAGGCAGTGACAGAAATCAACAGAGGGTCACTCAGAGGCAGCATCAGTGGTGATTTTCCAGCATCCTCAGGGTTGCTCTGACACTGCCATCAGAGCCTGCAGAGCCAGAGCTGCCCCTGGGCAGTGCCAGAGCTGGGAGGGGTCTGCAGGGCAGAGCTGAGACCCCAGGGCTGGGCTGAGCTCTGGCAGCACTGGCAGGGCCCAGCCCTGTGCACAGGGAAGCAGCTGCTGGCAGGGACAGCTCCAGGCAGCAGAGCCCTGGGCAGGGAGTGGGGGGAAAGTGCCCCCAAGCTGTGCTGGGATATTTCAAGTCCTCTCCAAACCCATCTATTCCATGATTACTTTCCTTACAGATCCCCATGCCCAGGCACCGCAAATGTCCAACGGCAGCTCCATCAGCCACTTCCTACTGCTGCCATTGGCAGACACGCGGCAACTGCAGCTCCTGCACTTCTGCCTCTTGCTGGCCATCTCCCTGGCTGCCCTCCTGGGCAACGGCCTCATCATCAGCGCCGTAGCCTGCGGCCACCACCTGCACACACCCATGTTCTTCTTCCTGCTCAACCTGTCCCTCAGCGACCTGGGCTCTATCTGCACCACTGTCCCCAAAGCCATGCACAATTCCCTCTGGGACACCAGGAACATCTCCTACACTGGATGTGCACCACAGGTCTTTTTCTTTCTCTTCTTTTTGGTAGCAGAGTTTTCCCTCCTGACCATCATGTGCTACGACCGCTACGTGTCCATCTGCAAACCCCTGCACTACGGGACCCTCCTGAGCAGCAGAGCTTGTGCCCACATGGCTGCAGCTGCCTGGGCCAGTGCCTTTCTCAATGCTCTGCTGCACACAGCCAATACATTTTCCCTGCCCCTGTGCCATGGCAATGCCCTGGGCCAGTTCTTCCATGAAATTCTTCAGATCCTCAAGCTCTCCCGCTCCAAATCCTTCCTCAGGGATCTGATGCTTCTTGCTGTTAGTGCCTTTTTAGTGTTTGGTTGTTTTGTGTTCATTGTTTTCTCTTATGTGTTTTCTCCTAGTTCTTCAGGGCCGTGCTGAGGTTTCCCTCTGAACAGGGACGGCACAAAGCCTTTTCCACCTGCCTCCCTCACCTGGCTGTGATCTCCCTTTTTGTAAGCACCACATTGCTTGCCTACCTGAAGACCCCCTCCATCTCCTCCCCATCCCTGAATCTGGCCCTGTCAGTTCTCTACTCGGGGGTTACTCCAGCCCTGAACCCCCTCATCTACAGCCTGAGGAACAAGGAGCTCAAGGCTGCAGTGTGGAGACTGATGAGTGGATGGTTTCAGAAACATTGAACTGCTTGCCACTTGGTGCAAATCAGTTGTAATAAAAGTCATCAGTTATACTTCTTGTTGGTTTCATCTTGCAGATTCTCTTGCTTTGTTTTTGTTAATATTGTCAACAAAGAAATGTCATTTTTTGTGCCATTTCTCATTTTGTTTCTCTCCACCTTCCCTATGGCCACGGACTTTGTCAATGAGGGGCTGTGCTCTGGGTGGCTTTAAAGGAACTAAAGGATCTCCCACAAAGTTTTGTGCAGAGATGTCCTTTTGTTGCCTTCTCTGGAGCTGCAGCAGTAATGTTGGTGTGCAGAGCTGGGGGCAGATGAGTGTTGAATAAAGCAGCCCTGCTCCTGCTGGCCACACCATTTCTGATCCAGGCCAGGAGCCATTGGCTGTCTTGGCCACCTGGGCACTCTGCTGGCTCATGTCCAGCCTGCTGTCCATCAGTCCCTGCAGGATCCTTTCTGCCTGGCTGCTGTCCAGCCACTCTGTCCCCCGCCTTTATTACTGGGGCCAAATAGCAGGGCCTGGCACTTGGATTTGTTAAACCTCATCTTGTTGGACTCATCCTCTGAATCCAGCCTTTTAAGGTTCCTGTGCAGACCATTCCTATGTTCCCTCAGATAAAAAATTGACATCCAGCTTTGTGCCATCGGCAAAGATGTCCTTGGTTCCATGGGGTCCTCAGTGTCACAATGGCCTCTTGGTCACACCTCTTGGTCCTGCACTGTCACACTGGTCCCCTTGGTTCCATGAGACCATGGAGAGCGACAATGGTCTCCTTGGTTCTATGGGGCTCCAAAATGTGACAATGATCTCCTTGGGTCCATGGGGCTTCACAGTGTCACAATGTTCTCATTGGTGCTGCAGTTTCACAGTATCCCCTTGGTTCCATGGGGCTCCAGGGTGTCACAATGGCCCCACGGTCACATGATGTCCCACACTGTCACCATGGTCTCTGGGGTTCCACAAGTCCCCTCAGTGACACAATGGACTCCTTGTTTCCATGAGGCCATACAGTGTCACAACGTTCTTCCAGATTCCTTGAAGGCCCATCGTGTCACTGTGGCCCCTTGGTTACACAGGATCCTGCAGTGTCACAATGTCACCTTGGTTCCATGAGGCCCTGCAGTGTCAGAACGGCCCCTTGGTTCCACTGGGCCCTGGAGTCTTCCAATGGTCTCCTTGGTTTTGCAGTGTCAAAATGGTGAAACCCCTTGGTTACACGAGGCCCTGCAGTGTCACAATGGCCTCTGTGGTTCCACGAGGACCCAGAGTGTCACAGTGCACTGCCTGGTTCCATTTGGCCCCAGAGCACCACAGTGGACCCCTGGTTCTGTGGGGCTGCATGGTGTCACCATGGTCCTCTGAGTTCCACAAGGCCCTGCAGTGTCACAATAGCCCCAGAGTGCACAGCATGCCAGAATAAAATAGGCTGGAAAAGACCTTTGGGGTCATCAAGTCCAACCAATGCCCTAATACTACCTTGTCACCCAGACCATGCCACTAAGTGCCTCTGGAGAGGGACAGTGACTCTGCCACCTCCCCCTGGCCAGCCCATTCCAATGCCCACTCACCCTTTCTCTGAAGAACTTCTTCCTATTGTCCAGCCTGAACCTCCCCAGGTGCAGCTTAAGGCTGTGTCTTCTTGTCCTGCCCTCCAGCAGATCCACACTCACACCCAGCTTGGTGTCATCTGCAAGTTGTGAGTGGTGGACTTGATCCCCTCACCCAGATGATCAGTGAAGATATTAAACAGGACTGGGACCAACACAGATCCCTGGGGGACACCACCAGTGCCTGGACACCAGCTGGGTGCAGCACCATCCCCACCACTCTCTGGGCCCAGCCTCCAGCCAGCTCTTAAATCTCCCAGCAAGGAGGGAACCTGCCCAAGCCATGGGTTGCAGCTTTTCCAGGGAATGCTGACAGAGACAGTGTCAAAGGCTTTGCTGAAGTCCAGGCACACAACATCCACAGCCTTTCCTGCATCCACAGGTGGGTCACCTGGTCATAAAAGGAGACCAGGTTGGTCAGGCAGGACCTGCCACCCCTAAATCCACGCTGGCTGGCTCTAATCCCTCAGCCATCCTGTGGGTGCCCTGGGATGGCACTCAAGGTGATCTGTTCCAAACCTTGCTGGGCATCCAGGTCAGGCTGACAGGCCTGGAGTTGCCCAGCTCCTCCTTCCAGCCCTTCTTGGGGATGGGCTCACACTGGCACCTCCAGTCCTCTGGGCCCTCCCTGGTGAGCCAGCACTGATGGTAAATGATGGAGAGGAGCTTGGGGAGCTCATCCACCAGCTCCCTCGTCTGCCTAGGATGGATCCCATCTTATCCCATACACCTGTGAGCACCTGAGTGTCTGAGCACGTCAGCAACTTCTTCCTCCTGGATTACAGGGGCTGTTCTGCTCCCTGTGCCCATCTACCAGCTCACGAGAGCACTTGTCCTGAGGACAGCCTTTCCTAATATTGAAAATTGAGACAAACAAGGTGTTAAGTAGCTCAGCCTTTTCTTTATATTTAGTTACTGTATTTCCTACTGCATCCAATAAATAATAGAGTTTCTGTTTGTCTGGTGTTTTGCTATAATTTTTTTTATAGAAACATTTCCTATTATTTTTCACAGAAGTGGCCAGGTTAAGCTCTAGTTGAGCTTTCACCTCTTTCCTTTTCTTTTTGCAAAACTTAACAACATTCTTAAACACTTTCTGAGTTGCCTGTTCTTCTTTCCAAAAGTGATGCACCCTCTTTTTACCTCTGAGTTCCCACAAAGGCTCCATGGGCAGCCAGGACAGTCATTTTCCTCACTAGATCATCTTTTGCCACACTGGCAGAGGCTGCTCCATCCCCGTAAAATTAGTTTCTTGAAGTGTGTCCATCCTCCCTGGACCCCTTAGTTTTTAAGGGCTGTTTCCCTTTAAAGAATCAGTACCTGATTTGGTACTCCCCAAATCAGCATCCTAAATAAGCCAAAGTCTGCCCTTCCTAATTCCAGTGAAGGAGTTTGGTTGCTGCCCCTCCTTCTTTCACAGAACATCGAAAACCTGATTATTTCATGGTCACTGTGCGCCAGGCAACCTCCAATCACCACATCTGCCACCAGCCCTTCTCTGTTTGCGAACAGCAGGAGACAGGGCTTTTTGTGGGATTTATAGCAGCCTTGTGTTCCTCACCATGGGGTGAATGAACCTTGTCAGTCTCGCTGGTATCATTTGCTCCCTTTCCTCCAGTGATTTTAACAAACATTTCAAGCAAGGACAACAAAATATTTGCTTTTTCACTGGCCACCTCTAACAGCCATTTTCCTCATCAGTTCTCCCATAAGTCGCTCAGAGGAAGTGTCCAAGTTTCCAAGAGTTCCTCCGGAGAGAACCACAACCCCCTCAGAGGACAGGAACCATGCTGTTGTCAAAGGCACTTGGGGTCAGACAACAGTGCCCTGAACCCACTATGGCAAAATAATGTCGCAATCTGGTTAAGAAAATTGTTGGAGAGATTCCTCTGCCCCAATTAAGGTGCTAAAAAGACCAAATCCAAGGTGGATTTTATTGAACAGTAAATATGAGGTAGAGAAAGAGATGGAAAGAAAGAGAAAAGGGGGGGAGAGTAAGGGAGTGACAGGGACAGAGACCTCACCTGGGGCAGGGAAAGTGTGACGTTGTCCCCTGTGTGTGTGGCCTTCCTGGGGTGGGAGATTTACACCTGAGCCACTTTGGGTAAGGGGGGTGGTGTTCACCCCCTAATCAGGGATTACCCCACTGCTTCAGGTTGCCATGCAAGATGTAACCAAATGCATGTTTTCAATCCCCATCTTCATCAACTGCTATAAACAGGCGGGGCAGTGTTCTTTATCTCTTCCATGACTCACCCCTGATAACACCCTCCAGGGGAGATATCTTCTGTGAATGAGCCATTGAGTGTCACTGCAGGACTGATAAAATTCCATCATCCCCTTGTGGGATGCTCCGCCCAGGGGGAGGATCCGAGCATTCCTACCTGGATATAAGCTGAGGCTTGAAACACCAGGAGCAGCTTGCCTACTGGATTCCCAGAGGACAAGAGCTCCATAACCAGCACTGGACCTTCAGAAGAAGACCAGACCCTTCTACAGCATCACTGCTCTGACAGAATCATGTTCATCACTCGAACAGGACTGCACTCACCATTTAATGGGACTGCAGCCAGCACCCTGACCAACAGGGTGTCAGGTTATATCCTGACTCTGTCAGTTTAAGGCAGTGCTTCTGTATCATTGCCTTGATCTAAATTTTCTTATTAAATTGTAGTTCTGGCTTAGACTCTCCCCCAGGATAGTCTTCAAACCAGTAGAAAACTCAATGTGGTCATCCCTTTTTTCCCCCCAAAACAGAACTTCCCATCCCCAAACCTTCACTAGACGGAGGAGGAGGCTGTGAGGAAGAGGAAGATGCTCCGGGACACTCAGGCAGGTGAGGAGGAAGTCAGTGCCCCTTTCCCCCTCTCTCCTGCTCCATCTCCCAGCCCAGCACGGCCCCCGGCTGCAGGGCAACCCTGCTGCCAATCCCATCCTGCTGGGGATGCACTGGGGGGATCTCCTTCCCCTTCCCTGTGGCACGGAGGCAAATCCCATCCTCTCCTTGTCCTTCCTCGCCCAGACAAGGAGCTGAGGATGGAGACCCGGGAGGACAAACCCCCAGGGCAGAAGCTCATAGAAGAAGCTGTTTTGAGTGACTCCATGGCACAGGAATCCAACAGGGAGGAAAATTCCAGAGATCCCATAGGAAGAGGGGCTGCAAACCCAGCCCAGGGTGCACTGAGGAGGAAAGACCCACCCTGAGCCATGAAGGTGGACAGAGCTTCAGCCAGAGCTCAGAGCTGGGGGTCCATGAGCAGCTTAATGATGGGGAGAAGCCCCACAAGTGCTTGGAGTGTGGGAAGAGCTTCAGGCAGAGCAGCGCCCTGATCAGCCACCAGATGATCCACTCCAGGGAATAGGCCTACGAGTGTTCTGAGTGCCAGAAGAGATTTCAGAGCAGCTCCCATCTCCTCCTGCATGAACGGATTCACACAGAGAAGAGGCCCTTCCACTGCCCTGAGTGCGGGTTGGGCTTCAAGCAAATCTCCCACCTCATCACCCACCAGTGGATCCACAGCGGGGATAGGCCCTTTATGAGTGTCTGGAATGTGGCAAGAGCTTCAGCTGCAGCTCCAGCCTGCTCCACCACCAGGCAATCCACACTGTGGAAAGGCCATGCAGATGTGGGGAATGTGGGATGACCTTCAGTCAGAGGTCGCAGGTGATCATCCACCAACGCATCCACACCGGGGAGAGGCCCTACAGGTGTCCCGAGTGTCAGAAGAGGCTTCAGACCAGCTCCAATCTCCTCAAGCACCAGTGGATTCACACTGAGGAGAGGCTCTTCCGCTCCCCTGACTGCAGGAAGGGCTTCAAGCACAAGTCTCACCTCATCACCCACTGGCGCATCCACACTGAGGAGAGGCCCTACGAGTGTCCGCAGTGTGGGAAGAGCATCTCCATGAGGTCTCACATTTAACTCCACAACATTTCCAAGTACATTATATAGGGAGCACTGTGAGGCAGGGGCTGCATAACAGGGAAAATCCTGCTTTTTTAATGTACTGCCCTGGGTTCCCTGGATGGGAAATTGCACATATATTTTCATCTCTCGGTTCAAGTGGAAAAAAAAAAGCCAAATTCTCTCCAATCTGAATATAACAGGCAGTGACAGAAATCAACAGAGGGTCACTCAGAGGCAGCATCAGTGGTGATTTTCCAGCATCCTCAGGGTTGCTCTGACACTGCCATCAGAGCCTGCAGAGCCAGAGCTGCCCCTGGGCAGTGCCAGAGCTGGGAGGGGTCTGCAGGGCAGAGCTGAGACCCCAGGGCTGGGCTGAGCTCTGGCAGCACTGGCAGGGCCCAGCCCTGTGCACAGGGAAGCAGCTGCTGGCAGGGACAGCTCCAGGCAGCAGAGCCCTGGGCAGGGAGTGGGGGGAAAGTGCCCCCAAGCTGTGCTGGGATATTTCAAGTCCTCTCCAAACCCATCTATTCCATGATTACTTTCCTTACAGATCCCCATGCCCAGGCACCGCAAATGTCCAACGGCAGCTCCATCAGCCACTTCCTACTG
Organism: Artemisiospiza belli; assembly: GCA_021963965.1. Classification (NCBI taxonomy): domain Eukaryota; kingdom Metazoa; phylum Chordata; class Aves; order Passeriformes; family Passerellidae; genus Artemisiospiza; species Artemisiospiza belli. Next base: position 758,667 of record JAKDEW010000051.1, on the reverse strand, counting down.
CTGCCATTGGCAGACACGCGGCAACTGCAGCTCCTGCACTTCTGCCTCTTGCTGGCCATCTCCCTGGCTGCCCTCCTGGGCAACGGCCTCATCATCAGCGCCGTAGCCTGCGGCCACCACCTGCACACACCCATGTTCTTCTTCCTGCTCAACCTGGCCCTCAGCGACCTGGGCTCTATCTGCACCACTGTCCCCAAAGCCATGCACAATTCCCTCTGGGACACCAGGAACATCTCCTACACTGGATGTGCACCACAGGTCTTTTTCTTTCTCTTCTTTTTGGTAGCAGAGTTTTCCCTCCTGACCATCATGTGCTACGACCGCTACGTGTCCATCTGCAAACCCCTGCACTACGGGACCCTCCTGAGCAGCAGAGCTTGTGCCCACATGGCTGCAGCTGCCTGGGCCAGTGCCTTTCTCAATGCTCTGCTGCACACAGCCAATACATTTTCCCTGCCCCTGTGCCATGGCAATGCCCTGGGCCAGTTCTTCCATGAAATTCTTCAGATCCTCAAGCTCTCCTGCTCCAAATCCTTCCTCAGGGATCTGATGCTTCTTGCTGTTAGTGCCTTTTTAGTGTTTGGTTGTTTTGTGTTCATTGTTTTCTCTTATGTGTTTTCTCCTAGTTCTTCAGGGCCGTGCTGAGGTTTCCCTCTGAACAGGGACGGCACAAAGCCTTTTCCACCTGCCTCCCTCACCTGGCTGTGATCTCCCTTTTTGTAAGCACCACATTGCTTGCCTACCTGAAGACCCCCTCCATCTCCTCCCCATCCCTGAATCTGGCCCTGTCAGTTCTCTACTCGGGGGTTACTCCAGCCCTGAACCCCCTCATCTACAGCCTGAGGAACAAGGAGCTCAAGGCTGCAGTGTGGAGACTGATGAGTGGATGGTTTCAGAAACATTGAACTGCTTGCCACTTGGTGCAAATCAGTTGTAATAAAAGTCATCAGTTATACTTCTTGTTGGTTTCATCTTGCAGATTCTCTTGCTTTGTTTTTGTTAATTTTGTCAACAAAGAAATGTCATTTTTTGTGCCATTTCTCATTTTGTTTCTCTCCACCTTCCCTATGGCCACGGACTTTGTCAATGAGGGGCTGTGCTCTGGGTGGCTTTAAAGGAACTAAAGGATCTCCCACAAAGTTTTGTGCAGAGATGTCCTTTTGTTGCCTTCTCTGGAGCTGCAGCAGTAATGTTGGTGTGCAGAGCTGGGGGCAGATGAGTGTTGAATAAAGCAGCCCTGCTCCTGCTGGCCACACCATTTCTGATCCAGGCCAGGAGCCATTGGCTGTCTTGGCCACCTGGGCACTCTGCTGGCTCATGTCCAGCCTGCTGTCCATCAGTCCCTGCAGGATCCTTTCTGCCTGGCTGCTGTCCAGCCACTCTGTCCCCCGCCTTTATTACTGGGGCCAAATAGCAGGGCCTGGCACTTGGATTTGTTAAACCTCATCTTGTTGGACTCATCCTCTGAATCCAGCCTTTTAAGGTTCCTGTGCAGACCATTCCTATGTTCCCTCAGATAAAAAATTGACATCCAGCTTTGTGCCATCGGCAAAGATGTCCTTGGTTCCATGGGGTCCTCAGTGTCACAATGGCCTCTTGGTCACACCTCTTGGTCCTGCACTGTCACACTGGTCCCCTTGGTTCCATGAGACCATGGAGAGCGACAATGGTCTCCTTGGTTCTATGGGGCTCCAAAATGTGACAATGATCTCCTTGGGTCCATGGGGCTTCACAGTGTCACAATGTTCTCATTGGTGCTGCAGTTTCACAGTATCCCCTTGGTTCCATGGGGCTCCAGGGTGTCACAATGGCCCCACGGTCACATGATGTCCCACACTGTCACCATGGTCTCTGGGGTTCCACAAGTCCCCTCAGTGACACAATGGACTCCTTGTTTCCATGAGGCCATACAGTGTCACAACGTTCTTCCAGATTCCTTGAAGGCCCATCGTGTCACTGTGGCCCCTTGGTTACACAGGATCCTGCAGTGTCACAATGTCACCTTGGTTCCATGAGGCCCTGCAGTGTCAGAACGGCCCCTTGGTTCCACTGGGCCCTGGAGTCTTCCAATGGTCTCCTTGGTTTTGCAGTGTCAAAATGGTGAAACCCCTTGGTTACACGAGGCCCTGCAGTGTCACAATGGCCTCTGTGGTTCCACGAGGACCCAGAGTGTCACAGTGCACTGCCTGGTTCCATTTGGCCCCAGAGCACCACAGTGGACCCCTGGTTCTGTGGGGCTGCATGGTGTCACCATGGTCCTCTGAGTTCCACAAGGCCCTGCAGTGTCACAATAGCCCCAGAGTGCACAGCATGCCAGAATAAAATAGGCTGGAAAAGACCTTTGGGGTCATCAAGTCCAACCAATGCCCTAATACTACCTTGTCACCCAGACCATGCCACTAAGTGCCTCTGGAGAGGGACAGTGACTCTGCCACCTCCCCCTGGCCAGCCCATTCCAATGCCCACTCACCCTTTCTCTGAAGAACTTCTTCCTATTGTCCAGCCTGAACCTCCCCAGGTGCAGCTTAAGGCTGTGTCTTCTTGTCCTGCCCTCCAGCAGATCCACACTCACACCCAGCTTGGTGTCATCTGCAAGTTGTGAGTGGTGGACTTGATCCCCTCACCCAGATGATCAGTGAAGATATTAAACAGGACTGGGACCAACACAGATCCCTGGGGGACACCACCAGTGCCTGGACACCAGCTGGGTGCAGCACCATCCCCACCACTCTCTGGGCCCAGCCTCCAGCCAGCTCTTAAATCTCCCAGCGAGGAGGGAACCTGCCCAAGCCAAGGGTTGCAGCTTTTCCAGGGAATGCTGACAGAGACAGTGTCAAAGGCTTTGCTGAAGTCCAGGCACACAACATCCACAGCCTTTCCTGCATCCACAGGTGGGTCACCTGGTCATAAAAGGAGACCAGGTTGGTCAGGCAGGACCTGCCACCCCTAAATCCACGCTGGCTGGCTCTGATCCCTCAGCCATCCTGTGGGTGCCCTGTGATGGCACTCAGGGTGATCTGTTCCAAACCTTGCCGGGCATCCAGGTCAGGCTGACAGGCCTGGAGTTGCCCAGCTCCTCCTTCCAGCCCTTCTTGGGGATGGGCTCACACTGGCACCTCCAGTCCTCTGGGCCCTCCCTGGTGAGCCAGCACTGATGGTAAATGATGGAGAGGAGCTTGGGGAGCTCATCCACCAGCTCCCTCGTCTGCCTAGGATGGATCCCATCTTATCCCATACACCTGTGAGCACCTGAGTGTCTGAGCACGTCAGCAACTTCTTCCTCCTGGATTACAGGGGCTGTTCTGCTCCCTGTGCCCATCTACCAGCTCACGAGAGCACTTGTCCTGCAGACAGCCTTTCCTAATATTGAAAATTGAGACAAACAAGGTGTTAAGTAGCTCAGCCTTTTCTTTATATTTAGTTACTGTATTTCCTACTGCATCCAATAAATAATAGAGTTTCTGTTTGTCTGGTGTTTTGCTATAATTTTTTTTATAGAAACATTTCCTATTATTTTTCACAGAAGTGGCCAGGTTAAGCTCTAGTTGAGCTTTCACCTCTTTCCTTTTCTTTTTGCAAAACTTAACAACATTCTTAAACACTTTCTGAGTTGCCTGTTCTTCTTTCCAAAAGTGATGCACCCTCTTTTTACCTCTGAGTTCCCACAAAGGCTCCATGGGCAGCCAGGACAGTCATTTTCCTCACTAGATCATCTTTTGCCACACTGGCAGAGGCTGCTCCATCCCCGTAAAATTAGTTTCTTGAAGTGTGTCCATCCTCCCTGGACCCCTTAGTTTTTAAGGGCTGTTTCCCTTTAAAGAATCAGTACCTGATTTGGTACTCCCCAAATCAGCATCCTAAATAAGCCAAAGTCTGCCCTTCCTAATTCCAGTGAAGGAGTTTGGTTGCTGCCCCTCCTTCTTTCACAGAACATCGAAAACCTGATTATTTCATGGTCACTGTGCGCCAGGCAACCTCCAATCACCACATCTGCCACCAGCCCTTCTCTGTTTGCGAACAGCAGGAGACAGGGCTTTTTGTGGGATTTATAGCAGCCTTGTGTTCCTCACCATGGGGTGAATGAACCTTGTCAGTCTCGCTGGTATCATTTGCTCCCTTTCCTCCAGTGATTTTAACAAACATTTCAAGCAAGGACAACAAAATATTTGCTTTTTCACTGGCCACCTCTAACAGCCATTTTCCTCATCAGTTCTCCCATAAGTCGCTCAGAGGAAGTGTCCAAGTTTCCAAGAGTTCCTCCGGAGAGAACCACAACCCCCTCAGAGGACAGGAACCATGCTGTTGTCAAAGGCACTTGGGGTCAGACAACAGTGCCCTGAACCCACTATGGCAAAATAATGTCGCAATCTGGTTAAGAAAATTGTGGGAGAGATTCCTCTGCCCCAATTAAGGTGCTAAAAAGACCAAATCCAAGGTGGATTTTATTGAACAGTAAATATGAGGTAGAGAAAGAGATGGAAAGAAAGAGAAAAGGGGGGGAGAGTAAGGGAGTGACAGGGACAGAGACCTCACCTGGGGCAGGGAAAGTGTGACGTTGTCCCCTGTGTGTGTGGCCTTCCTGGGGTGGGAGATTTACACCTGAGCCACTTTGGGTAAGGGGGGTGGTGTTCACCCCCTGAGCAGGGATTACCCCACTGCTTCAGGTTGCCATGCAAGATGTAACCAAATGCATGTTTTCAATCCCCATCTTCATCAACTGCTATAAACAGGCGGGGCAGTGTTCTTTATCTCTTCCATGACTCACCCCTGATAACACCCTCCAGGGGAGATATCTTCTGTGAATGAGCCATTGAGTGTCACTGCAGGACTGATAAAATTCCATCATCCCCTTGTGGGATGCTCCGCCCAGGGGGAGGATCCGAGCATTCCTACCTGGATATAAGCTGAGGCTTGAAACACCAGGAGCAGCTTGCCTACTGGATTCCCAGAGGACAAGAGCTCCATAACCAGCACTGGACCTTCAGAAGAAGACCAGACCCTTCTACAGCATCACTGCTCTGACAGAATCATGTTCATCACTCGAACAGGACTGCACTCACCATTTAATGGGACTGCAGCCAGCACCCTGACCAACAGGGTGTCAGGTTATATCCTGACTCTGTCAGTTTAAGGCAGTGCTTCTGTATCATTGCCTTGATCTAAATTTTCTTATTAAATTGTAGTTCTGGCTTAGACTCTCCCCCAGGATAGTCTTCAAACCAGTAGAAAACTCAATGTGGTCATCCCTTTTTTTCCCCCCAAAACAGAACTTCCCATCCCCAAACCTTCACTAGACGGAGGAGGAGGCTGTGAGGAAGAGGAAGATGCTCCGGGACACTCAGGCAGGTGAGGAGGAAGTCAGTGCCCCTTTCCCCCTCTCTCCTGCTCCATCTCCCAGCCCAGCACGGCCCCCGGCTGCAGGGCAACCCTGCTGCCAATCCCATCCTGCTGGGGATGCACTGGGGGGATCTCCTTCCCCTTCCCTGTGGCACGGAGGCAAATCCCATCCTCTCCTTGTCCTTCCTCGCCCAGACAAGGAGCTGAGGATGGAGACCAGGGAGGACAAACCCCCAGGGCAGAAGCTCATAGAAGAGGCTGTTTTGAGTGACTCCATGGCACAGGAATCCAACAGGGAGGAAAATTCCAGAGATCCCATAGGAAGAGGGGCTGCAAACCCAGCCCAGGGTGCACTGAGGAGGAAAGACCCACCCTGAGCCATGAAGGTGGACAGAGCTTCAGCCAGAGCTCAGAGCTGGGGGTCCATGAGCAGCTTAATGATGGGGAGAAGCCCCACAAGTGCTTGGAGTGTGGGAAGAGCTTCAGGCAGAGCAGCGCCCTGATCAGCCACCAGATGATCCACTCCAGGGAATAGGCCTACGAGTGTTCTGAGTGCCAGAAGAGATTTCAGAGCAGCTCCCATCTCCTCCTGCATGAACGGATTCACACAGAGAAGAGGCCCTTCCACTGCCCTGAGTGCGGGTTGGGCTTCAAGCAAATCTCCCACCTCATCACCCACCAGCGGATCCACAGCGGGGATAGGCCCTTTATGAGTGTCTGGAATGTGGCAAGAGCTTCAGCTGCAGCTCCAGCCTGCTCCACCACCAGGCAATCCACACTGTGGAAAGGCCATGCAGATGTGGGGAATGTGGGATGACCTTCAGTCAGAGGTCGCAGGTGATCATCCACCAACGCATCCACACCGGGGAGAGGCCCTACAGGTGTCCCGAGTGTCAGAAGAGGCTTCAGACCAGCTCCAATCTCCTCAAGCACCAGTGGATTCACACTGAGGAGAGGCTCTTCCGCTCCCCTGACTGCAGGAAGGGCTTCAAGCACAAGTCTCACCTCATCACCCACTGGCGCATCCACACTGAGGAGAGGCCCTACGAGTGTCCGCAGTGTGGGAAGAGCATCTCCATGAGGTCTCACATTTAACTCCACAACATTTCCAAGTACATTATATAGGGAGCACTGTGAGGCAGGGGCTGCATAACAGGGAAAATCCTGCTTTTTTAATGTACTGCCCTGGGTTCCCTGGATGGGAAATTGCACATATATTTTCATCTCTCGGTTCAAGTGGAAAAAAAAAAGCCAAATTCTCTCCAATCTGAATATAACAGGCAGTGACAGAAATCAACAGAGGGTCACTCAGAGGCAGCATCAGTGGTGATTTTCCAGCATCCTCAGGGTTGCTCTGACACTGCCATCAGAGCCTGCAGAGCCAGAGCTGCCCCTGGGCAGTGCCAGAGCTGGGAGGGGTCTGCAGGGCAGAGCTGAGACCCCAGGGCTGGGCTGAGCTCTGGCAGCACTGGCAGGGCCCAGCCCTGTGCACAGGGAAGCAGCTGCTGGCAGGGACAGCTCCAGGCAGCAGAGCCCTGGGCAGGGAGTGGGGGGAAAGTGCCCCCAAGCTGTGCTGGGATATTTCAAGTCCTCTCCAAACCCATCTATTCCATGATTACTTTCCTTACAGATCCCCATGCCCAGGCACCGCAAATGTCCAACGGCAGCTCCATCAGCCACTTCCTACTGCTGCCATTGGCAGACACGCGGCAACTGCAGCTCCTGCACTTCTGCCTCTTGCTGGCCATCTCCCTGGCTGCCCTCCTGGGCAACGGCCTCATCATCAGCGCCGTAGCCTGCGGCCACCACCTGCACACACCCATGTTCTTCTTCCTGCTCAACCTGGCCCTCAGCGACCTGGGCTCTATCTGCACCACTGTCCCCAAAGCCATGCACAATTCCCTCTGGGACACCAGGAACATCTCCTACACTGGATGTGCACCACAGGTCTTTTTCTTTCTCTTCTTTTTGGTAGCAGAGTTTTCCCTCCTGACCATCATGTGCTACGACCGCTACGTGTCCATCTGCAAACCCCTGCACTACGGGACCCTCCTGAGCAGCAGAGCTTGTGCCCACATGGCTGCAGCTGCCTGGGCCAGTGCCTTTCTCAATGCTCTGCTGCACACAGCCAATACATTTTCCCTGCCCCTGTGCCATGGCAATGCCCTGGGCCAGTTCTTCCATGAAATTCTTCAGATCCTCAAGCTCTCCTGCTCCAAATCCTTCCTCAGGGATCTGATGCTTCTTGCTGTTAGTGCCTTTTTAGTGTTTGGTTGTTTTGTGTTCATTGTTTTCTCTTATGTGTTTTCTCCTAGTTCTTCAGGGCCGTGCTGAGGTTTCCCTCTGAACAGGGACGGCACAAAGCCTTTTCCACCTGCCTCCCTCACCTGGCTGTGATCTCCCTTTTTGTAAGCACCACATTGCTTGCCTACCTGAAGACCCCCTCCATCTCCTCCCCATCCCTGAATCTGGCCCTGTCAGTTCTCTACTCGGGGGTTACTCCAGCCCTGAACCCCCTCATCTACAGCCTGAGGAACAAGGAGCTCAAGGCTGCAGTGTGGAGACTGATGAGTGGATGGTTTCAGAAACATTGAACTGCTTGCCACTTGGTGCAAATCAGTTGTAATAAAAGTCATCAGTTATACTTCTTGTTGGTTTCATCTTGCAGATTCTCTTGCTTTGTTTTTGTTAATTTTGTCAACAAAGAAATGTCATTTTTTGTGCCATTTCTCATTTTGTTTCTCTCCACCTTCCCTATGGCCACGGACTTTGTCAATGAGGGGCTGTGCTCTGGGTGGCTTTAAAGGAACTAAAGGATCTCCCACAAAGTTTTGTGCAGAGATGTCCTTTTGTTGCCTTCTCTGGAGCTGCAGCAGTAATGTTGGTGTGCAGAGCTGGGGGCAGATGAGTGTTGAATAAAGCAGCCCTGCTCCTGCTGGCCACACCATTTCTGATCCAGGCCAGGAGCCATTGGCTGTCTTGGCCACCTGGGCACTCTGCTGGCTCATGTCCAGCCTGCTGTCCATCAGTCCCTGCAGGATCCTTTCTGCCTGGCTGCTGTCCAGCCACTCTGTCCCCCGCCTTTATTACTGGGGCCAAATAGCAGGGCCTGGCACTTGGATTTGTTAAACCTCATCTTGTTGGACTCATCCTCTGAATCCAGCCTTTTAAGGTTCCTGTGCAGACCATTCCTATGTTCCCTCAGATAAAAAATTGACATCCAGCTTTGTGCCATCGGCAAAGATGTCCTTGGTTCCATGGGGTCCTCAGTGTCACAATGGCCTCTTGGTCACACCTCTTGGTCCTGCACTGTCACACTGGTCCCCTTGGTTCCATGAGACCATGGAGAGCGACAATGGTCTCCTTGGTTCTATGGGGCTCCAAAATGTGACAATGATCTCCTTGGGTCCATGGGGCTTCACAGTGTCACAATGTTCTCATTGGTGCTGCAGTTTCACAGTATCCCCTTGGTTCCATGGGGCTCCAGGGTGTCACAATGGCCCCACGGTCACATGATGTCCCACACTGTCACCATGGTCTCTGGGGTTCCACAAGTCCCCTCAGTGACACAATGGACTCCTTGTTTCCATGAGGCCATACAGTGTCACAACGTTCTTCCAGATTCCTTGAAGGCCCATCGTGTCACTGTGGCCCCTTGGTTACACAGGATCCTGCAGTGTCACAATGTCACCTTGGTTCCATGAGGCCCTGCAGTGTCAGAACGGCCCCTTGGTTCCACTGGGCCCTGGAGTCTTCCAATGGTCTCCTTGGTTTTGCAGTGTCAAAATGGTGAAACCCCTTGGTTACACGAGGCCCTGCAGTGTCACAATGGCCTCTGTGGTTCCACGAGGACCCAGAGTGTCACAGTGCACTGCCTGGTTCCATTTGGCCCCAGAGCACCACAGTGGACCCCTGGTTCTGTGGGGCTGCATGGTGTCACCATGGTCCTCTGAGTTCCACAAGGCCCTGCAGTGTCACAATAGCCCCAGAGTGCACAGCATGCCAGAATAAAATAGGCTGGAAAAGACCTTTGGGGTCATCAAGTCCAACCAATGCCCTAATACTACCTTGTCACCCAGACCATGCCACTAAGTGCCTCTGGAGAGGGACAGTGACTCTGCCACCTCCCCCTGGCCAGCCCATTCCAATGCCCACTCACCCTTTCTCTGAAGAACTTCTTCCTATTGTCCAGCCTGAACCTCCCCAGGTGCAGCTTAAGGCTGTGTCTTCTTGTCCTGCCCTCCAGCAGATCCACACTCACACCCAGCTTGGTGTCATCTGCAAGTTGTGAGTGGTGGACTTGATCCCCTCACCCAGATGATCAGTGAAGATATTAAACAGGACTGGGACCAACACAGATCCCTGGGGGACACCACCAGTGCCTGGACACCAGCTGGGTGCAGCACCATCCCCACCACTCTCTGGGCCCAGCCTCCAGCCAGCTCTTAAATCTCCCAGCGAGGAGGGAACCTGCCCAAGCCAAGGGTTGCAGCTTTTCCAGGGAATGCTGACAGAGACAGTGTCAAAGGCTTTGCTGAAGTCCAGGCACACAACATCCACAGCCTTTCCTGCATCCACAGGTGGGTCACCTGGTCATAAAAGGAGACCAGGTTGGTCAGGCAGGACCTGCCACCCCTAAATCCACGCTGGCTGGCTCTGATCCCTCAGCCATCCTGTGGGTGCCCTGTGATGGCACTCAGGGTGATCTGTTCCAAACCTTGCCGGGCATCCAGGTCAGGCTGACAGGCCTGGAGTTGCCCAGCTCCTCCTTCCAGCCCTTCTTGGGGATGGGCTCACACTGGCACCTCCAGTCCTCTGGGCCCTCCCTGGTGAGCCAGCACTGATGGTAAATGATGGAGAGGAGCTTGGGGAGCTCATCCACCAGCTCCCTCGTCTGCCTAGGATGGATCCCATCTTATCCCATACACCTGTGAGCACCTGAGTGTCTGAGCACGTCAGCAACTTCTTCCTCCTGGATTACAGGGGCTGTTCTGCTCCCTGTGCCCATCTACCAGCTCACGAGAGCACTTGTCCTGCAGACAGCCTTTCCTAATATTGAAAATTGAGACAAACAAGGTGTTAAGTAGCTCAGCCTTTTCTTTATATTTAGTTACTGTATTTCCTACTGCATCCAATAAATAATAGAGTTTCTGTTTGTCTGGTGTTTTGCTATAATTTTTTTTATAGAAACATTTCCTATTATTTTTCACAGAAGTGGCCAGGTTAAGCTCTAGTTGAGCTTTCACCTCTTTCCTTTTCTTTTTGCAAAACTTAACAACATTCTTAAACACTTTCTGAGTTGCCTGTTCTTCTTTCCAAAAGTGATGCACCCTCTTTTTACCTCTGAGTTCCCACAAAGGCTCCATGGGCAGCCAGGACAGTCATTTTCCTCACTAGATCATCTTTTGCCACACTGGCAGAGGCTGCTCCATCCCCGTAAAATTAGTTTCTTGAAGTGTGTCCATCCTCCCTGGACCCCTTAGTTTTTAAGGGCTGTTTCCCTTTAAAGAATCAGTACCTGATTTGGTACTCCCCAAATCAGCATCCTAAATAAGCCAAAGTCTGCCCTTCCTAATTCCAGTGAAGGAGTTTGGTTGCTGCCCCTCCTTCTTTCACAGAACATCGAAAACCTGATTATTTCATGGTCACTGTGCGCCAGGCAACCTCCAATCACCACATCTGCCACCAGCCCTTCTCTGTTTGCGAACAGCAGGAGACAGGGCTTTTTGTGGGATTTATAGCAGCCTTGTGTTCCTCACCATGGGGTGAATGAACCTTGTCAGTCTCGCTGGTATCATTTGCTCCCTTTCCTCCAGTGATTTTAACAAACATTTCAAGCAAGGACAACAAAATATTTGCTTTTTCACTGGCCACCTCTAACAGCCATTTTCCTCATCAGTTCTCCCATAAGTCGCTCAGAGGAAGTGTCCAAGTTTCCAAGAGTTCCTCCGGAGAGAACCACAACCCCCTCAGAGGACAGGAACCATGCTGTTGTCAAAGGCACTTGGGGTCAGACAACAGTGCCCTGAACCCACTATGGCAAAATAATGTCGCAATCTGGTTAAGAAAATTGTGGGAGAGATTCCTCTGCCCCAATTAAGGTGCTAAAAAGACCAAATCCAAGGTGGATTTTATTGAACAGTAAATATGAGGTAGAGAAAGAGATGGAAAGAAAGAGAAAAGGGGGGGAGAGTAAGGGAGTGACAGGGACAGAGACCTCACCTGGGGCAGGGAAAGTGTGACGTTGTCCCCTGTGTGTGTGGCCTTCCTGGGGTGGGAGATTTACACCTGAGCCACTTTGGGTAAGGGGGGTGGTGTTCACCCCCTGAGCAGGGATTACCCCACTGCTTCAGGTTGCCATGCAAGATGTAACCAAATGCATGTTTTCAATCCCCATCTTCATCAACTGCTATAAACAGGCGGGGCAGTGTTCTTTATCTCTTCCATGACTCACCCCTGATAACACCCTCCAGGGGAGATATCTTCTGTGAATGAGCCATTGAGTGTCACTGCAGGACTGATAAAATTCCATCATCCCCTTGTGGGATGCTCCGCCCAGGGGGAGGATCCGAGCATTCCTACCTGGATATAAGCTGAGGCTTGAAACACCAGGAGCAGCTTGCCTACTGGATTCCCAGAGGACAAGAGCTCCATAACCAGCACTGGACCTTCAGAAGAAGACCAGACCCTTCTACAGCATCACTGCTCTGACAGAATCATGTTCATCACTCGAACAGGACTGCACTCACCATTTAATGGGACTGCAGCCAGCACCCTGACCAACAGGGTGTCAGGTTATATCCTGACTCTGTCAGTTTAAGGCAGTGCTTCTGTATCATTGCCTTGATCTAAATTTTCTTATTAAATTGTAGTTCTGGCTTAGACTCTCCCCCAGGATAGTCTTCAAACCAGTAGAAAACTCAATGTGGTCATCCCTTTTTTTCCCCCCAAAACAGAACTTCCCATCCCCAAACCTTCACTAGACGGAGGAGGAGGCTGTGAGGAAGAGGAAGATGCTCCGGGACACTCAGGCAGGTGAGGAGGAAGTCAGTGCCCCTTTCCCCCTCTCTCCTGCTCCATCTCCCAGCCCAGCACGGCCCCCGGCTGCAGGGCAACCCTGCTGCCAATCCCATCCTGCTGGGGATGCACTGGGGGGATCTCCTTCCCCTTCCCTGTGGCACGGAGGCAAATCCCATCCTCTCCTTGTCCTTCCTCGCCCAGACAAGGAGCTGAGGATGGAGACCAGGGAGGACAAACCCCCAGGGCAGAAGCTCATAGAAGAGGCTGTTTTGAGTGACTCCATGGCACAGGAATCCAACAGGGAGGAAAATTCCAGAGATCCCATAGGAAGAGGGGCTGCAAACCCAGCCCAGGGTGCACTGAGGAGGAAAGACCCACCCTGAGCCATGAAGGTGGACAGAGCTTCAGCCAGAGCTCAGAGCTGGGGGTCCATGAGCAGCTTAATGATGGGGAGAAGCCCCACAAGTGCTTGGAGTGTGGGAAGAGCTTCAGGCAGAGCAGCGCCCTGATCAGCCACCAGATGATCCACTCCAGGGAATAGGCCTACGAGTGTTCTGAGTGCCAGAAGAGATTTCAGAGCAGCTCCCATCTCCTCCTGCATGAACGGATTCACACAGAGAAGAGGCCCTTCCACTGCCCTGAGTGCGGGTTGGGCTTCAAGCAAATCTCCCACCTCATCACCCACCAGCGGATCCACAGCGGGGATAGGCCCTTTATGAGTGTCTGGAATGTGGCAAGAGCTTCAGCTGCAGCTCCAGCCTGCTCCACCACCAGGCAATCCACACTGTGGAAAGGCCATGCAGATGTGGGGAATGTGGGATGACCTTCAGTCAGAGGTCGCAGGTGATCATCCACCAACGCATCCACACCGGGGAGAGGCCCTACAGGTGTCCCGAGTGTCAGAAGAGGCTTCAGACCAGCTCCAATCTCCTCAAGCACCAGTGGATTCACACTGAGGAGAGGCTCTTCCGCTCCCCTGACTGCAGGAAGGGCTTCAAGCACAAGTCTCACCTCATCACCCACTGGCGCATCCACACTGAGGAGAGGCCCTACGAGTGTCCGCAGTGTGGGAAGAGCATCTCCATGAGGTCTCACATTTAACTCCACAACATTTCCAAGTACATTATATAGGGAGCACTGTGAGGCAGGGGCTGCATAACAGGGAAAATCCTGCTTTTTTAATGTACTGCCCTGGGTTCCCTGGATGGGAAATTGCACATATATTTTCATCTCTCGGTTCAAGTGGAAAAAAAAAAGCCAAATTCTCTCCAATCTGAATATAACAGGCAGTGACAGAAATCAACAGAGGGTCACTCAGAGGCAGCATCAGTGGTGATTTTCCAGCATCCTCAGGGTTGCTCTGACACTGCCATCAGAGCCTGCAGAGCCAGAGCTGCCCCTGGGCAGTGCCAGAGCTGGGAGGGGTCTGCAGGGCAGAGCTGAGACCCCAGGGCTGGGCTGAGCTCTGGCAGCACTGGCAGGGCCCAGCCCTGTGCACAGGGAAGCAGCTGCTGGCAGGGACAGCTCCAGGCAGCAGAGCCCTGGGCAGGGAGTGGGGGGAAAGTGCCCCCAAGCTGTGCTGGGATATTTCAAGTCCTCTCCAAACCCATCTATTCCATGATTACTTTCCTTACAGATCCCCATGCCCAGGCACCGCAAATGTCCAACGGCAGCTCCATCAGCCACTTCCTACTGCTGCCATTGGCAGACACGCGGCAACTGCAGCTCCTGCACTTCTGCCTCTTGCTGGCCATCTCCCTGGCTGCCCTCCTGGGCAACGGCCTCATCATCAGCGCCGTAGCCTGCGGCCACCACCTGCACACACCCATGTTCTTCTTCCTGCTCAACCTGTCCCTCAGCGACCTGGGCTCTATCTGCACCACTGTCCCCAAAGCCATGCACAATTCCCTCTGGGACACCAGGAACATCTCCTACACTGGATGTGCACCACAGGTCTTTTTCTTTCTCTTCTTTTTGGTAGCAGAGTTTTCCCTCCTGACCATCATGTGCTACGACCGCTACGTGTCCATCTGCAAACCCCTGCACTACGGGACCCTCCTGAGCAGCAGAGCTTGTGCCCACATGGCTGCAGCTGCCTGGGCCAGTGCCTTTCTCAATGCTCTGCTGCACACAGCCAATACATTTTCCCTGCCCCTGTGCCATGGCAATGCCCTGGGCCAGTTCTTCCATGAAATTCTTCAGATCCTCAAGCTCTCCTGCTCCAAATCCTTCCTCAGGGATCTGATGCTTCTTGCTGTTAGTGCCTTTTTAGTGTTTGGTTGTTTTGTGTTCATTGTTTTCTCTTATGTGTTTTCTCCTAGTTCTTCAGGGCCGTGCTGAGGTTTCCCTCTGAACAGGGACGGCACAAAGCCTTTTCCACCTGCCTCCCTCACCTGGCTGTGATCTCCCTTTTTGTAAGCACCACATTGCTTGCCTACCTGAAGACCCCCTCCATCTCCTCCCCATCCCTGAATCTGGCCCTGTCAGTTCTCTACTCGGGGGTTACTCCAGCCCTGAACCCCCTCATCTACAGCCTGAGGAACAAGGAGCTCAAGGCTGCAGTGTGGAGACTGATGAGTGGATGGTTTCAGAAACATTGAACTGCTTGCCACTTGGTGCAAATCAGTTGTAATAAAAGTCATCAGTTATACTTCTTGTTGGTTTCATCTTGCAGATTCTCTTGCTTTGTTTTTGTTAATTTTGTCAACAAAGAAATGTCATTTTTTGTGCCATTTCTCATTTTGTTTCTCTCCACCTTCCCTATGGCCACGGACTTTGTCAATGAGGGGCTGTGCTCTGGGTGGCTTTAAAGGAACTAAAGGATCTCCCACAAAGTTTTGTGCAGAGATGTCCTTTTGTTGCCTTCTCTGGAGCTGCAGCAGTAATGTTGGTGTGCAGAGCTGGGGGCAGATGAGTGTTGAATAAAGCAGCCCTGCTCCTGCTGGCCACACCATTTCTGATCCAGGCCAGGAGCCATTGGCTGTCTTGGCCACCTGGGCACTCTGCTGGCTCATGTCCAGCCTGCTGTCCATCAGTCCCTGCAGGATCCTTTCTGCCTGGCTGCTGTCCAGCCACTCTGTCCCCCGCCTTTATTACTGGGGCCAAATAGCAGGGCCTGGCACTTGGATTTGTTAAACCTCATCTTGTTGGACTCATCCTCTGAATCCAGCCTTTTAAGGTTCCTGTGCAGACCATTCCTATGTTCCCTCAGATAAAAAATTGACATCCAGCTTTGTGCCATCGGCAAAGATGTCCTTGGTTCCATGGGGTCCTCAGTGTCACAATGGCCTCTTGGTCACACCTCTTGGTCCTGCACTGTCACACTGGTCCCCTTGGTTCCATGAGACCATGGAGAGCGACAATGGTCTCCTTGGTTCTATGGGGCTCCAAAATGTGACAATGATCTCCTTGGGTCCATGGGGCTTCACAGTGTCACAATGTTCTCATTGGTGCTGCAGTTTCACAGTATCCCCTTGGTTCCATGGGGCTCCAGGGTGTCACAATGGCCCCACGGTCACATGATGTCCCACACTGTCACCATGGTCTCTGGGGTTCCACAAGTCCCCTCAGTGACACAATGGACTCCTTGTTTCCATGAGGCCATACAGTGTCACAACGTTCTTCCAGATTCCTTGAAGGCCCATCGTGTCACTGTGGCCCCTTGGTTACACAGGATCCTGCAGTGTCACAATGTCACCTTGGTTCCATGAGGCCCTGCAGTGTCAGAACGGCCCCTTGGTTCCACTGGGCCCTGGAGTCTTCCAATGGTCTCCTTGGTTTTGCAGTGTCAAAATGGTGAAACCCCTTGGTTACACGAGGCCCTGCAGTGTCACAATGGCCTCTGTGGTTCCACGAGGACCCAGAGTGTCACAGTGCACTGCCTGGTTCCATTTGGCCCCAGAGCACCACAGTGGACCCCTGGTTCTGTGGGGCTGCATGGTGTCACCATGGTCCTCTGAGTTCCACAAGGCCCTGCAGTGTCACAATAGCCCCAGAGTGCACAGCATGCCAGAATAAAATAGGCTGGAAAAGACCTTTGGGGTCATCAAGTCCAACCAATGCCCTAATACTACCTTGTCACCCAGACCATGCCACTAAGTGCCTCTGGAGAGGGACAGTGACTCTGCCACCTCCCCCTGGCCAGCCCATTCCAATGCCCACTCACCCTTTCTCTGAAGAACTTCTTCCTATTGTCCAGCCTGAACCTCCCCAGGTGCAGCTTAAGGCTGTGTCTTCTTGTCCTGCCCTCCAGCAGATCCACACTCACACCCAGCTTGGTGTCATCTGCAAGTTGTGAGTGGTGGACTTGATCCCCTCACCCAGATGATCAGTGAAGATATTAAACAGGACTGGGACCAACACAGATCCCTGGGGGACACCACCAGTGCCTGGACACCAGCTGGGTGCAGCACCATCCCCACCACTCTCTGGGCCCAGCCTCCAGCCAGCTCTTAAATCTCCCAGCGAGGAGGGAACCTGCCCAAGCCAAGGGTTGCAGCTTTTCCAGGGAATGCTGACAGAGACAGTGTCAAAGGCTTTGCTGAAGTCCAGGCACACAACATCCACAGCCTTTCCTGCATCCACAGGTGGGTCACCTGGTCATAAAAGGAGACCAGGTTGGTCAGGCAGGACCTGCCACCCCTAAATCCACGCTGGCTGGCTCTGATCCCTCAGCCATCCTGTGGGTGCCCTGTGATGGCACTCAGGGTGATCTGTTCCAAACCTTGCCGGGCATCCAGGTCAGGCTGACAGGCCTGGAGTTGCCCAGCTCCTCCTTCCAGCCCTTCTTGGGGATGGGCTCACACTGGCACCTCCAGTCCTCTGGGCCCTCCCTGGTGAGCCAGCACTGATGGTAAATGATGGAGAGGAGCTTGGGGAGCTCATCCACCAGCTCCCTCGTCTGCCTAGGATGGATCCCATCTTATCCCATACACCTGTGAGCACCTGAGTGTCTGAGCACGTCAGCAACTTCTTCCTCCTGGATTACAGGGGCTGTTCTGCTCCCTGTGCCCATCTACCAGCTCACGAGAGCACTTGTCCTGCAGACAGCCTTTCCTAATATTGAAAATTGAGACAAACAAGGTGTTAAGTAGCTCAGCCTTTTCTTTATATTTAGTTACTGTATTTCCTACTGCATCCAATAAATAATAGAGTTTCTGTTTGTCTGGTGTTTTGCTATAATTTTTTTTATAGAAACATTTCCTATTATTTTTCACAGAAGTGGCCAGGTTAAGCTCTAGTTGAGCTTTCACCTCTTTCCTTTTCTTTTTGCAAAACTTAACAACATTCTTAAACACTTTCTGAGTTGCCTGTTCTTCTTTCCAAAAGTGATGCACCCTCTTTTTACCTCTGAGTTCCCACAAAGGCTCCATGGGCAGCCAGGACAGTCATTTTCCTCACTAGATCATCTTTTGCCACACTGGCAGAGGCTGCTCCATCCCCGTAAAATTAGTTTCTTGAAGTGTGTCCATCCTCCCTGGACCCCTTAGTTTTTAAGGGCTGTTTCCCTTTAAAGAATCAGTACCTGATTTGGTACTCCCCAAATCAGCATCCTAAATAAGCCAAAGTCTGCCCTTCCTAATTCCAGTGAAGGAGTTTGGTTGCTGCCCCTCCTTCTTTCACAGAACATCGAAAACCTGATTATTTCATGGTCACTGTGCGCCAGGCAACCTCCAATCACCACATCTGCCACCAGCCCTTCTCTGTTTGCGAACAGCAGGAGACAGGGCTTTTTGTGGGATTTATAGCAGCCTTGTGTTCCTCACCATGGGGTGAATGAACCTTGTCAGTCTCGCTGGTATCATTTGCTCCCTTTCCTCCAGTGATTTTAACAAACATTTCAAGCAAGGACAACAAAATATTTGCTTTTTCACTGGCCACCTCTAACAGCCATTTTCCTCATCAGTTCTCCCATAAGTCGCTCAGAGGAAGTGTCCAAGTTTCCAAGAGTTCCTCCGGAGAGAACCACAACCCCCTCAGAGGACAGGAACCATGCTGTTGTCAAAGGCACTTGGGGTCAGACAACAGTGCCCTGAACCCACTATGGCAAAATAATGTCGCAATCTGGTTAAGAAAATTGTGGGAGAGATTCCTCTGCCCCAATTAAGGTGCTAAAAAGACCAAATCCAAGGTGGATTTTATTGAACAGTAAATATGAGGTAGAGAAAGAGATGGAAAGAAAGAGAAAAGGGGGGGAGAGTAAGGGAGTGACAGGGACAGAGACCTCACCTGGGGCAGGGAAAGTGTGACGTTGTCCCCTGTGTGTGTGGCCTTCCTGGGGTGGGAGATTTACACCTGAGCCACTTTGGGTAAGGGGGGTGGTGTTCACCCCCTGAGCAGGGATTACCCCACTGCTTCAGGTTGCCATGCAAGATGTAACCAAATGCATGTTTTCAATCCCCATCTTCATCAACTGCTATAAACAGGCGGGGCAGTGTTCTTTATCTCTTCCATGACTCACCCCTGATAACGCCCTCAAGGGGAGATATCTTCTGTGAATGGGCCATTGAGTGTCACTGCAGGACTGATAAAATTCCATCATCCCATTGTGGGATGCTCTGCCCAGGGGGAGGATCCAAGCATTCCTACCTGGATATAAGCTGAGGCTGGCAACACCAGCAGCACCTTGCCTACTGGATTCCCAGAGGACAAGAGCTCCATAACCAGCACTGGACCTTCAGAGGAAGACCAGACCCTTCTACAGCATCAATTCTTTGACAGAATCACATTCATCACTCCAACAGGACTACAGCCACCATTTAATGGGACTGCTGCAACCACCCTGACCAACAGGGTGTCAGGTTATATCCTGACTCTGTCAGTTTAAGGCAGGGTTTCTGTATCATTGCCTTGATCCTAATTTTGTTTTTGAATTGTAATTCTGGCTTAGACTCTCCCCTAGGTTTACCTTCAATCCGGTGCAAAATTTAGTGTGCTCATTCCTTGTTTTCCTCCCAAAACAGGATTTCCCATTCCTAAAACTTAGCCAGATGGAGGGAGAGACTGCGAGGAAGAGGAAGATGCCCCAGGACACCCAGATAGGTGAGGAGGAAGTCAGTGCCCCTTTCCCCCTTCTCTCCTGCTCCATCTCCCAGCCCAGCACAGCCCCCAGCTGCAGGACAACCCTGCTGCCAACGCTGTCCTGCCGGGGATGCACTGGGGGGATCTCCTTCCCCTTCCCTCTGGCACGGAGGCAAATCCCATCCTCTCCTTGTCCTTCTGCCCCCAGACAAAGAGATGAGGATTTTGACCAGGGAGGACAAATCCCCACAGCAGAACCTCATGGAACAGGCTGTTATGAGTGACTCCAGGGCACAGGAATCCAATAGGGAGGAAAAGCCCCAGCAATCCTGCACAAGGATGGGCTGCAAACCCAGCCGAGAATGCTCTGAGTAGGAAAGACCCACCCTGAGCCAGGAAGGTGGGCAGAGCTTCAGCTAGAGCTCAGAGCTGGTGGTCCATGAGCAGCTTCATGATAGGGAGAAGCCCTACAATTACTGGGAGTGTGGGAAGAGCTTCAGGCACAGCAGCACCCTGATGAGCCACCAGATGATCCACACCGGGGAAGGGTCCTATGAGTGTGGGGAGTGTGGGAAGGGCTTTAGCTACAGCTCCGCCCTCATCAGGCACCAAGGCATCCACACTGGGGAGAGGCCCTACGAGTGTGCCCAGTGTCAGAAGAGGTTTCGGACCAGCTCCAATCTCCTCCAGCACCAGCAGATTCACACAGATGAGAGGCCCTTCCGCTGCCCTGACTGTGGGAAGGATTTCAATCGCAACTATACCCTCATCAGCCACCGGCGCACCCACACTGGGGAGAGGCCCTACGAGTGTCCTGAGTGTCAGAAGAGGTTTCACACCAGCTCTGATCTCCTCCTGCATGAGCGGATTCACACGGATGAGAGACCCTTCCTCTGCCCTAGCTGCGGGAAGGGCTTCAAGCGCAACTCCTACCTCATCAGGCACAAGCGGACCCACACTGGGTAGAGGCCCTACGAGTGTGGGGAATGTGGGATGAGCTTTAGCCAGAACTCTAACCTGATCTCCCACAGAAGACCCACACCAGAGAACGGCCCTATGAATGTGGGGAATGTGGGAAGAGCTTCAGTCTGAAGTCTCTCTTGAGCTGCCACCAGAGGATCCACACTGGGGAAAGGCCATACAAGTGTGGGGAATGTGGGATGACCATTAGTAGGAGGCCCCCACTGATCATCCACCAAATGACCCACACTGGGGAGAAGCCCCACAAGTGCCCTGAGTGTCAGAAGAAGTTTCACACCAGTTCTGATCTCATCCAGCACCAGCGGATTCACACGGTTGAGAGGCCCTTCCGCTGCCCTGACTGCGGGAAGGGCTTCAAGCACAACTCCACCCTCATCACCCACCGGCGCATCCACACTGGGGAGAGGCCCTACGAGTGTCCCCAGTGTGGGAAGAGCTTCACCAGCAGCTCTCACTTGACCAGACACCAATGGAGTCACCAGTAAAAGAAACCCTGCACATGCCCCAACTGCAGGAAGAGTTCATGCACTGCTCCAGCTTTATCCCCCATGGGAGAACCCACATTGGGAAGAGCCCTGGAGACCCATTTTCCCTGTGATCCATGCTGGGCAGACCGCTGTACCTTTTCCTGCCCCTGCCAATGATATGATGTGGGATGGAAGAACATGAGGGTCTGGCCATGGCCCTGTCAATACATTTACTCCCACCTCAGCTCGTTGCTAGGGGCAGGAAAGGGACTCTCTCTCTCTCCCTGAAGCGAAGGGTGAAATTTCCAGGCAGGGGAAATTGTGACCAGGCAGACCCAGTGAATTGTGTTTAGTTTACCCTGTAAATAGTTTTTCTTATCCCTTCTGTTATCAATAAAATTTCTGTTCCATTTGTTCCTTATCTTGTTGCTGTTCCCAATAAATCGTTCTTATCCCAGCCCGGGATCTTTCCCTTTTGTGCTTTCCATGGGAGGTGGGAAGGCAGCAAGGGCAGCGCAGTTTTAGTGGGAGCAGAAAATTGGGGTACCCCATTCCTAAATGGTGGCCCATGGAAACTGAGCATCCCAGCTGGTTCCAGCCCTGGTGGCCATGGCAACAGCCTTGGGAGCAGGTCCCTGGCTGGGGCTGTGGGAACTTCTTCCCTCTGGTGCCCAGGGACAGGAGTGGAGGGAAGAGCTGCAGCTGAGTCAGGGCAGGCTCAGGTTGGATGTCAGGAAAAGGTTTTTGCCCAGAAGCTGCTGGGGCCCTGCCCAGGCTCCCCAGGGAAGTGTCCCAGCTCCAGGGCTCTCTGAGCTCCAGCAGCATTTGGACAGCACTGCCAGGCCCAGGCTGGCATTGTTGGGGTGTCCTGTGCAGGGCCAGCAGTTGGACTGGAGGATCCTGATGGGTCCCTGCCAGCTCAGCCAATTCTGTGGTTCTGGGATCCCATGAGCCTGGGGATGGGGCTGCCAATGGTTGCCATGGCAACGGGCTGTGGCTGCAGGCCTGAGCTGGTGTCCATGGCAACCACCCCTGGCATGGGGTCTCCATGGAGCTGCCGAGGGACTGACCATAGCAACAGGGGGCTGGTGATGGTTGCCATAGAAACTGACCATAGCAACAGGGGGCTGGTGATGGTTGCCATGGAAACTGACCATAGCAACAGGGGCCTGGTGATGGTTGCCATGGAAACTGACCATAGCAACAGGATCCTGCTGATGGTTGTCTAATAAGGATCAGATTTTTCACAGGCCCTCAGAGGGGTTCCATGTGGACTTTCCAGGAGTCTCCAGGCTGTTCCAGAGCTGGAATATCACAGGTAGAGACAGGGGCTCCATGGAGACCTCCCAGGGCTTTCTGGGGATGGTAAAGAGCCCTGTGGTCAGAGGCCGTCACAGCCATTCCATGGTGACATCCCAAGGCACCTTGGGCTGCAAAGGCACCGATCTGTCACAGGCACTCACGGGGGCTCCACGGTGACATCCCAAGAGTCCCCAGGCTGCCAAACAGCTGGGATGTCCCAGACACTCACAGGGGTTCCTGTCATGGGCACAGTGGGAGCTTCAGGCAATGTTTATTAGAGAAGCTCCTCTCGAGTCACAAGGTGCAGAAAGGAGCACCAATAGCCCCCACAAACCCACAGATACCCCCAAGTACCTCCAGGCTTTCTCAATGCCTTCTGTGAGAGTAGCCTTGGAGCAGTGTTTTCCAATCCCAGTTCCAGACTTTTACAGAGTTTGTGTGTAAACAATTATAAAGTTGGAATTAAATCTTTGTAGAATTTGTCCCACAGGATTAGGGATGGCAAACCAGATATTTTTATATAAATAAGTATGATATATTAAGGTAATGATTAGAGAAAATTGCCTAAATCATAAATATTTAACCAGGATGTAAGAGATGTATAATATATTATATAGAGCACTAAGAAATTATTTCAAAGGAACTGCATTAAAGCAAAATCTGTAATTATGCAGAGATTGGTGTTACTCCTGCAGACCAATGACTGTGGGCAAATCCCTTCGACTCAGGCTGGAGCAGTGACCTTGAGGGGTGTCCCCACTGCAGGGAGGAATTTCCACACCCCCCAAGAAGGGAAATGTCAGGTGATGCTGCCATTAAAATTTGGGACGGGGCTTTTCTCGTGTGAGGTGCTGCCCTGTCAGTCAGATGTGCCCAGGCTGGGCCAGCTCAGCAGCTCTGCAGAAGCTCTCAGTGGTGTCACTTGGTTGTTCCTTTCTCGGGGGATTTTTCCACCTCTGCCACAGCTTCAGCTCCCTCTGAGGATGTTGAACATTGGGATGGAGGAGTCAGGCTGGTTTCAGCATTATTCACCCCAAAAGCAGTGTGACACCCCTCCTTCATTTCCCACTAGGGGCTTTGCAAACAAGGCCTTGCTGGAGTTGTTGGAGCCCATTGCAGGCAGAGCCTCCTACTCCAGCAGGAACTGCCTTTCCTGTGCCATGAGCAGGGCAGGTCCCGCTGCAGGAAAAGCCCCACACCAGCCCCAGCACAGGGAAGGCCTCGGGCACAAGGGCAGAGTGCCGTGCTGGGAGCTGTGCCAGGGAGAGCCTGAGGCACCAAAGGCACCTTGGCAGCAGCAGCTGCTTGCAGACCATGGCCAGAAGCCTCCCTTGGCAGCCCGACCTGGTGGCCACCACTGCAGAGCTGCTGCCTCAGGGCTCATTCCTGGCTGGGCTCTGAAAAGCCATTTCTGCTCCAGGAGCCCGACTGGGAAGCCATTGGCCCCAGCAGCTTGGGGACAAGATATTAATGACAAAACTCTTCATGCCAGCAGAGCCAAGGCAGGGGCAGAGGAAAGGGCAGAGCCAGGCCCAGGGGACAGGGCTGCCATGGTGATGGCTGTGAGGTCACTGCCCCTGCAGCAGCCTGGCTGCCCTCAGCAGACATTCTGGCCAGAAGCGTTGTGAGGGCACCCAGCACATCAGAGAACACACACAACAGGAATTTCTCCTTGGGAATGAGAGGGTTTCACTGGGTCAGGCTGCACCAAGCTCCCGATCTTGGGCAATGCCTGGGATGTGGCATCCAATTCTCTGGAAAAAAAGCTGCAATTTTGTGACACTCTAATAACTGTAAAAAATTTCCTCCTTCTAACAAATGTAAATCCACCCACCTTCTGTTTAGAGGTATTGACCTTTCTTCTGTCACTGCAAGATTTACCAGAAAATAAATTTGACCACTATTTTTCTATTTTCACAGACCTTGGAGAGGAACTAAAAATCTCCCAAGATGGGGTTTGGAGGCCTCATCACAAAACCAGCAGCGCAAGGCTGATGGCTCTGGGCTCTGATGTGGAGACTGAGGACAGAACAGGAGTAGCTTGGGAGGGATTGGAGGGTGGTTTCTGAGGGGCTGGAGCTTTTCTTCATAGAGGATATAACCATGAGAAGGAAATAATGGCACAAGTACAGCTGGGGAGGCCCAGATGGGCACCAGGAGAAAGGAATATCCCTGGCAGGGCAGGGCTGTGGTGCACCATGTCCCCAGCAGGAGCCTGGAGCAGCACAAGGCTTTGTGTGGGCAGGCAGAGGCAGGCAGGAGGCAGAGCTGTCAGCAAAGGAAGGGCCCAGCCAGGTGGGGCAGCCGGGGGATGCCGACAGCCTGAAGGGACAGAGGCGCAGGGCAGGGACACCGTGGGACAGCCTGGGCTGCAGAGGGCACAGGCATGGGCAGCAGCTGCAAGACAGCCCTGCCAGAGCCAACCTGGGCAGCACTTTGGCCATGGCTGCTGGGCCTGGGCCTGAGGCAGGAGCAGGAGACAAGTGACCCTTTCAGGCCTGGGGCCTCATTGCCTCCTTGTCCCTGCTCAGCAGCCTGGCAGGGGCCACCCCATGCTCCTGTCCTTGCCATTGCACATCCCCACATGCCAGTGCCCATCTCGGAAACAGCCCTGAGCAAGGAGGGAGGGACAGGATCTGCCTGGCCATGGGCTGGGGCTCAGGCCTTGGCCCTTTGCTCTCCTGAAACACATCCAGGATTGCTCAGCACCAGAGACACCTTTGCCTTTCTTGTCCCCAGCTATCATCACTGCCTCCAGTGTTCTGCTCTACCTGGAACCTGGGGACACTTTCTCAGTTGTGTTGCACAGATGGAGCTATTTAAAGTATGAGAAACTTCAGTGTTTCAATCTCTTTTTGAGTTCTTGAGAAGTTTTTTGAGCCCTCTCTGAGGGAATGGGCCTGATGCAAAGAGCACCAAAGATCCCGAGGGTCATAAAGTCCTTGTGCTGTGTCTGTGCTGCTGAGCTGGGCCGGGCTCCTGGCACAGAGGCAGCTCCTGGTAAGGGCAGTGCTGCAAAGAGACAGCTCTGGCCAGGAGCAGCTCCTGTGCACAGCCCAGCAGGGCTGGGGCACTGCCAGGGCCCCCCAGGGACACCAGCAGGGCACAGAGAGAGCTCACAGGGGCTCAGCACTGGCAGGGCTGGTGGGATGTCCTGTAGGAGACTGTGTCACAGCAGCACCTCTGTGGCTGTGTCACAGAGGCACAGAGCAGCTGGGATGTCAGCAAGGGGCTGTGTGACAGCACAGAGTGGGCTCTGTGAGGTCACAGATTGGGCTGTGACATAACAGAGTTTGTTGTCTGAGGTCATTGAGCAGCTACAGCATCATAGAGGGGATTCTGTGACAACACAGGGCAGGTTGTGACATCATGGCATGGCTGTATGACATCATAGAGCAGGCTGTGAGATCAAAGTGTGTGCTGTGATATTATAGAGTTTCAGTGTGACATCATAGAGAAGGTTTTGTGGCATCACTGAGAGGGGTTGTGATGTCACAGAGCTGTCTGTGACATCATACGGTAGAGTGTGTGGCCATTGAGCAGATCCTGCCATCATAGAGGGTGGCTCTGTGACTTCAGAGAGTGGGTTGTGACATCACCAATTGGCTGTATAAATTCATAGAGCAGGCTGTGATGTCACAGAACAGACAATGACATCACAGGAGGGTTTTGTGACATCACATTCAGCTGCATGACATTCCAGGGTTACATCCCAGAGTTAGATCTGTGACATCATAGGAGGCAGTGTGACATCACAGGGACTGTGTGACATCACAGGGGCTGTGTGACATCACAGGGGCTACATGAGGTCACTGGAGAGGTCACTCTGCCCCGGCCCCCCTCACAGTTCCCCCCAGAGCAGTCCAACCCTTCTCATGCACAGCGGGTCCCCTGTCACCCCGGGTCCCCCAGCCCCCGGCCCCGCAGCCTCCCCCAGACGATGTTCCACGAGATCGACCCCAGAGCCTGACACGGGGATGGGGGACAGGGGCCCTGGGGGTGGCACAGGGGGACAGGGACCCCCCAGCAGCATCGCTGTGTCCCCCAG
This sequence comes from Artemisiospiza belli, assembly GCA_021963965.1. Taxonomy (NCBI): domain Eukaryota; kingdom Metazoa; phylum Chordata; class Aves; order Passeriformes; family Passerellidae; genus Artemisiospiza; species Artemisiospiza belli. The sequence continues at coordinate 732,492 of JAKDEW010000051.1, read as the reverse complement.
GGCCAGAGCCTGGCCAGAGCTCCTTCACTCTGGTACAAGCGAGGGCTTGAGAGCACTGAAAAATCCCTGGCAAGGGATCAGCAAAAACCAGATTTAATATTAAGTGACAGCACCACAGAGTTTCTCAGCAAGAGCCATTCTGCTCCTGACTGGATACTTCGGGCACACCAAGGAAACAAAGCAACAACAAAACCAAACAAATTCCAGGCAATCAATCCAGAAATCATCAGAGAACTCTCCCTGTCTGTGTGACACAAGGACAGTGAGGGCAAGGATGAAAGGAATACGGCCTAAAAGCCTAACAGAGCTCAAATTTAACAGGACTTAACCTACACCTTTACCTTTACTGACACTTTCAACTTCACAATTTAGCAAAAGAACAGAGCTTAACAGTATTTAACCTTACTTAAAACTTTTGATTTAGCAATTTAAAAGAGGAATAATGCAACAATATTTAACTTAGCTAATAAGTTAAACTTAACAACTTAGCAAAACAACTCTTAGCAGCATTTAACTTAGCTTAGAGCTTGTGATTTAACCTCACTTACAGGCCTGACTCATTCAGCTATCCAAGGCATTCCAACCCCTCAGAGAGCAGCATTTCTGCCACATTTCCCTAGCACAGGCCCTCCTGTGTCCACACAGACACAAACAGTCAGTGCAAGGCACCTGTGAGAAATTCCCATGAGGGCAGGAAATGCTCCCTGTGGATGCTTTGACATCTCCCCAGAAAAGGGCAAAGGGTTGAGCCTGGAGGAGTGGGGGGATCGGCACAGGCTCTGCGGTTGTTGGGGATCCCGGAGTGCAGCAAACGGGAGAGTTCCCGGCTGGGAGAGGCCCCACTCAGAGGGAGTCACTGGCCCAGGAGAGCTCCAAGGGCTCCTTTTGGAGCGCTGTTTGCAGGGCCCCAAGAGAGGGGCTTCAGTCCCAGCAATGGTTCATCCTGGCCGCACTTGGCATCAACACCTTTCTTTGGCAGTGTGAGAACAGGGATGTTGTGCCACGGAGGGAACAGAAACAGTTCCCAGGGCTGCTCCTACAGGAACCAGGAGCTGGTTGGGCAGCAGCAGTGCCTGGAGCAGACAGTGTTTGTGATGAGCTGCAGAGGAGCTGAGCCCAGGGGCTGTTGGCCAAGGCCGAGCCCCAGGGAGCATTTCTCAGCTGGCAGGGCAGCCTGAAAAGGGGAGGGGGGAATGCAGCAGCACATGGCCCATGGAACCAAGGGACCATTGTGACACTGTGGGGCCCTGTGAGACCAAGGGTCCATTGTGACACTGCGGGGCCACATGGAACTGTGGAGAGCATTGTGACACTTTCGGGTATCATGGAACCAAGGGGCCATTGTGACACTGTGAGACCCCATGGAGCCAGACATCCATTGTGACTTTGCAAGGCCTCTTGGAATCATGGAGAGATCACTAAGACACTTCACAGCCTCATGGACCCAAGAGGCCATTGTGACACTGTGGGGCACCATGGAACCAAGGGGCCATTGTGACACTGAGTGGACTCATGGGATCATGGAGACCTTTGTGACACTATGAGGCCCAATGGAATAAGCAAAGCATTGTGACACTGTGAGGCCTTATGAAACCGGTGAGACCAATGTGACCCTGGAGGTCCCCACAGAACCAAGAGGACCATGGTGATACTGTGGGGCCTGGTGAAACCAAGAGGCCTTTGTGACACTGCAGGCCTGCATGGACCATAGGTCCATCGTGACATTGCAGGGCCTCGTGTCATCAGTGCTCCATTGTGACACTGGAGAGCCAAAGGAGACCATAGTGACACTGCAGGGCTGCATGGAACCAAAGGTCCATTGTGATACAGAGGGGCCTCTTGTCATCAATGGTCCATTATGACACTGTGGAGCCATAGGAGACCATTGTGACACTGCAAACGCCCAGGATCCAAAGGTCCATTGTGACATTGCAGACCTCGTGGAATAGAGGAGTCACATTACATTGTGGGACCTGTGGAACCATGGAGACCATTGTGACACTGCAAGCGCACATGGAATCAGTGGGACCATTGTGACACTGCAAGGCCTTCTGGAACCTAGGGGCCATTGTGACATTGTGGGACTCCAATGAACTAAGGGTCCACTGGATCCAACTGCAGATCTTCCTGTAATCAACAAGTCCTTGTGACACTATGCGGCACCATAAAACCAAGGGAACAAAGAACAAATCTGTCTGGTTTGGCCTCCCAGGAGCCACATGACTGGTCCAACTGACCTTGACACATTTAGGGTCTCATCTGCTATTGAAACAATGGGGCTCCATGCTTTCCTTCCTATGGAAAAGTTCTTCTCCTCCAGGCATGCTTGGCCAGAATTGGAGTTTCACCTCCAAATTTCCTTATATCCAGGGATTGTTCCCATAGGAATATTGCCAGGACAAGTCTGGCTGGCAATGGTCTCACAAGGGTCACCTCCCATCTGACCCCAAAACACTTGTCAAGGCTCTGTGCTTTCCTTCCACTGGGAAAGAACTGTCCTGCTTCTCAAGATGCCCATGGCTGAGATTGGGTTTCCACCTCCAAAATTGCCTATATCCAAAGACTGGTCCCAGACAAAATCTGCCATTACTGACAAATCTGGCTGGCCTTGGACCAGTGAGTCTCTCACCCACCTTCCAAACACTCGTGCTCTGTGCTTTCCTTCCTATAGAAAAGAGCTGCCCTTCTAGGCCAGGTGCCCATGGCCAGAATGGGATTTCACTTCCAGCATTGCCTGTTGTGACAGACTGGAGAAGATTGTTGGATCGAAACATGTTGTGTGTGGGGGAGGAAGGAGCAGGTCCAGCACTGCCCTGCCCCGTGACCCCAATCCCCCCAGAGCCTCCATCCCAGCCCAGCATTGGCTGCCACTCTCTGGCACAGCACAGGCAATGCTCCACAGCCACCTCTGCAGCCCCCAGCCCAGCTCCTGAGGGACCAAATGAGCCCAAGTTCCACCTGGGGGAAGGGCCCAGGAAGACCAAGGGGTATTGAAGGCTGACCACAAGGAAAGCACACGTCTTGACCCTACCTCCTCTTAGAATTTCTGTTTATTTTAACACCAGGAGTTGGTAGCTCTGTGTGTGCTTCTCTGTATCATTTTTGTCTTTCTCTCTTTCTGCGTCTTCTTCTAATTTTGTTTTCTTGTAAATTTTAATTGACATAAAATAGAACAGGATTACAATTTGTGGAATTGGATGAGCCAAAGTATTGCTTTGAGAAGTGTTTCTGTTGATTGTTTGTCGTATTGAACATTTTGCAAAAATTTTCTTGATTTTCCAGATTGCCAGTAAAGACTGGTTTATTGTTTTGAGTTCCTGAGAATCTCTTGTTGGTATTTCTCCAGTGCGTCCAACTCAGAGTACACAAACAACAGTAATTTCTTTTAAATGTCTCCTTGAAAGAGTTGTTTGGGAGATGGCAGTCAGGGCTTGTCTGTCCTGCTTGGCACAGCCCAGGCAGGGCTTCCCCAGCCACATTCCACACTCCATTTCCCAGCTGGAGCCGCTGGTGCCTCTGAGTTGTGCTGCCCCAGCCCCAGGGATGCTCTCCTTGTCTGCCCATTCCCCCATGGTCTCTGAGCAGGGATGGCCTCAGTGGGGGCTGCTGACATCCTCAGCACCTTGGAGGCTGCTGCTGAATTTTCCTGCTTCAGAGACTTGTTTAGCCTTCAGCTCTTCAGTTCAGGAATTCAGTTTCCCAGGGCTCATTAACATTCAGAACACCTTAACAAGCCAAGCCATTGGAAATATTTTGATTAAAGTTACAAAAAATTTTGTATTTAAGTAGCTCTCAGTAGTGTATTCAAAGTGAATACATGATATTTGAAAAGACAGACAGAAAATATTTTTTTAGGTCAAGTTCAGTTTAGTTTCCTGTTGATTTATTGATATGTGCAATCTCCAGTTGACACTGAATCCAAGAACCTCCTCATGTAATTTGAATAGATATGAAAATCAAGACCCTTTATCACTGACAATCAATCAGGCTCTGTCCCTATCCCCAGCCCACCATTTCTGCCATCCAAGGCCTGGCACTCAGAGCAGCCTTGTGCAAATCTGAGCTCCCTCCAGCCCAGGCTGCATCTGCAGCTTTCAGCTCCTTGGCTCCAACTCCCACCTGCTTTCCTTGGAGAAGGAGCTGCTTGAGAGACAGAGGGATGTTCATTTCTTGTCAGCCAACAAAGCCAAGGGAAGGCACAGCTCCATGAAATGCAAAAGTTATTCCTCTGCTGGATATTAAATCTACTTTCCACAGCAGACAGTCTCAGAGCAAAGGAAAACACTTTCTGTGCCCAGCATAGATGCCAAGGTCCCACCAAACCCTTCCTGCCCCAATTCTTCCCCAAATTGCTCTTTGCACACACTAGTCACAGGCTGAAGTCAGGACCTCCCTCCATGCCCAGAGGGAGAAAAGAGAGAAAGGGGATGAAGAGCTCTCCTGTGCAGAGCCAAGCACCCCTGCAGTGGGAGCCACAACTCATCAGGTTTGTGTCCTTTGGGCTCAGGGCCTGGTGACACTCAGAGGCCCAGAAAGGTTTCTTGCCAACAAACACAAGTTAAACATTTGAACAGTTTAAAATCCATAACAGCTCTTCCCTCAGCTCTCTGGGATGTCCCAGCAGCATCTGACACGTCCCCAGTCTGCACTGCTCCAGTCTGAAACAGGGACCAGCATGGTGCTGGCATCATCAGAGAGCTGAGGTGTGTGCTGGAATTCAATGCCCTCCCTACCCTGCAGCAGCCCTGCATTTCCCTGCTGCAGCCTTGGTCTCCAGCACAGCCATGGAGGCTCTTTGGGCTCGGGACTGTTCCTGCAGCCCCCAAGTGCAGCTGAGCTCTGCCTTTGGCACAGTCAGGCCTGGCCAGCCCAGGCCATGCTCAGCAATTGCTTGTGTGTGCCTGGCCTTGCTGTCAGCCCCGGCAGCGGCTGCGTGGCCCCTTTGTGGCCCTGTGCTGGCCCAGCCATGGTGGCCCAGCCCCTGTGCAGGCCCAGCCCAGGCCAGGAGCATTGCAGCTGGGAACGGCCCCTGTGCCGTGGTGCCCACAGCAGCCTTGGGGCTCTGTGCCCCATGGCCTCCCTTCTGGGCAGACTCTGCCAGCTCCTGCAGAGCCCCGGGCACCTGTGGGGCTGCACAGACAGCCCTGCCCCGGGCTCTGCCGGCCTCTGGGCCAGCAGAGAGGCAGCCAGGGCTGGCCATGGCTGGGATCAGGCCCTGAGCCCAACAGGAGGATGGAGCTGGGCCACAGCAAAACTCAGCCCAGGCCAAAGCTGGGCTCAGCAGCCAGGGCTGCCAATGCATGGGCACAGAGTCTGGCACTGACAAATGTCCTGGGCCCTCTCCCTGCTCTGTCCATGCCTCTAAGGGCACAGAGCAGCCTCCTCTCTGGGACACTTGCCTGTTTGCAATGCCTTGCACAGGTGCTGGCCCTGCCCCAAGGCCTGGCCTGAATCCTGCCCCTGCACGCTCAGCCAGGCTGAGATGGACACTGATGGTTTCTGGGCCAGGCTCTCTGAGCCCAGCCCAGCTCCCTGCAAGATCTGCCAGCTGCCCTGAGCTCTGGGCAGCACCAAGGGCCTCTCCCCAGCCCAGCCCAGCCCAGCCGGCTCTGGCCCCACAGCTCTGCTCAGGCCAGGCTGCTCTGGGCATTGGCCCCACGGCCTCAGCCCCTGGCAAGGGCACAGCAGCAGCTGCAGCTGCCACAGGACTCAGCCCCAGCCATGGGGGAAGGTGCTTGGCCAAGCCCAAAGGAGGCTCCCTGGCTGCTCTGCTCTGCTCTGCCTGAGGTGCTGAGAGCTCTGCAGTCCCTGCTGCCATCCCATCTGCCCAGGGCAGCACAAGAGCCCTGGCCTTGGGGCCCTCAAGAGCTGCTCCTGCTCCAGGCCCAGAGCCCATCCCAGATCTGGGGCAGCCACAAAGCTGTGCCCATTTCTGTTCATTGCTGCTCTGATGGGGATCGATCCTCAGCCACTTGGAGTCTGGTACTCCAGAGGCCTCTTCTCTCTAGAGATGTTCTGTTCAGGAATTCAATAGGAAACGCTCATAAACATTTGTTCAAATCTCCCAAAAAAGAAAATTCTCTGAAAATAATGCAAGATTTTAATTCTTGTATTAATTAGACAGATTACAAAAGTGTATTCAAAGTGAATATACTATACTGAAAACAATGCAGACAGAATTGTTTTGTCCTGTTTTCTTTTCCTGTTTATTGGTTGGTATCAGCAATCCACAGTTGATATTGGCCCCCAGGTCCTTCTAATGCAGTCTGACTAGATATGAAAATCAAGACCCTTCATGGCTGCCAATCAATAACACTTTGTCCCCCCCCCCTCCCCACCATTACCCTCATCCAACCCCTGGCACTCCTATGGATCAGGAATAGTGTTGCCAGCAGGAGCAGGGAAGTGATTCTTCCCCTGTGCTCGGCTCTGGTTTTGTAGCACCTTCAGTCCTGTGTCCAGTTCTGGGCCCTCCAATTTAGAAAGTACATGGAGGGGCTGGAGCGTGTCCAGAGAAGGGCAACAAGACTTCGGAGGGGTCTGGAACACAAGTCCTGTGAGGAGTGGCTGAGGGAGCTGGAGTTATTTATCCTGGAGAAGAGGAGGCTCAGGGGAGACTAGGCAGTGCCAGGGCACAGGTTGGACTTGATGATCTCCAAGGTCTTTTCCAACCTTGCTGATTCTGGGACTCTCTGAAACCACCCTTGGAGCAGTTGCAGGATGAATCCTGGGCCCCCTCTTCAGAATCTCCAGCAGCCCAGGTCCCTCAGCTTCTCCTGCCAGTCCCAAAGCCCATCCTGTCAGTCCTGCAGAGCCTCTGCAGCTCCTCCTCATTGCCCAGAACAGGGAACTCCAGAGCCAGACACAGCAGCCCAGATGTGCCCCCCTGGCCTGGGGTGTCTCTGGCAAGGGAGCAGCACCAGGCACTGCAGGAGCCTGCAGACAATTCCTGCAGCACTTGTAGGATGATCCTTCTCCCCAAGGGATGTTCCCATGGTGCCAAGTCAGCAACTGCAATGGGGAGTGGGGTCAGAGAGCAAAGGGCAAACAGGGATGGGCTGTTTGCAGGGCAGGGAACAGGGGTCGGCAAGAGAAAGAAATTTATAGCAGGAAAAAGCATAGAAAGCAAAGGTGAAGCCAAGGAAATGCTCAGGGCGGTTTGGGGGTGGCTGCCAGGCAGCCCTGGCTCTGAGCAACAGTGTCTGCAGTGCGACAGGTAACTCCCAGCTGATGGGAACAAACTTTCTGGCTGACTGCAGAGGCCAGGACAAAGCTGAGTGCTTTCCCTGGTGTCCCCAAGCCCTCGCTGGCCCCAGGGGCTGATGGCATTTGTGCTCCCTCAGGTTCATGTCCCCACAGCAACAGCATGGGGGTGCTCCCACCTGCTCTGTGCAATGCAAACAGGGGCTGCTGAGCCAGAGCTGCTGTGTCTGTGCCTGCAAGGATGGGGCACCTGTGTGAGCTGGGGGAGAGGCCAGGGCTGCAGAGGGGGGATGTTGTTGGCAGCTCCATCAGGATGCTCTGGGATGCTGCCCTGGGCTGTGCAGCGCACTGGGGATGGATCAGCCCCTGCTCTGCTGCTCCTTCCCATCTGTCCCAGGGCCCTTGCAGAGCCCCAGCCATCCTGTTTGCTCCCAGCCTGCCCATGGCCAGCCTGGGGCTGCTCACAGGGGCTTTCTGTGCTGAGCATCGGCCTGGGTGTGTTCTTGAGAGAGCCTGGGCAAGGAGCCTGGAGCCTCCAGGCCCTGGCCTGAGGCATCAGCGCTGCCCCAGCACTGCCCATGGCCTGTCCCTGCTGCAGCCCTGGCACTGCCACCTCCAGGGCTGTGCCCGGCCCCGAGAGCACTCAGGCCCAACAGCAACACCAGGGCCACCAGGGCAGTGAGGCAGGGCCACGGCAGCAGCACTGGTAACACCAAGTGCTGCTGCTGCTGGGCACAGCTGCTGGGCCTGCACTGATCTGCCCCAGCTCTGCACACAGACATTGCTACTGTGGCTTTAGACAAGGCAACTAAAGGGCATCTCTGCAGAAAACTCTGCTGGGAGATCTTTTAGTTACTTTGAAGCCATGGACAGCACAGCCCCTCACTGACACAGTCTGTGGTCACAGGGTAGGTGGAGGGAAACAAAATAAGGAATGGCACAAACAATGACCTTTCTCTGTGGACAATAAGAAGGGCTTTACAGCTAGCTTGCAAGCACAGCAGAGTTAATAGAAGAAGTAACAATTGATTATTTTAGACTTTATCCATAGCAAGGAAGAAAACAAGGTGGTCAGCATGGGAACAGATTAGTAAAGGTACATGAAAATTTTTTAAACCTAGACTTTGTGCATAATTAAATGTATATACAGACCTTATAAATTTTCTGTAAAACTTCTGCCAATTATATTGATGCTAATAACTTTGCAATAATTAAAATAATAAGTTATTGTGATAAAATAATGATTTAAGATCACGTTTTTTATGAAATATGTAAGCTGGGGAACATGCAAAATAAACACTTTTTCTTCTTTGACCCTAATGACATGTGTGTAGGTCACATCCAGCCTAACAGTATCAGACAAAATTATTAAAGTAAAAGAAGGAAAAAGAACCTCCAAAGTGGAACAAGAAGTATTAAAGATAAATTTTATTACAAGAGTAAGAAGAAGTTGAAGAACTTGGTCAGCTGTTTAATGTTTCTGAAACCGTCCAGTCATCAGACTCCACACTGCCGCCTTGAGCTCCTGGTTCCTCAGGCTGTAGATGAGGGGGTTTAGGGCAGGAGGCACCACAGAGTACAGAACTGACAGGGTCAGATCCAGGCATGGGGAAGAGATCGAAGCGGGTTTCAGGTAGGCAAACACTGCAGTACTCAGGAACAGAGAGAGCACAGCCAGGTGAGGGAGGCAGGTGAAAAAGGCTTTGTGCCGTCCCTGCTCAGAGGGGATCCTCAGCACAGCCCTGAAGATCTGCACATAGGAGAAAACGATGAACACAAAACAACCAAAAGTTAAACAGGCACTAACAGCAAGGAGCCCAGATTCCCTGAGGTAGGATTTGGCACAGGTGAGCTTGAGGATCTGTGGGATTTCACAGAAGAACTGGCCCAGGGCATTGCCCTTGCAAAGGGGAAGGGAAAGTGTATTAGCTGTGTGCAGAAGTGAATAGAGAAAGGCACTGGCCCAAGCAGCTGCTGCCATGTGGGCACAAGCTCTGCTGCCCAGGAGGGTCTCATAGTGCAGGGGTTTGCAGATGGACACATAGCGGTCATAGCACATGATGGTCAGGAGAAAATACTCTGCTGCGATGAAGAAGAAATTCAGAAAGACCTGAGCAGCACATCCTTTGTAGGAGATGTTCCTGGTGTCCAAGAGGGAATTGTGCATGGCTTTGGGGACAGTGGTGCAGATGGAGCCCAGGTCAGTGAGGGCCAGGTTGAGCAGGAAGAAGAACATGGGTGTGTGCAGGTGGTGGCCACAGGCTACGGTGCTGATGATGAGGCCGTTGCCCAGGAGGGCAGCCAGGGAGATGCCCAGAAAGAGGCAGAAGTGCAGGAGTTGCAGCTGCCGCGTGTCTGCCAATGCCAGCAGAAGGAAGTGGCTGATGGAGCTGCGGTTAGACATTTGCTGTGTATTGGCAAGTGGACCTGTGAAAAAAGTAATCATGGAATAGATGGGTTTGGAGAGGACTTTCAATATCCCACCACAGCCTAGGGGCACTTTCCCCCCACTGCCTGCCCAGGGCTCTGCTGTCTGCCTGTGCCCAGGGCTGGGCTCTGCCAGTGCTGCCAGAGCCCAGCCCAGCCCTGGGGTCTCAGCTCTGCCCTGCAGATCCCTCCCAGCTCTGGCACTGACCAGGGGCAGCTCTGGCTCTGCAGGCTCTGATGGCAACGTCAGAGCAACCCTGAGGAGCCTGGAAAAGTGACACTGATTTTGCCTGGGAGGGGCCCTGTGCTGAGTTCTGTCACTGCCTGGTCTCGTAACATTTGAGGAAAAAAAAAATTCTCACCCTGAACTGAGAGATAAATATTGATGTGCAATTTCCCATCCTGGCAACCCAGAGCAGTAGATTGAAAAAGCAGGATTTTCCCTTTTATGCAGCCCCTGCCTTGCTGTGCTTCCTGTATAATCTACTTTGAAATGTTCTGCAGTTAAATGCCATGCTGGGAGCAGTCCTGAACAATGCAGCATCCTCCCCACACAAGGAGAACACTTCCAAGCCTTACCAGCTGTCTCCTCCCACCCAGATCTTGTCCCCCAGTGCTGGGAGCAGCTGCCAGGGCTGGCTGAGAGCTGTCCCTGGCAGGCAGCAGAGTCCCTGCCCCAGCACAGCGCCCTGGGCTGCAGGACCCTGTTCTGCAGGACAGCCCTGGGCACCCCTGGCTGCTCTGCACAAGAGACAATCAGAGAATGTACTCACAGGGTCTGTAGGCATTGGGATGTTCCAGCTTTAGGAGATGGCTCCAGGAGCTGCAGCTGCATTGTCCTGCAGCCAGACGTTCCTGTGCCAAGGGCTGGCAGTGATTCTGCCCCAGGCACTTCTCAGCACCTTCCCAGCCCTCACTGATTGAAGCTCTCTGTGCCTCTGTGCTGTGCCCAGGATGGCTGCAGGCAGTGCCCCAGCCCTGCTGGGCTGGCAGAAGAGCTGCTCATCAAGAGAAATGTGCTTTTGAAGCTTTTCTTGGTTACCAGGAGCCATCTCTGTGCCAGGAGCCCAGCCTAGCTCTTTGGCACAGACACAGCACAAGAACTTTAATGAGCCTCTGGGGCTTTGTGCTCTGGCCCTGAACATCAGTCCCTGAGAGGGAGTTGAAGAAACCTTTCCAGAACTCCGACTCCGAATCCAACTCCAAACTTTCTTGGACTTTTAATGGGTCCCAGAGAGGGACACGACTGAGAAAGTGTCCCCAGACCCCAGGCAGAGGAGAGAACTGGAGGCAGTGATGACAGGTGGGGACAAAAAGAAGGCAAGTCTTGGTGCCCTGGGGCACAGGAGGGTCTGTGCCACCAAGGGCTGTGAGGAGACACCTTGTCCTGAGGTACTGAGGCCTCCTGGCACAGCCCCAGCCAGGCTGGGCACTGTCAGCCCCTTGTCCTGCCCTCAGCCTCCCCCACTAGCCCACATCCCAGTGGCCTCAAGGATCTGCTGGAAGGAGTCCCTGGAGAGCCTTGGGAATGGCCCTGGGGGCTCCTTAATGCTCCCTGCAGAGACTACAGGTTTTTCAAAGGACTTTGGGCTTTGCTTTTGCCTTGGAGTCTCTGAGACGTTTGTGCAATCATGGCCTCCAATTATCTGCTTTAATTAGTCCCTTGAGATTCTTCATCAGTAGCAACATTTAGTGGGCTCATTAATGCTTCAAGCTACTTCAGTAATTTTAAGGTATTTGGTGTTTCCCTTTTGATACAGACTCTGTGAGAGGTTTGTGCAATCATGGCCCCAATTATCTGCTTTAATGAGTCCCTTAAGAGCTTTGTACTGACACTCAGTGGGGCTCATTAATGCTTTGAGATACTCTAGTTTTTCAACGTACTTTGGATTTTTCTTTCCACACTGAGTATTTTTTGCCAACCTGGTCTCAAATTCTCTCCTCCAAGTAGCCCATGAGGAGCCTGTGTTTGGGATGGACCTCAGTGTGACCCATTCATGCCTTGAGACATGTTGCGGCTTTTCTTCTGACTTTGACTCATGGAAAGGTTCGTGCAATCTCCTCTCAGGCCTTGAGGTTCCAGGGTTCAGCTCCAAATGCACAGTGAGGCTCATTAGGATCAGGCAACTACTGATAAACCATGGCTCTACCTTCATTTCCCTCTGCTCTACTGCTCTTCTCTAGGAAGCTTTCCATTTACAGTTGTGGAGAAATCTTTCAATGAGCATCGAAGAAATAAGTAATCCTGTTTTAAAGAGTGTACTTTATTACTGTTCTCTTTATAGAAGAGGTGATTGCAGCGTTCTGTGATTGATGTTGATGTTGTACCACTCCCAAGGAAGACTGGCCAGGTCAGAGAAGTTTCACCTTGAGAGCTGACCCAGTGTGGACAACCTTGCCCCACATTCCCCAACCTAATGTGAGAAACAATTTTCTCTTTCAAATATTTAAATGCTTTTTTAAGATCTTATCAAAATACAACAGAAGACTGAATAAAGAAAAGGATACAGTACTGGGAGCAATGGATTCTGTCACTGTGTGCTCATCTACAAAATGGATGTTCTGTCTTTTATACCCCTAGCCCCTCCCAAAGTCTTGTCAATCAACTCCTTCTTCACTGTCCAGTGGTGGAGATCACTGTCTTACAGCTTGATTGGAGGTCAGGTGCTGCCAGAGTAACAAGCCAACCCCCCCATAGTCCCCGACTACTGACGCCATCCTGCGATAACAATGCAAGGGAGAGGGGAAGGATAACTACACATCCACAAAACTTCTCTTAACATATATTTGATATTCACACCTTAATTGAGATAGTCAGCCATAGGACTACTCATCTATAACAAGCCCCCCTTTTCTTTTTCTATAAGTCTTTTTTCTCAATTAAGTAAAAAATTTTCTCTCACTCTTGAATGTGTCATACCAGCATCTGTTGATGTGGGTAAGGACAGTGGGAACAGAACAAAATAATCTGAGTTTTTCCTTAGACACACTAATTTTGAATGCACAAAAGGGCATCGCAAAGGTCCAGTAGGGCTTTGACTCCCATCTACCGTGCCTATGTAGTTGCTACCCCTAGTCAGTGTATCTTAGGAGTGAGTACAGAGGCCAACTCATTCCTCCCCTCCCGTCCTTGTTTAATTAAAAGACAACTGAGGAATGATAGAGGTCTGGTATGGCCTTTTGTCCCTACCTTACCATGCCTATGGGGTTGCTACCCGCAGCAGCGCTATGGAGCCTTCTTGGTAGCAAACAAAGGGGCCAACCTGGTCTTGCCCTCCTCCTTTGTCTTATTTTCTTAAAGAAGCTGTCCCATTACCTTTTTCATTTCCTTGTGTACTTCTCCTCAACAGATGCTGGTAATTCTCACCCATGAAAACAGGAAGACAGTTCTCGAGCTGGAGGGTGGAAGCTTGACTCTACTTTTTGAGTGTCTTGGTGTTTTTCTGCTTGTCTTTCAGTCTCTGCTTGAGAGTCAGTCTTGTTTCACCCAGCCTGGACATTATAGTCCACTCTTTGGGTTCTTCTACTGGGCCTTTGACTCTGTTGGCATGAGTCCATCCCGGCTCTGCAGCTCACACAGCTGATTCGGTGGTGAGCAGTACCTGAAAGGGACCTTCCCACTTAGGAGTTAGAGGCTGATCTCTCCATGACTTAATCATCATCCAATTCTTGGGAATAATATTATGGATTCTAAAATCCAGGGTGGTAGTTTGAGGAATTGCCCCTTTAGGTCTTAGCCCTTCTAAGGTTTCTGCTATAAACATAACTTATTACTTGGCATCGGCTTCCCCTTCCTCATAGGTGGCAACCTTCTGGGGTGAGGTCAGGAAGGGTAACCCAAACATCATTTCATAGGGTGACACCCCCAGATCTGACTGGGGTTGGGTTTAATTCTTAATAAGGCCAAAGAGACACATTTTATCCATGACATTTGGGTTTCAGTCATTAGCTTAACTAGAGCTGTTTTAAGAGTTTAATTCATTCTCTCAACCTGACTGGAACTCTGTGGATGCCATGGAGTGTGTAATTCCCATTTTACTCCCAGGGCCTGAACAACTTTCTTCAATATCTTCCATGTGAAATGAGTTCCCCAGTCTGAATCAATCCTGTTTGCCATCCCATATCAGGGAATGATTGATTGTAGAAGTGTTTTACTCACAACATTGGCATTGGCTTTTACAGTGGGTACCACCTCTACCCAATGAATCACGTGATCTACTATCACTGGCAAAAACTTCCACCATTGTACCTGGGGAAGCTCGGTAAAGCCTACTTGGATGTTTTGGAAGGGCCCTAATGCTAGTTGTCACCCTCCTCTGGGTGTTTTCCTCATGATTTTCTTATTCACTTGTTAACTTATCACACACTGTTCAGTTATTTGCTTAGCTATTCTGAAAATTCCTATGCAACCCAATCCCTCAGAAATTGATCACTTAGCACTTGTGTACCCCAGTGTTTTGTTCCATGTATGCCTTCCAGCATTTTCTTGGAAAGGGGCTTGCCTGAACATTTGCCTCCCATCTGCTAATATCCATTTCCCTTTGTTGTCTTTCTTGGCTCCTATTTTAAGGAGTTCTTCCTCTTCTATCCCACTGAACACGGGGACTTTTTGCATTTCGCTCATAGGTGTTAATACCATCATTAGTTTTCTGTCTCTGATTCAGTTGCATTTTTAGCTTCTAAATTGCTAAATTGTTCCCTTGCACCTCCTGAGTTGCCCCTTTTTGATGTCCTTTAACATACACCACTGCTCCTTACTCTGGTAATTGTAAGGTTTCTAACTCTTCTAAGATAATTTTTTTGTGAATCAGTCCCTTTCCCTTTGAATTTAATAGCACCCTCTCTTCCCTAATTTTTCCAAAAGTATTCACTATTCGAAAAGCATATTTTGAGTCCTGTAGATATTGTTCCCCTTTTCCATGCTAATCTTTCCAGAGCTCCTTTTAGGGCATACAACTCACACCTTGAGCTGACCAGTTGGAAGGTAACTTTCCCTTTTCTACGGCTACCAACCCTTCATGCACTATAGCGTACCCCATACCCTGCGCTCCTTTATTACCCGTGAAGATCCATCAATGTACAATTGCTTTCCACCTTGGAGTCATTGATCTGTTAGGCCTTCTCTTCCTTTAGTTTCATAGTTTATAACCTCTAGGCAATTATATATTAGTTCCTCATCTGGTTCTCCATCCAAAAACTGGGCAGGGTTGAGTTGGTTACTCACAATCAGCCCTAAACCATTATCTCTTAAGATGGCTTCATACTTTAGCATTCAGGAATCAGTGAGCTATTTCTCAGCCTTTTGGCTCAGGATACTTCTTACTGAGTTTGGGATATATATCTTCAGGTTTCCCCCAAAAGGTTAATGTTTTGCTTTCTGCTATGAGTAAGGCAGTCACTGCCACAGCCTGAATGCAGGTTGGCCACCCCCAGCTGACAGGGTCTATCAGTTTTGATAAACAGGCCACTGGTTTCCCGGATCCTCCCCAGTCCTGGGCTAACACTCCATGTGCTACCCCTCTTTCTACATCTACAAACAGATAGAAGGGTTTGACTAAGGCAGGAAGACTCCGTTCCGGTGCACTGACTAATTTTTCCTTTAAATCTTCAAACTTTTGTTCATCGTCTTTTACTCACCTAATCTCTTCCTCAACTAACTTTTCATACACGAATTGGATGGCCTTCGTGTATCCTTCAATCCATAGCCTACAATATCCCAACAGGCCTAAAAACCTTCTGACTTCCCTCTTAGTTTTTGGTGGTGGGAGTGAGACTATCCCCGTAATTCTCTCAGGGTTCAGCCTCCAGCTCCCTTGACAAATCACGTCCAAGGAATTTTACTTCCCACTCTACAAATTTGAGTTTCCCTTTTGATACTTGAAGTCCTTGGCCCCCCAGAAAATTTAACAACACTGTGGTAGATTCCCAAACTTCTCTTTCTTCCCATCCTGAGAGAAGTAAATAATTTACACATTGGATAAGCTTTGTCTCAGGTTTAATGGAGAAGAGCTGTATTACTTCTCCTCCTAGGGTTTGACCAAAGAGGTTTGGGGGTTCAGAAAACCCTTAGGATAACCCGGTCCACCAAAGTTGTTACTTCCTCCCAGAATCAGGGTCTTCCCATTCAAAGGTAAATATATCCCTACTTTCCTCTGGCAGTGGGCACACCCAAAAAGCATCTTTTAGGTCTGTCATGCTAAATCACTGGTGTGCTGGGGGGATATTACTCAGTAGTGTCGAGGGGTTAGGCACTACTGGGTACGGATTCACTGTTCTTTTGTTCACTTCTCTTAATCTTGGACAAGCCTGTAAGTCCCATCTGACTTCTTTACTGGTAATATGGGTGTATTGTGGGGGGACATACATGGTTCTAAGGTCCCCTCCTCAAGTAGGTCCTGGATCAGTGGCTGCAGTCCTCATCTCTCCTCCAGGGAGAGTGGATACTGTGGTACCCAAACTGGATAGTTCTCATTAACTATTTTCATTACTATAGGTTTCATGTGTAATTTATCTCACTTTTTTGTTTTGGCCCACATCATCTCATGAATTTTCTCCCCATTTTCTTCCCTGACTTGGAGAAGCTTAACTACCATTTTCCCTTTCTCTGGGAGCACTCCAATGTCAAACTGCACCTGTAAATCCTGTCCTAATAAATTTCACCCTGCTTCTGGAACTAATAGAACATCTCCAATTCCTATTTTATTTGTTCCTTCAAACGTTATTTACATTATAACTGAGGCTTTGAAACCTTCCCCTTGTCAAGGTTTGAAAAGACAAGTGTCAGCTAATGAAGGCAGGAGCTGCCCCTGAAATGGAAAATATTAAACTCCCTCCCTCCGGATTGTTATCATTTTGAAATTAAGGGGCCTCTCAGGCACAGATGTGGGAGCAGGAATAACAGTTCTTTATTGAAGAAGAAAAAATAAATAAACAATGCAGTAATACAAAATAATGCTGACAGAGTTGGAAAACAACCTGAAACCTTAGGGGTTTGGGTGTTGCATGCAGTGCAATGAAAATAGTGGCTGCATTCTTCCTGCAGTCTTCCTGCAGACAGGTGTGGTTCTGTTGGAGCAGTGGTCCTGTAGAAGGGTGTAGGTTTCCTCTGAATATCCAGGGGTGGTGTAGATAGGCCTGGTCTACCTCTGGGAATCCAGTGGAAAAGGCTGCTGCTCCCCTGGGAATCCAGTGGAAAAGGCAGCTGCTCCTGTAGGAATCCAGCAGAAAAGGCTGCTACTCCTCTGAGAATCCAGTGGAAGGGGCAGCTGTTCCCCTGGGAATCCCATGGAAAGGCTGTTCTGGCATCCCAAAATCTCAGAATATATCCAGTTAGGAATGCTTGGTTCCTCCCTCTGGGGCAGAGCATCTCACAGTGGGATGATGTATATTAGTCTTGCAATGATATTTAATAGCCCGTTAACAGCCGATGTCTCCCCGGAGGGAGGGCTAGTTTGTGGAAGAGATAAAGAAAAACTGCCCAATTAACAGAAGATAACTGCCACACTTCTAACAGAAAGGAATAGAACACACACATTACCTTGCAGTCTAGGACATTATCCACGCCTCATTCTATTTCCTTCTGCATCACAATGAAACCTTACACACAGTTCTCACTTAAGACTAGGTTCCACTGTGGTACACAACGGCTTTCTCCATCTTTCTGCATTACCCACCAAGTGTAACCAGGTCCTTGAGCAAAAACAATCCCACGGATGGGTTTGTCTTTGCCTGTGGTGGGAATAATCCAAACAGTCTTTCCTAAAATACCTTTCATGTGTACCACAGGGACTTTGTCTCCATCCACTGTGTGCAGGGGTTCAGACTGGACAGGACCAGCTTGATTGATTGACCCTTGGGTGTTGACCATCCAGGTGGCTTATGCTAAGTTCACTTCCCAATTTCTAAGAGTTCCCTCGCCAAGTGCCTTCAGGGTAGTCCTAAGTAGTCCATTGCATTGTTCAACTTTCCCAACAGCTGGTGCATGGTAGGGGATATGGTACACCTACTCAATGCCATGTTCCCTGGCCCAGGTGTTGATAAGGCTGTTCTTGAAATGGGCCCTGTTGTCTGACTCAATCCTCTCAGGGGTGCCATGTCTCCACAGGACTTGCTTTTCCAGGCCCAGGATGGTGTTCCGGGCAGTGGAATGAGGCACAGGGTAGGTCTCCAACCATCCAGTGGTGGCTTCCAGTGTGGTCAGAATGTAGCGCTTGCCTTGGTGTGTCTGGGGCAGTGTGATAGTCAATCTGCCAGGCCTCCCCATACTTGTACTTGGACCATTGCCCACCATACCACAGGGGCTTCTCTCGCTTGGCCTGCTTGATGTCAGCACATGTCTCACAGTCATGGATAACCTGAGAAATACTGTCCATGGTTAGATCCACCCCTCGGTCTCGTGCCCACTTATAGGTGGCATCCCTGCCCTGATGGCCTGAGGCATCATGGGCCCATTGAGCTAGGAATAATTCTCCCTTGTGTTCCCAATCTAGATCTATCTTGGACACCCCTATCTTTACAGCCTGGTCTACCTGTTCGTTGTTTCGGTGTTCCTCATTAGCCCGATTCTTGGGGACATGATCATCCACATGGCGGTCTTTCACAGGTAGCTTCTCCAACTGAATGGCAATGTCTTCCATTCATCAGCAGCCCAGACTGGCTTTCCTCTACACTGCCAGTTGGTCTTTTTCCACATTTCCAGCCAGCCCCACAGAGCATTGGCTACCATCCACGAATCAGCATAAAAGTAGAGCTTTGGCCACTTCTCTCTCTCAGCAATGTCCAGGGTCAGCTGAACAGCTTTGAGTTCAGCAAATTGACTTGATCCACCTTCTCCTTTGGTAGCTTGTGCAACCTGTTGTGTGGGGCTCCCTACGGCTGCTTTCCACTTCTGGTTCATCCCTACAATGTGACAGGAACCATCAGTGAAAAAAGCGTAGCGTGTTTCTTCTGCTGGTAGATGGTTGTAAGGAGGTGCTTCTTCAGCCTGTGCTCTTGTTCCTCTTCATCAGTGAGACCAAAGTTTTCCCCTTCTGGCCAGTTTGTAATTATCTCTAAAATCCCAAGGTGATTCAGGTTTCCAATACAGGCAAGCTGTGTGATCAGAGCAATCCACTTGCTCCATGTAGCATCGGTGGTGTGGTGGGTAGTGGGAAGCTTTCCTTTAAAAATCCACCCCAGCACTGGTAAGTCAGTGTGCCAAAAGGAGTTGTGCTTCCATGCCAATCACCTCCGAAGTGGCTTTAACTCCTTCATAGGCAGCCAAGATTTCCTTCTCTGTGGGAGTGTATTTGGCTTCAGACGCTCTGTAGCTTCAACTCCAAAATCCTAGTGGTCAGCCTTGAGTCTCCCCAGGCAGCTTCTGCCAAAGGCTCCAGGACAAGCCATTGTTCCCAGCTGCAGAGTAGAGCACATTCTTCACCTCTGGTCCTGTCCTGACAGGGCCAAGGGCAACCGCATGAGCGATCTCCTGCTTAGTCTTGGTGAAGGCTTGGTGATGCTTAGGGCACCAGTAGAAAGTGTTCTTTTTGTGGGTGACCAGGTAAAGATGGCTCACAATCTGGCTGTACTTGGAGATATGCATTCTCCAAAAGCCTTTGGCGCCTTGGAAAGCTTGTGTCTCCTTCTTGCTGGATGGTGGAAACATAGCTGTGATTTTGTTGATGACCTCAGGGGGAATCTGACGCCATCCATCTTGGCACTTTGCTCCCAGGAACTGGATCTCTTGGGCAGGTCCCTTGACTTTGCCCTTCTTGATGGCACAACCGGCTTCTAGCAGAATCTGAATAATCCTCTCTCCTTTCTCAAACACTTCCATTGCCATGTTCCCCCACACAATGATGTCATCAATATATTGCAGGTGTTCTGGAGCCTCATCCTTCTCCAGTGCACTCTGGATCAGTCCATGGCAGATGGTGGGGCTGTGCTTCCACCCCTGGGGCAGTCGGTTCCAGGTGTACTGCACGCTGCTCCAGGTGAAAGCAAACTGAGGCCTGCATTCTGCTGCCAGAGGAATGGAGAAAGATGTGTTAGCAATGTCAACAGTGGTGTACCACTTTGCTACCTTGGACTCCAGCTCGTACTGGAGTTCCAGCATGTCCGGCCCAGTGGCGCTCAGCGGTGGAGTCACTTCATTCAATGCACGATAGTCCACTGTCAATCTCTATTCTCTGTCAGACTTGCGCACAGGCCAGATGGGACTGTTGAAGGGTTAGTGGGTTTTGCTGACGACCCCTTGGCTCTCCAGCTCACGGATCATTTTGTGGATGGGGATCACAGTATCTTGATTCATCCGATACTGCCAGTGGTGCACTGTTGAGGTGGCAATCGGCACTTGTTGCTCTTCCATCTTCAGGAGACCTACTGCATATGGGCTTTCTGATAGTACAGGCAAAGTGTTCAACTGCTTGATGTTTTCTGCCTCCACAGCAGCTATGCCAAAAGCCCATCTGAGTCCCATTGTGTTCTTGTAATAGCCATTCCGGAGGAAATCTATGCCCAGATACACGGGGCCTCTGGCCCGTCACAATAGGATGTTTCTTCCACTCTTTTCCAGTCAGGCTCACCTCGGCTTCCAACAGGGTCAATTACTGTGATCCCCCTGTCACCCTGGCAATGGAAACAGGTTCGGCCCCCACATGTCCCAATGGCATTAGGGTACACTGTGCACCAGTATTAACTAAAGCATTGTACTTTTGTTGTTCTGACGTGCCAGGCCATCTGATCAACACTGTCCAGAAAATCCAGTTTTCCCGTGCCTCTCCCTGGCTAGAAGCACGGCCCCTCTAACCCTGGGCATACATGGTAGAGGTACCTTCCAGGGCATCTGACAGATCATACTCAGCAGCTTGGTCATGGGAGGATGAGGCTACCTTCACTTTACTGGAGTTCCCTTGGTTAGTGTTTCTCTCCTTGAGTTGACACACCCGTGCTGCCAGGACAGAACTGGGTTTTCCATCCCACCTTCCCATGTCTTTCCCACGGTCACGCAGAAAAAACCACAGGTCAGCCCGTGGGGTGTACCCTCTCTGTGTAACTGGGGAACGTTGGGCTCTGACTCTGGGGCCTGTGACTTGCACTGGTGCAATGAGGGTACTGTTCCTCCTCACCTCCTCCCTCATCTCCCTCATGTCCTCTCTGAGTTCTTGGACCATGGCACAAAGACATGAGCCTGCATCGGGCCATTGATCACACTCTCATAATTCCTAAGCTTGTTGGCCACAGAACCCAATGTCTCTCGGTTGGTGTCGGCATTAATCATTGCAATAAAGGTGGTGTATTGAGATGCCCCCAGATTTGCCAGGCTCCACAACATTTGCCCTGTGCACCTGACTTTTTCAGGGTCATTATCATGCTGTCCATCCCTCCCAAAGAGTCCCTCCAATACTGCCACTTCTCTCAGCTGTTGGATCCCTTCCTCAAGAGTCTTCCGGCGCATTCTATGGTGGTGGTTCTCCATTCTTTCCCTGTGAACAAACCTCTCCCTGACACTTGTTAAAAGCCACTCCCAGAGGGAAAGGGACCCTGGCTCCCTTACAAAAATCTGATTGATACCTGAATCCTGGGTCAAGGGTCCCAGATTCCTTGCCTTACCACCATCCAATTGGACGCCTGTACCCATCAGATCCCAGACCCGGAGTAACCAGGTCGTATAAGCCTCACGTCCCCATTGTACAATGTCTTTGTGCAGATTACAGAGACTTTCGTACATCAGGGACTCAGTGATGATCACAACCTCTGGTTCCTCTGTGGGTTTTGAGGGCCCTCCCCTATCTGCTTTCATCTTAAATCTCCTTGTTTCCACAGGGGCAACTGCTGCTAGCTGTGTCTGCCTTTGCAATTCAGCTGGAACCTGGACAGTTGTAACATCTGTGGGTTCTACTGCTGCACTATTAGACTCTCCCTCTTCAAGGCAGAGGGAGGGCTTCTCACCAGCTGGGGAAGTGTATTCCTTCAGCATCTGGCCCATCTCATGTATCTCCTTCACCGAACCCCCCACCCAATCTGGGTGGTTTGTATCTGAGGTGGGCTGTGGGGCAGGGTCAGGCTCTGGGGCAGCAGCATCCCTAGACTCTGGTGGTGTGTTAGGTTCTGGGGTAGGTGTCAGGGTAGGTATCCAGGTTAATCTTCCCTTCTCTCTAAATGCTAAATAGAGCAGGCCTATCAGCAACACCAGCCACTGTATGATATCTTTAGTATTTAGAGTGGATCTGAACCCTTCAAAAACTGGTGGGGCAGACCCAAAGAGATGGTTAAAGGGTTGGGAGAAGATTTTTCCTGGTGTCATTTCTTTACAGCAGGTGCCATTGTTAAAGTAACCCTAAAAACATACAGTTAGTTTTGTGCGATAGCTGCGAATCCATGTGCCTGCTTTCCAGAGGAAGTTAAAAATCCATGAATCCCTCACCTTATTCACCAATAAAACAAGCCGGATAACAGACACAGTACCCTTGGTTATAGGACTCATGTTTAGATAAGGGCTTATATATGGGAGAAATACAGCCACGATCACGTGCCACCCAAACCAGGGAAAGCTGGACCACATGGTGTTGCTTAATGAGGTTTCTATAGCAGCACACACACAAAAAATTAGATTACTCAAGAACTGATATTCCCTTTTGGTTTCTGTGCCCTCAAGGCCCACATTGGGCACCAAAATCTGTCTTGGTTTGGAAAGCCAGGAGTCTGCTACGGAAGGCAGGTGCCTTCCCTGAAATGGAGAATGTAAACCCTCCCCATGTCCCCGAATTGTGATAAATTTTAAATTAAGGGGGGCTCTCAGGCAAAAATATGGAAGCAGGAAATAACAGTTCTTTAAAGGGATAAGAAAAAAAAATAAACTATAGAATAAACAATGCAGTACACTGGAACAACACTGACAGAGTGAGAACCCAACCTGACACCCTGTGGGGTGTTGGTAGCAGTCCAATTGGAAATGTGGCTGCAGTCCTCCTGAAGTATCAGGTGTGGTTCTCTTGGAGAGAGGGGAATCTGTAGAGAAGGATGTATTCTTCCTCTGAAGATCCAGTAGAAGAAGGGACAGCTGCTGTTCCTCTGGGGAATCCAGTGGAGAAAGCCGTGCTGGTGTCTCAAAATCTTCTGGATTATATCTGGGTAGCAATGCTTGGCTCCTCCCTCTGGGTGGAGCATCTCATAATGGGATGTTATAGTTCTTATTAGTCATGCAGTGACATTCAATAGCTGTTATCAGCAATGTCCCCTCCTGAGGGATGTGTGAATGTGGTCACTCAAAGAGAGAGATAAAGCAAACTGCCCACTTGACCAAAGGTAATCTGCCGTACAGATGCTAATGGAAAACAACTTGCATTGCAATCTTCAATAGCCCTGCTGTGCCTCTTAATGACAAACCTGCCCTCCCCAAGTGCCCCAACCACCAAGGCCATTACAAGGGGAGGGGAAAGAGGATTATGGGAGACAGATGACAATAACATCACTACACATCTTAACATACACATAATATCTATCTCCACATTGTTGGGTCTCCACATAGAGACCCAACTATGACATTACTCATCTGTAACACCGTGCAATAGTGGAGCCTTGTTCCTACTAGACCTGGCAATGTCCCAGTGGCACCTGTGTCCCATGAGGCCCCATTTGGTCACAGCAGAGCCTTGGCTTAACAACTGACCCTTGTTTCCTTGAGATTCCATTTGTGAAAAAAACGTTCACTCTCCTGTGAAAATGTACAAAGTTTAATAAAAGCTTAATTGGAGACCAGGACCATGGAGCAAAAGTTATTATGGCCAGGTGCATCTTGGCACTCAGCCAGGAGCACCCTGTTACCTTCGGGGATCCCCCTGAAATACCTTTCCCCTTACATCAACCTGTTGCATATTCAGAGACCCTCATGCATATTCATAAACTACTTTACATATTCCAGGAAAGATTTTACATGGCCCCTCCTTGGGTCTGCCTTTTCAGAGCATGTGTGTTTCTTGGCTGTGGTTTTGGCTCCTTCTCTTTATCACCTCCAGTTTTTGGGCCTTGGTCCACTCTGCCTTCAGACGGTGAGTACTGATAGTTGGCAGATCTGTACAGGTGTCCTCATCTTGTGTGCATTGGATGTTATCCCAACCAAGCAGGCAGTTTAACACAAGCAGCTATTCCACTAAGCTTAATTAACAACAGAAATAAGAACGATATCTTTACAACAAAGTTACTTTAACATCACACATATAAAATCCATTTTAATATTTGCAAAAAGCCAATATTATGATATTTATCTATAACAGGGTGAAGGAGCCCTGGCACAGGCTCTGGCCCTGGGGGACACGGGGACGCTGCCGGGGTGTCCCTGTCCCCCTGTGCCACCCCTAGGGCCCTGGCCCTCCGTCCCCATGTCAGGATCTGGGGTCAATCTCGTGGAACATTCTCTGGGGGAGGCTGCGGGCCCGGGGGCGGGGGGACCTGGGGAAACAGGGGACCCTGCTGTGCACGAGCAGGGTTGGACTGCTCTGGGGGGAACTGTGACGGGGGCCGGGGCAGAGCGACCCCCCCAGGGACCTCACACAGCCCCCGTGATGTCACACAGCCCTGTGATGTCACACCACCTCTGTGATGTCACACAGCTCCTGTATTGTCACGCTGCCCCTGTGATGTCACACTGCCACCTGTGATGTCACGCAGCCCCTGTGATGTCACACAGCTCCAGTATTGTCACACTGCCCCTGTGATGTTCCACTGCCACCTGTGATGTCACACAGCCCCTGTGATGCAACACTGCCCCTGTGATGTCACACAGCTGCTCTGTGATGTCACACTTCCATCTGCAATGTCACACAGCCCCTGTGATGTCACACTGTCCCAATGATGTCACACTTCCATCTGCAATGTCACACAGCCCCTGTGATGTCACACAGCCACCTGTGATGTCATGCAGCCCCTGTGGTGTCACACAGCCACCTGTGATGTCACACAGGCCCTGTGATGTCACACTGCCTCCTGTGATTTCACAAAGTCCCTGTGATGTCACACTGCCCCTGTGATGTCAAAATGCGCTTATGGTGTCACACAGACCCCTATGGTGTCACACTGCCCCTGTGATGTCACAAAGCCATCTGTGATGTCACACAGCTCCTCTGATGTCACACGGCCCCTGTGATGTCACGCAACCACTGTGGTATGTAATGCCGCCTCCATATGATGTCATTCAGCTGCTGTGTGATGTCACAGTCACCCTATGAAGTCACAGCCTTCTCTGTGACATCACACAGCTGCTCTGCGATATCATAATCTACGTCACAACCCACATTGTGATATCACAGAGCCACCATCTATGATGTCACAGCTAGCTCTGTGATGTCACACCCCACTCCGGGCTCTTACACAGCCCACTCTGTGCTGTCACACAGCCCCTTGCTGACATCACAGCTGCTCTGTGGCTCTGTGAAACAGCTACAGAGGTGCTGCTGTGACACAGTCCCCTAGGGGACATCCCACCGCCCCTGCCAGTGCTGAGCCCCTGTGAGCTCTGTCTGTGCCCTGCTGGTGTCCCTGAGGGGCCCTGGCAGTGCCCCAGCCCTGCTGGGCTGTGCACAGGAGCTGCTCCTGGCCAGAGCTGTCTCTCTGCAGCGCTGCCCTTGCCAGGAGCTGCCTCTGTGCCAGGAGCCTGGCCCAGCTCAGCAGCACAGACACAGCACAGGGATTTTAATGACCCTCTGGGGCTTTGGTCCTCTTTGCATCAGACTCAGTCCCTCAGAGAGGGCTCAAAAAACTTCTCAAGACCTCAAAGTGAGATTGAAACACTGAAGTTTCTTTAAAGAGATCCCTGTGAGGGACAGGACTGACAAAGTGTTCCCAGGTTCCAGGTAGAGCAGAACACTGGAGGCAGTGATGACAGCTGGGGACAAACAAGGCAAAGGTGTCTCTGGTGCTGAGCAAACCTGGATGTGTTTCAGGAATGCAAAGGGCCAAGGCCTGAGCCCCAGCTCCTAGCCAGGCAGATGCTGTCCCTCCCTCCTTGCTCAGGGCTCTTCCTGGGATGGGCACTGGCATGTGGGGATGTGCAATGCCAGGGGCAGGAGCATGGGGCGGCCCCTGCCAGGCTGCTGAGCAGGGACAAGGAGGCAATGAGGCCCCAGGCCTGCAAGGGTCACTTGTCCCTTCGTGGCCTCAGGCCCAGGCCCAGCAGCCATGGCCAAAGTGCTGCCCAAGTTGGCTCTGTCAGGGCTGTCTTGCGGCTGCTGCCCATCCCTGTGCCCTCTGCAGCCCAGGCTGTGCTACGGTGTCCCTGCCCTGCGCCTCTGTCCCTGCAGGCTGTCGGCATCCCCCGGCTGCCCCACCTGGCTGGGCCCTTCCTTTGCTGACAGCTCTGCCTCCTGCCTGCCTCTGCCTGCCCACACAAAGCCTTGGGCTGCTCCAGGCTTCTTCTGGGGATGTGCTGCACCACAGCCCTGCCCTGGCAGGAATATTTCTTTCTCCTGGTGCCCAGGCTGGACCTCCCCAGCTGCCCTTGGTGCTATTGTTTCCTTCTCATGGTTATATCCTCTATGAAGAAAAGCTCCAGCCTCTCTGAAACCACCCTTCAGCCCCTGCCAGACTACGCCTTTTCTATCCTCAGTCTCCACACCACTGAGCCCAGAACCTGCAGCCTCTCCCTGCTGGTTATGTCATAAGGCCTCCAAACCCCATCTTGGGAGATGTTTGGGTCCTCTCCAAGGTCTGTGAAAATGGGGAAATAGATATCAAAGGTATTTTCAGGCAAATCTTGCAGGGGCAGAACAAGGGTCAATATCTCTAATGTGAATGAGGCTGGATTTACATTTCTTAGAAGGAAGAAATAATTTACAATGAGGAGAGTGGAACAAAACTGCAACTGTTTTTCCATAGAAGTGGATGCCACATCCAAGGAATTTTCCAGGAGCAGGAGCTTTGTGCAACCTGACATAGGGAAATGCTTTCCCTCCCCAAGGATGGAATGAATGGGTGAACAATGTATGCTCTACTGATTGTGCTTTTTTTTTGCACTGAAGAAATGTGATATTTTCTAAAAGTACTAGTCTATACATTTTTTTCCAAATTCCTGTTGTGTGGGTTCTTTGCTGTGCTGGGTGACCTCACAAGGCTTCTGGCCAGAATGTCATCTGAGGGCAGCCAGGCTGCTGCAGCAATTCAGAGGCATCTCCCTAATAATTTTAATAACCAGATGATAACAACCCACTGAAGCTTGAACAGAACTTGTTCATCTTTAAGCAGTTTAAGCAATCATTTTAGGAAAAAAATGTATAGACTAGTACATTTAGAAAATGTCACATTTCTTCAGTGCAAAAAAAAGCACAATCAGTAGAGCATATATTGTTCATCCACTCAGCTTGGCACACCACTGAACTGCTGCACCAGAAGACGGGCACTATCCTGTCCTGTATTTCCCTTTGGCATTCTCTCTCAGAGCGCAGATGAGACAAAACCAAAAATCTCAACTTTAGTCATTCTTTACGTTCAAAGGAAATTCAAGAATCTTCTGCAGTGGCCAATGCTCTGCACGATGATGAACTCTTTGCAGAGGCCAATGCTCTGCGGGTGTAGGAATTCTCCGCGCAGACCAACACTCTGCGAACAATTCCCTTTGCGAATCGCCCGGTGCAGCCGCCTGCAGGAGCCCAGGCTGCGCACACCCAGCCAGGGCCGCATTCTCAGGCAGCTGAGGCCGTGCCGCTTTCACAGACGCTGACGCCGTGTTCGCGGTTCCCAGGCACCCGCGGCCCCCGGCAGCCGCCGCCGTTTCCTGGATCCTGCCCCTCCCGGCCCCGGACGCTTCCCCAAGATGCTGCCGGGGCTCGGGGGCTTCGTCTGCACGGGCTGGGGCTTGGCCTCCCCTGCAGGACAAGGTGGGGGGGGTTCCCGGGGGTCGTGTCCCCCCCGGAAGCGTGTGTGAGTCCCCCATGTCCCCCCCAAGTCGGGGTCACCCCCTTTTCTCTGCCCAGAGCTCCTGAGACACCTCCTGCTGCCCCCTGGGAGGGGCTTTGTGGAGCCCCCCGGGACCCCCTTGAATGCCCATTCCTGGGCACTGGGACCCCTCCGCATCTCCTTCCCCAGCTGCAGGACCCCCTCCACCCCCTTATCCTTCCCCGACACCCCCTGCACCCCCTTTCCTGGGTATTCTCCTCTCCTAGCCCCTGGATCCCCCGTTTCCATGAGCCCGGGGATCCCCAGACCCCATTCCCGGCCAGCCCGGGGCACCTCACCACCAGGCCTCCCTTTGCCCGGTGACCGGTGAC
The DNA here is from genome assembly GCA_021963965.1 of Artemisiospiza belli. Lineage (NCBI taxonomy): Eukaryota > Metazoa > Chordata > Aves > Passeriformes > Passerellidae > Artemisiospiza > Artemisiospiza belli. Next base: position 704,626 of record JAKDEW010000051.1, on the reverse strand, counting down.
GCCACTGCAGACTCGGGCCACCATTGGTGGGCAGCAAAGAGCGACGCCAATGGCGGGGCCAGAGGTGGCTCAGGGGGTGCCGCGCCTGGGGTGGTGAAGGGCCTTGAGCTGTGAGGGGCCGTGAGGGTCTGTGAGAGGCCATGAGGGGCTGTGAGGGACTGTGAGGGGTGTTGAGGGGTCATGATGGTCTTTGAGGGTCCATGAGGGGCCATGAGGGGCTGTGAGGTGTCACTCTTGCACCAAGAATGACACAGGTACTGGCAGGAGGCAGTATTGCAGAAAGACTAAAAGAAGGTTTTATTCAAGAGAACCATGCGGTTTTTATAGAGTGATACAATATATTCTATTTGATTGGCTGGTTAACAGAACCACATTCTTTATACACTGTCCTTGAGAAGAAGAGAAAGATGAAGTAGAACACCACCTGCAGATTGTTTATACATAAGTTCTCACATTCTTTCAACTTGCTAATAATTCTCACAAGCCGCTGTGAGAAACGCTTGCTGTTTCTCCATCTCTGTCCCATGGCATCCACAGTGAGGGGCTGTGAGGGGTCTTGGGGAACTGTAAGGGAGCCATGAGGGGTCATGAGGGGCTGTGAGGGGCCATGTGGGGTCATAAGGGTCTGTGAGGATCCATGAAGTGCTGTCAGGGGCTGTGAGGGGTCTTGGGGAACTGTGAGGGGCCATGAGGGGCCTGTGAGGGACCATGAGGGACCTGTGAGGGACCATGAGGGGCTGTGAGGGGCCATGAGCTGTTAGAGGCTGTGAGGGGCCATGAGGGGCCATAAGGGGCCATGGGGAACTGTGAGGGAGCTTTGAGGGGCCATGAGGGGTCATGGGGAACTGTGAGGGAGCTGTGAGGGGCTATGAGGGGCCATGAGCTGTGAGAGGCTGTGAGGGGCCATGAGGGGCAATGGAGAACTGTGAGGGAGCTGTGAGGGGCCATGAGGGGCCATAAGGGTCTGTAAGGGGCTGTGGGAGGCCAGGCTCTTCATGGAACCAAGGGTCCATTGTGACACTGCGGAACCAAGGAGATCATTGTTGACAGTGCAGAACTTCATGGAACAAAGGGGCTATTGGGGCACAGCAAGGCCTTGTGGAACCAAAGGGACCATGGTGACACTATGGAACCTCATGATACCACAGGTCCGTTGTTACACAGCAGCCACAGCAGGGCCACAGAACCAAGGAGATCACACTACACAACCTCATGGAATCAAGGCACCCATGTTACACCAATGAACCTCATGGACCAAAGGGTCCATTGTGACACTGGAACCAAGGAGACTCTTGTTGGCAGCCCTACAAATTTATTGGTTTAGTTAGGGTGAGTTTAGAGTTATCTTTTTTAGTGGAATTGGAGAATACTACAGCAAATAGCAGTGTTGACCTCATTGTCAAATGTACATGGCAAAGCATTAAGGGACACCTATTATCATAGAAATTTGTGCTAAGTAAAATAATTTACTTGTTTCTAGAAAAGGGGGAAATAAAACAGGGGATTGGAAATTTAACTCAGGGTAGAAAGCAATTTTGGATTTTTTTGTTTAGTCTTTTAACTTGTGTGCTTAGCAAAAAGCCTGCAGAGAGAGAACAAAGGAGACACAAGGCTACTCAGAAAATATTGTATTTGATTTGCAGAGTGCCCAGACGAAGGAAGGAACAATGAATCTGCCTCCATGTTCCCAGAAGGCTAATTTATCAATTTGTTACTATATTATATTAAAGAATACTATACTAAACTATAGTAAAGAATACAGAAAGGATACAGACAGAAGGCTAAAAAGATAATAATGAAAACTTGTGACTCTTTCCAGAGCCCCGACACAGCTTTATCCTGATTGGCCAATAAGTCAAAACAATTCACATTAAACCAATGAAACAATCTCCAAACACATTCCAAAGCAGCAAAACATTGGAGAAGCAAATCAGATAATGATTGTTTTCTTTTTTCCCTGAGGCTTCTCAGATTCTCAGGAGAAAAATTCTGGGTGAAGGGATTTTTCAGAAAATAGGAATGTGACAAGAAAGAAAAGCTAATGAGAGATGAGAAGAGGCTCCCTGCTGACTTTGAGACGGAAGCAAACAGAAAAACTGAATCTGCGTTATAAACACCACATTACAACTATGTGACTGAAAAACTGTACAGGCTCATAAAATTGATACATTTAATACATATGCATGATTTTATGCAAATGCAACATTATACAAATGCAACATTAGGGGATAAAGTAGACTCAGGAATTTTGGGGGTGCTCATGTCCTTGGGGAGCATGTCCAGCAATGAAATAAATAATTCTAGCTTTACAACTTTTACAAGTTGTGGATTTTTTTTCACAAATCATCCCCACTCTGGTCTGCTACACCACTTAGACCAATTCAGGCAGTGAGACAATTGAACCAGTTCAACTAGATAAACCAGTTAAACTTGTTCATTTAGATGAACCAATTAAACCAGTTGAACCAGTTATAAACTCATTGTGGAACCACTTAAATAATTTAAAACATTTAAACCAGCTGAGTTAGATAGACTGGATTAAATTACCTAAATTAGAGAAATCAATTAGACAATTCAGCCAGTTAAACCAGTTACCCCAGCTAAAGGTGCCAGGCCCTGGGGGACTTTGCCCCGGATTCACCACCAGGAAGTTGGTTCTATTTAACCACCAGGAAGTTGTAATTTAGGATTTTTCCAGACAGAGGAGGGATTTGCCTTCCCCAGGACATTTCCAGCACCAGTGGAGACCCAGAAGGTGCTCAAATGGGGAGACCACAGGGAAATTTGGGGGCTGGGGTGGTGATGCTGGATCCAGAGTCTACCTGGATCCAAGGAGACCAAGGTGGAGATTCTGGATCCAAGGAGTGCTGAGGAAAGCCCGGGACTGAGGAAACCCCAGAGCTGAGGAGAAGATTTCAGTGCTGAGGAGACCCTGGATCCAAAGAGACACCGAATTTGAGAGGATTCCAGATCCAATAAATTTCCAGAGACAGGAACAAGATTCCAGAGCTGAGAAGATTCTGAATCCAAGGAGACCCCAGATCAGAGGAGAAGTTTTCAGTGCTGAGGAGACCCTGGATCCAAAGAGACACCAAATCTGAGAGGATTCCAGATCCAAAGAGATTGTGGATCCAATAAATTTCCAGAGACAGGAACAAGATTCCAGAGCTGACAAGATTCTGAATCCAAGGAGACCCCACAGCTGAGGGAAAGATCCTGGATCCAAGAAGAAGATTCTGGAACAAAGAGACTCTGGAGCTGAGGAGGAGACCTTGGAGTGAGAAGATCACAGATTCAAGGAGACTCCAGAGCTGAGAAAATTCTGTCTCCAAGGCCAAGATCCCAGAGCTGAGGAAACCCCAGACAGGAGGAGTAGATTCTGTCCCCCTGGAGCAGCCAATCGTGTGCCAAGATGTGGAATTTCCTGGAGAGGACCGTGGAGATCCAGATATCCAACAGCACCCAGAATGTCACCCTGGAGAACCCCAGATGAGGGGAAGGTGCAGGAGGACCCCTGGGGTGCAGGGTGTGTGGTGGTTTTAGTTTGAAATTGGGTGGAAACATCAATTTTGTGTTGTGGTTTAGGTTTGCTAATTTAAGATTTTTTTAATTTGAATTTTTTTTGCTGGTATACTAAAGAATGTGGTAGGTTTGGTGTTGGCTGATTACTGATACACTTACTTTTTGTTGTGAGATAGGATTAGGAGAAAGGTAAAGCAGGTTTAAAACTTCAAGAGGGTATAAAGAAAATTTTATTAAAAGTAATTAGAAGGAAAAAAGTAGTAAAAACTAAAACAAACTTTTTAGAACACTTTTCTTCTTCTCACAACTTTTGTTCCTCACTGATAATGTAAAGAAATTACACTTAAGATTTTTAGTTAGTTTATAATTTGTAAAATAGTTTTTCTTTAGTTTATTGAGGGAGAAAAGTCTTTTTTGTTAAGGTTATGGAGACTTTTTTATAAGAGACAAAGGAAACAGTTTTTTTGTGGTTCTTAATTTGTTACAAACAGCAGTTGTTTGGGGAATTTTGCTATGATGAAGTTTTTCTTATCGTTATAAGCATCTTTATAGCTTGTTGATGGGTTATGTTGATTTAAGGGGTATTGTTTTAAAGATGTGTTGTTTAAAGGTGAAAATTCTCTTTATTTTTTTTTTAATTATTTTTATTTTTAGGAATAGAGATTTTCTTTTTTTTTGGAACTATAGGACTACTTTTTTTCTGTTTAACTTTTTCTAGGATTACACTTATTTTAGCATTTGTTTATTTTAGTATGGAGGCTTTTGTTTGCTATCAACTTGATACACTTTTATCTCTTTATATCTTTATGTGCTATAAGGAAAAAGAGTCTTTTCTCTATAGCTTATAAGAGGATTTTAGCTCTAAAAAGCAAATAATTTATTTTTCTTTCTTATTTGGGACTTCTACACCAACTTTGATGTCTTCATGCTGTTCTTTTACATGTTTGTATTTCGGGGTTTTTTCTCATTTGAGAGAGGATTGAGGCACTGGAAGGGTTAACATTACATTGAATTTGACTCCATGTTCTCAGAAGGCTGATTTATTATTTTATAATATTATATTATATTATCTCAGAATCTCTGCTGATCACAGTGACCCCAAGTGTCAGAAAGTCTCTTTTCCCAGCCCGGCAGTAGAAGAAGGAGTCAAAATTCTTCTATTCTTGTTCTTAAGGTTGTTTGTTGGTTTTTTATCTATAATTTTTTTTTTTGCTCACCAAGGTCTGTCTGGCAGGTTGGGTTGAGGCACATTGCCCGTCCTTGGGGTGGTGCTATCTTTTTATACTCAAAACTATGTGTACAATATTTACAATAACTTCTAAATGCTTATCACCTATGTTAGACAGTGACTTTTTACTCTAAACTAATCTAAAAATGCCAACATCACTTAAAAGATGGAGGAAGAAGGGAAGGGAAGGGAAGGGAAGGGAAGGGAAGGGAAGGGAAGGGAAGGGAAGGGAAGGGAAGGGAAGGGAAGGGAAGGGAAGGGAGGGAGGGAGGAAGGAAGGAAGGAAGGAAGGAAGGAAGGAAGGAAGGAAGGAAGGAAGGAAGGAAGGAAGGAAGGAAGGAAGGAAGGAAGGAAGGAAGGAAGGAAGGAAGGAAGGAAGGAAGGAAGGAAGGAAGGAAGGAAGGAAGGAAGGAAGGAAGGAAGGAAGGAAGGAAGGAAGGAAGGAAGGAAGGAAGGAAGGAAGGAAGGAAGGAAGGAAGGAAGGAAGGAAGGACAAAGCACACTTAAATTCTTCTCTCTTGGGGCTTCAAGCTCTCATTCTAAAAATCTCAAAAATCAATTTTTCGCCCCATGACAAACTAACTATTATTCTACTTAAACTCTCTTGACTTGTAATCCTTCCTATAAAGGCTGGTAATTGTTTTTTCCAAGGACTAAATCAAAGGCACAGGGGTCTTGGGCTCTGTGCCAAGGTCTCTGAGCCCCCCAGGCAGGGGCTGGAGCCCTCCACGGCAGCCAGAGGAATTTCCTGGGTTCCCTCAATATTATATTAAAAGAAATTATATACTAAAACTACAGTAAAGAAAGAGAAATGATATATCAGAAGGCTGGAAATGAATGAATCATAAAAACCTGTGACTGACCAGAGTCCTGAAACAGCTGGACTGGGATTGGTCATTAATTAAAAACAATTCACATTCTGGGTAAACAATTCTCAAAATCACATTCCAAAGCAGCAAAACAGAGAGAAGCTGAGGCTTCCCAGCTTCCCAGGAGAAGAAATCCTGGCAAAGGGATTTTCCATAAAATCTCACAGTGAAGCTGTTTGGCTTGGTTTGGCTGAGTTGGGGGTTGAGGTTGGGGTTTGCTGCTTTTTTGTTGATTGGAAAGGAAAGAGAGAATTTTGAGGGTTTTTGGTTTTTAACATGTGTGCTTCACAGAGTTGTGCCCAGCTTCTCAGTGGTTCAGCAGCCCATCAGTTACACAAAAAGCTTTGCATCCCTCCCCTGAAGTTTCCTCCCATTCCAAACAGGACAGGGTGGTGTCGCAGACATATTTTATGAAAAATCTTTTCATTAAGATTTTTTCTCTTGAGAAGTTGAGAGACTTAAAACTAAATGTAAACAACAATTATTTGCTGCTGTAGAATGCAGCAAGTGCATCTTTGATTGGTTTCATGTAGTTGTTTTTAATTAATAGCTAATCACGGTCCAGCTGTCTCAGACTCTCTAGTCAGTCAGAAGATTTTATTATCATTCTATCCTTTTCTAGTCTTTGCTAGCTTTCTGATGAAATCTTTTCTTCTATTCTTTTAGTAAGTTTTAATATATAATTTTCTTTTGATATAATATATATAATAAAATAATAAATTTGCTGCTGTAGGATGCAACAAATGCATCTTTGATTGGTCTCATGTAGTTGTTTTTAATTAATCGCTAATCACAGTCCCACTGTCTCAGACAAGATTTTATTATCATTCTATTCTTTTCTATTCTCTGGCAAATTTCTGATTAAATCTTTTCTTCTATTCTTTTAGTAAGTTTTAATATATAATTTTCTTTTAATATATATCATAAAATAATAAATCAGCCTTCTGAAACATAAAGTCAACATTCTCATCTCTTCCCTCGTCCTGAGACCCCTGTAAACACCACCACAGGGTGGGGTCATCATCCCACGATGGGAGCATCTCCTAGGGCTTGGTCCATCTCCTATTTGTCCCCCAGTGCTCCCAGCACTTCGCAGCAGTGCCCCCAGCACCTCCCAGCAGTGCTTCCATCACCTCCCAGTTCTCCCATCACCTCCCAGTGCTCCCAGCATGTGCCAGCAGTGCCCCCAGCACCTCTCAGTGCTCCCAGCCCCTCCCAGCAGTGCTCCCATCAGGTCCCAGTGCTCCCAGCACCTCCCAGCAGTGCTCCCATCACCTCCCAGTGGTGGTGAGACTGTCTCGTGCTGGTTCCACCACCTGCCACTTGCTCCACGATGATCTGCTGGTGTGTGACCGTGTTCACAGGGGTCCGAGAATGAGGGAAGAGATGAGGATTTGACTCCATGTTTCAGAAGGCTTGATTTATTATTTTATGATATATATTATATTAAAATATACTAAAAGAATAGAAGAAAGGATTTCATGAGAAGGCTAGCTAAGAATAGAAAAAGAAAGAATGAATAACAAAAGGTTCTTTCTCAGAAAGAGAGTCTGAACCAGCTGACTGTGATTGGCCATTAATTAGAAACAACCACATGAGACCAATCACAGATGCACCTGTTGCATCTCACAGCAGCAGATAGCCATTTTTTACATTTTGTTCCTGAGGCCTCTCAGGTTCTCAAGAGAAAAAATCCTAAAGAAAGGGTTTTTCATTAAAAAATGTCTGTGGCATTGGTGGTCTCACCATGCTCCCCTGATGGCACAGCCCCGTTTCTCCTCCCCAGGACCTACTTCTACAGTGGGCACAGCTCCGTCTCCCCAGCCCTTCTGTGCCCCCAGGCTCCTCTGACACCTGCCAGTTCTCCAGCCCCCTGTTCCATGGCTGTTGTGGAGTCCTGGTCTATGAGGCCACCACCTTCACCGTGGCCATCTTCTTCTCCAGCCCCCTGGACTACAACCCCTTTGCCATGGAGCTGGGCCTGGAGCTGTCCCTGGTCAAAGCTCACCTGGGCAGCTTGGAGGACACCTACAGCCGCATGTCCCAGATGAGGACGTCCTTCACCACCAACGGGAGCACTGCGTGCTGCCACATCACCCTGGACACCTGCCAGGAGCCCGTCCAGGTGAGTGTTGGCCACGCCAAGGTGACAGCCACCATGTCCAACACACGGAGGTCCATTATCAGGGTGGTTCTGCAGGAGCAGGAGTGCTCAGGGAAGGAAGCTGGAGAGAGGCTTCCATGCTATGTGACAGCAAAGGAATTAATTTAGTTTTTACTGGGCTTGTGAACAGAGAAACCAAGCACACAAAAACTGCTTTTCCCAGCAAGAACAGTTGGAAGAGAAGAAGAAAACATCCAGCTCAGGAATGTAGGAATAGACAAAACAAACCAAACAAGGCCTGAATCTGGGCTTTGTGGTAATGGGTAAGTTGTAATATGTAAATTGCTTACTTGTAAAATTGTGTGTACACAAATGGTTAGGAGTTTCCTTTGTGTGACCTCAGGTCTGAATAAATTATGCCTTTTTAAACCAAATCAGTGTTAAGAAGGCTTGTTCCAACATTATGGAGTTTTTGTGGCAGCCAGAAGATCAGCCTAGAGCTTCAATGAATCTACAGATCTCTAGCCAGTGCTGAGGAATTTTCAGGGAGAACCTCAACTTTAGACCTTCAGGGACTCGAGGCAAGATCCCTGGCGTAAGTGAAGGCATCATTTAAATTATTTTCCTTTGGGTTATTGACAAGGGATGCAAATCCCCGCACAGTTACTGGTAAGTTTCAGAACCCAGGAAATTCCTCTGGCTGTCTTGGATGGCTCCGGCCCCCTGCCCAGGGGGCTCAGAGACCTTGGCACAGAGCCCAAGACCACTGTGACTTGGATTTTGACCCATGGAAAAAAAACTTTCAAACCTTATATGAGGATCTGCAAACCACGAAATTCTAAGCAGAATAATAGTTTGTCATGGGGTGAAAAATAGATTTTTGGGGTTTTTAGAATGGGGGTTCGGGAGGCAAGATGGAGGAATCTGGGTGTGTCCAGTCTTTCTCCTTCTTCTTCTTGGCCTCCATCTTCTGCTGTGATGGTGGCACTTTTGGATTGGTTTAGACTAGAAGCTCACTGTCTAACATAGGTGATAGGTATTGGGAAGTTTTGGTAAATAATGTACATGTAGTTTTTAGTATAAAAAGATAACACCACCCCGAGAGTGGCCAGAGTGCCTCTGTCTGACCTGCTGAACAGACCTCAGCAAGCCAAGAGAAAGAATTTTATAGATAAAAAAATACTGCCCTTCTCTGCTCTGGCTTCTGCTGTCAAGATGATGGGCTGAACCTCCTCACCTCACTGGCACAGGGATTCTTCAAGCCCCGCAGAAAGAACTGTAAATGCCCTTTCCCAGGAGCTGTCAGCAGCTGTGCGCAGCCAGAGTGTGCAGGAGCTGTGCTGGCTGCGTTCAAGCCAGCTCACAGCCTCACTTCTTGTGCCCACAGGATGGAAGCCAATGTGTGCCTGGCACAGGGATGTACTTGATCTCTTACTCCTCACTTTCCTGTTAAAGTGTTGGAACCCAGGAATTCCTCTGGCTGCCCTGCAGGACTCAAGACCCTGACAGAGGGCTCAGAGACCTTGGCACGGAGTCAAAACCACCTGTGTCTTTGATTTAAGCCCTTGGAAAAAACAATTACCAACCTTATATGAGGATTCACAAGCCATGAAAGTTTAAGTAGAATGATAGTTAGTTTTTTCCAAGATAGAAAAGTAGAATTTTAAGATCCTTAGAATGGGGGTTCAGGAGGCAAGTTGGAGGAATCTGGGCGTGTCTTGTCCTTCTTCTTTCTTCTTCTTAGCCTGCATCTTCTGGGTGATGTTGGCACTTTTAGATTGGTTTAGAGTAGAAACACGCTGTCTAAAATAGGTATTGGGAAATTATTGTAAATAATGTACACATGGTTTTTGGTATAGAAGATAACACCACCTCTGAAGGAGGTCAGTGTGCCTCAACCTGACCTGCGAGACAGACCTCCATGGGTTGGAGAAAGAATGATGTAGATAAGAAATAATAAACAACCTTGAGAATGAGAGCCAAGGAATCCTGAGTCATTCTTTAGCTGGGAAAAGAGACTCTCTAACACATCTTGCGGTCAGATGACCACAGAGACCTCTGAGATTAGGGGCAGTCACCCCTTGGAGAAAGTCTTGATCATCTTCTCAGCTTTGCATCCCTCAGGTGACAAAAGAAAAGCCTGAGGCACTCAGCTTCCTGGGAAAGAGGCTAAGCATCTGGCCATCCTAAAGCAGCAGGAGTCAGACAGCAACAGCCCTGCAGCAGAGTGCAATTTCACACTCAATATCCACAAATCACTCACCTTTCCCTATTGGAATATGAATCCCAATATTGCCAGTTAGATTGTGCCTGGGCCAGTCTGACCCTTGCTGCTGGGCCAAAGGCAGCAACTGTGGTATATCACCCCAGAGATACCTTTAGCTTGCTGGAGGTTGCAGCTGGGCACTGAACAAGTCCAGGCTTGTTACGAACTCCGTTTACCTCAGGAGAAAGGCTTCAGGCGAATGGTGAGGAGGAAAAGGAGATAGATTCTGCTGGAGGGTTTATATCCAGAGGTTTATTCCATCGTTACAGAGGTCTGAATGTGAGCAACTGCTCCAACAGAATCCTGACCGCATGGCCTGATCACCTTTTTAAGCTCAGGGACAGGGGAAGGGGAGGGAACAGGTGAGCACCCAACCAGGTGAGAGGGGCAGGGTCTCAGGGGGGGATGACACCTAGACAGGCCAATCGCCCCTGGGCCTGAGGGGCATCCTTTGAACTTGACCAACCACACGATGCCTTGCTGGAATGTTAAACCTGATTGACAGCCCAGCAGGGGGCGAGGGGGGAAGGGGAAGAGAGGTATTGGCACACCTGGGGAAGGAAGTTTACAACACACTGCAACATTTCCCTCAGCAACAAAGAAGTCCTTGCAGCCAGGAGGAAGAGAGTGATGACCACCGACCCTATAATGATATCTTGGTGAGACTTGTGGAAGCATGGAGGATTGGTAAGTGAAGGAACAGAAGCTGTTGTGGTAAAAGGGACATTCTGGAGAGGGGAAGTTTGGAGCAGAATAGGCCCTTAGAGCCAAGCCAGATTCTGTCTGTTGAACCTTTCCATGTCATGGTGTTGGCAGCTGGGCAGCCTTGGCCCAAAGCCGATGGGCACTGGCTGTGCAGGGAGGGAATCACTCAGCATGTGTGCATGTTTCTGCTTAGGAGCTGGATGCACTGCCTAGCAGGAGAAAATGACAGGGAGACAGTCTGCAGCTGCCCCAGGTCCTGCAAAGACCCATGCCCTGTGGGCACCCCCTGCTGGGGCTGTGCATTAGTTCTGGCAGCACCACTCTCCCCTTTCCATCATGCTGGGCCAGGAGAGGAGCAGAAGGCTCTCCTGGCACTGGCAGCTGTGTCCCTGCTGCCAAAGGCTGGGCTGAAGTGCACCCTGATCCCCAGCATCTCAACTGCCCGGGCACATGCCATGGGGCAGGCCAGGCTCCCCTGCCTCACTGGGGCTCTGGGGGGCCCGGCAGTGTTTCCTGGGTGTGCCCCAGTGCCACAGCTCACCTGGGACACTTGGATTCAGGACAGCACTGAGGGCAAAGTTCCCCACTCTGTCACTCTTGCTTGGATGCTGAGATCCACATGGCAATGTCCCTGGGCTCCCCCTCAGCATGCTCAAGGGTATCAAGGAGCTCTCCTGTCCCTCTTGGCCTTTCAGGCTCTGCACCTGTACCCCATGCAGCAGATGATTCATGTGACAGGAGACTTTGGCACAATTGAGCACTCAAACAAAACAACAGGTCTACCCCAGCTCTGGCGGGACAACAGGTCTACCCGGAATCTGGAGGGGCAACAGGTCTAACCCGTCTCCGTAGAAATGCTAGGTCTACCCCAGCTCCAGAGGGACACCAGGTCTACCCAGAATCCGGAGGGAAACCAGGTCTACCCAGAATCCGGAGGGACAACAGGTCTACCCCAGCCATGGGGGACACCAGGTCTACCCAAGCTCCGGGGGGACAACAGGTCTACCTCGCTCCAGCAGGACTTGGTCCAATTTCGGCGGGTGCCAGGTAGACCTGTTGTTGCGGCCAGCTCCACAAGTTCACCAAGGGGGCACGAAAGAGCGGATCCGGAGAGGCGAGAGAGAAGGGTGAAAGAGGATCCGGAGAGGCTGAGAGAGAAGGGCCAAAGAGGAGCCTGAGAGGCTGAGAGAGAAGGGCCAAAGACCATCCTAGAGTCACTCGCTGGCCGAGGCCAGGTGGACACAGAAGCTGCCAGCATGTCCTGCTCCACCCTGGCTTCTGCCGGCCCATTTGCAAGGGGGGATGGCCCCCCTGGGCACTGCTGGCGGCCGAGGCGACGGCCCTTCATCCCTTTCCTGCCCACCCTTAATTCCCGGACTTGCCTTGGCGGGCACAATTGTTCAGGGCCAGAGCCCACCCACGGTGCCTGCCTGCCCTAGGACGGACTCGCTCAGAAGCGCCGCTCCTGCTTGGCACTGCAGGGCCAGGCAGATCTAGCGTCGCCTCTCCCCCGGCGTGGACCACATCATCCTGGGGCACCTGGTGCTAAATCATTCCTAGACCACCTGATTCTGCCGCAGGCTTTCAGATGGAGCACAGCAGCTCCCTCGCTGCCATCTATTGACAATCAGCCCTCCACACAAGCTTTTCTCGCGGCGGCCCCGGGTCTCCCATTGCTGGGAGCACCCTGCGAGGGAGCCCGTTTTCTGCCATCTGTGGTCGCAGGGATAGACCAGTTGTCCCTCCGGAGCCCGGGTAGACCTGGAGTCCCTATGGAGCCAGGGTATATCTGTTATATAGCCAGGTTTTCTGTGGACCTGTTGTCCCTCTAGATTTGGGGTAAACCTGTTGTCTCTACGGAGGAGGGGTAGACCTGTTGTCCCTCAAGATTTGGGGTAGACCTGTTGTCACTCTGGATTTGGGGTAGACTTATTGTCCCCCCAGAGCTGAGGTAGGCCTGTTGTCCTTTTGGAGCCCAGGTAGACTTGTTGTCCCTCTAGATTTGGAGTAGACCTGTTGTCCCCCCATAGTCGTGGTAGACCTGTTGTCCCCCCAGAGCTTGGGTAGACCTGTTGTCCCTCTGCCTTTGTGGTAGACCTGTTGTCCCTCTGCATTTAGGGTAGACCTGTTGTCCCACTGGTTCAGGGGGAGGTAGGGGGAGGGTCAGGACACTGCAAACCATCTCTGATCACAGCTCAGCCCTTCATTTCTCTCTTCCTAGGCAAAAGCCATTCTTTGCCAACTATTCACAAGCACTCTTTCCTCTCTGCGAGGACACAGCTGGCATGGAGAACATCAAGGCAGAGGGAATAATGACCAGAACCAATTAAATCTCAGTCAAGTGTCTTTTAGCCTAAAACTGGAAAAGGAAAGATTTGTTAAGCCTCAACCTCTTGCTCTCTTGACGTGCTTCTCCTGAGCTCATGGGAAGGACAGCAGGTGTTGCATTCAGCTGCTCACCCAAAAATCTCTTCTGAGACCAGAGCTAAGCTGGGGTGTGCAACCATGGAGCCCCAGGAGGGCCCAGCTGTGCTGCACAGGAGAGCTGCCTCAGCCATGGGTTTGTGCTGAGTGCAGTCGGAGCTGTTTTTCAGGTTGATGAGGCAAGTGCCTTCTCCTTGCAGGGGCTTCAGTGTCCTCTAGGAATTGTGGAGTGGAATCTTAAGGCTCATTGCAGTTTGTGCCTGTTTAGGACTCAGCTGGTTTGTGTTCATTGCTTTCTCCTATGTGCAGATCTTCAGGGCCATGCTGAGGATACCCTCTGAGCAGGGACTGCACAAAGCCTTTTCCACCTGCCTCCCTCACCTGCCTGTGCACTCCCTGTTTCTCAGCACTGTCATGTTTGCTCACCTGAAGGCCCCCTAGATCTCCTCCCCATCCCTGCATCTGGCTCTGTCAGTTCTGTACTCAGTGCTGCCTCCTGCCCTGAACCCCCTCATCTACAGCCTGAGGAACCAGGAGTTCAAGGCTGCAGTGAGGAGACTGATGACTGGATGGTGTCAGAAACATTAAACTGCTGCCCAATTTCTGCAAATCACTTGTAATCTTTGATACTTTTTGTTAGTTTAATTTTGGAGGTTCTTTTTCTTTATTCTAGTTTTTTCATGTTGTCCGCAAAGAAAAGCCACTCCTTCTGCCATTTCTCATTTTGTTTTTCTCCACCTTCCCCATGGCCACAGACTGTGTCAATGAGGGGTTGCACTCTCAGTGGCTTTCAAGGAACTAAAGGATCTCCCAGCATAGTTTTCTGCAGAAATGCCCTTTTGTTGCTTTCTCTGGAGCTGCAGCAGCAATGTCTGTGTGCAGAGCTGGGCGCAGATTAGTGCTGGCCCAGCAGCTGTGCCCAGCAGCAGCAGCAGCACTTGGTGTTGCCAGTGCCGCTGCCATGGCCCTGCCCCGCTGCCCTGGTGGTCCTGGTGTTGCTGTAGGGCCTGAGTGCTCTCAGGGCCGGGCACAGCCCTGGGGGTGGCAGTGCTGGTGCTGCAGCAGGGACAGGCCATGGGTATTACAGCGCCCGAGTGGGTCGCTGGTGGTGAGAGAGAGACGGGAATCTTGTTTCTTGATCAGAAGGCTGGATTTATTGATATATAATATATAATACATTATGACTATACTAAATTGAATAAGGAGAGAGGTTTGCAGAGCTGCTAAGCTAAGCTAAGAATAGATAGAAAGAATCCATAACAAAGTTGTGTCCAGGGACTCAGTCCCCTAGCTTGCACTGGTGATTGGTCCTTAATTATAAACATAGAAAATGAGCCAATCAAGGTGAACCCATTACATTCCAGAGCAGCTGATAATAATTGTTTACCTTCCCTTCAGAGGCCTCTGCCTTCCAGAAGACACAGAAATCTGAAAGAAAGGATTTCTGTAGAAAAATGTCTGCGACACATGGGCACTGCTGGGGCAGTGCTGACGCCTCAGCCCAGGGCCTGGGGACTCCAGGCTCCTTGCCCAGGCTCTCTCAAGAACACACCCAGGCCAATTCTCAGTACAGAAAACCCCCGTGAGCAGCCCCAGGCTGGCCGTGAGCAGGCTGGGGGCAAACAGCATGGCTGGGGCTCTGCAAGGGCCCTGGGGCAGACGGGAAGGAGCAGCAGAGCAGGGGCTGATCCATCCCCAGTGCGCTGGACAGCCCAGGGCAGCGTCCCAGAGCGTCCTGATGGAGCTGCCAACAACATCCCCCCTCTGCAGCCCTGGCCTCTCCCCCAGCTCACACAGGTGCCCCATCCTTGCAGGCACAGACACGGCAGCACTGGCTCAGCAGCCCCTGTTTGCATTGCACAGAGCAGGGGGAGCACCCCCATGCTGTTGGTGTGGGGACATGAACCGGAGGGAGCACAAATGCCATCAGCCCTGGGGCCAGCAAGGGCTGGGGGACACCAGTGAAGCCACTCAGCTTTGTCCTGGCCTCTGCAGTCAGCCAGAAAGTTTGTTCCCATCAGCTGGGAGTTACCTGTCGCACTGCAGACGCTGTTGCTCAGAGACAGGGCTGCCTGGCAGCCACTCCCAAACTGCCCTGAGCATTTCCTTGGCTTCACCTTTGCTTTCTTTTCTCTTCACTAGTACACATTTCTTCCCATTGCCCACCTCAGTTCCCTCCCCTGCCAACAGCCCATCCCTGTTTGCCCTTTCCTCTCTTGCCCCACTCCCCATTGCAGTTCCTGACTTGGCACCAAGGGAACGTCCCTTGGGCAGCAGGATCATCCTACAAGTGCTTCAGGAATTGTCTGCAGGCTCCTGCAGTGCCTGGTGCTGCTCCCTTGCCAGAGGCACCCCAGGCCAGGGGGGCACATCTGGGCTGCTGTGTCTGGCTCTGGGGCTCCCTGTTCTGGGCAGTGAGGAGGAGCTGCAGAGGCTCTGCAGGACTGACAGGATGGGCTTTGGGGCTGGCAGGAGAAGCTGAGGGACCTGGGCTGCTGGAGCTTCTGAAGAGGAGGCCCAGGGCTCATCCTGCAACTGCTCCAAGGGTGGTTTCAGAGAACCTCAGAATAACCAAGGCTGGAAAATTCTTTGGAGATCATCAAGTCTAACCTGTGCCCTGACACTGCCTGGTCTGCCCTGAGCCTCCTTTTCTCCAGGAAAAACAACCCCAGCTCCCTCAGCCACTACTCACAGGACTTGTGTTCCTAACCCCTCCCCATCCTTGTTGCCCTTCTCTGGACATGCTCCAGCCCCTCCATGTCCTTCCCTAATTGGGGGGGGGGGGGGCCAGAACTGGACACAGCACTCGAGGTGCTGCCCAAGCAGTGCCCAGCACAGGGGAAGAATCCCTGCCCTGCTCCTGCTGGCCACACCATTCCTGATCCAGGCCAGGAGCCACTGGCCTTCTTGCCCACCTGGGCACACTGCTGCCTCATGCCCAGCCTGCTGTCCATCAGTCCCTGCAGGTCCCTTTCTGCCTGCCTGCTCTCCAGCCACTCTGTCCCCAGCCTGTACTGCTGCTGGTGTTGTTGTGGCCAAAGTGCAGGACCCGGCACTTGGACTTGTTAAACCTCACCTTGTTGGATCACACATCCTTGTTAAACCACACCTGGATCCAGCCTGTCCAGGGCCCTGTGCAGAGCCCTCCTACCTCCATCCTTCATCAGATCCAAACTCACACCCAGTTTGGTGTCATCTGCACATTTGCTGATGTTGGACACAATCCCCTCATCCAGACCATTCCATGCAGACATTGAAATGCACGCTGGATGGCTCTGACCACTCGGCCATCCTGTGGGCGCCCTGTTGATGGCACTCAAGGTGATCTGTTCCATAACCTTGCTGGGCACTCAGGTCAGGCTGACAGGCCTGGAGTTCCCCAGATCCTCCTTCCAGCCCTTCTTGGGGATGGGCTCACACTGGCACCTCCAGTCCTCTGGGACCTCCCTGCTGAGCCAGGGATGATGGTAAATGATGGAGAGCAGCTTGGGGAGCTCACCCACAGCTCCCTCATCCCCCTGGGATGGATCCCATCTGATTCCACACACCTGTGAGCATCTGAGTGTCTCAGCAGGTCACCAACTGCTTCCTCCTGGATTACAGGGGCTGTTCTGCTCCCTGTGCCCATCTACCTGCTCTGCAGAGCACTTGTCCTGAGGACAGCCTGTCCTAATATCGAAAATTGAGAGAAACAAGATGCTAAGTAGCTCTGCCTTCTCCTTATCTTTAGTTACTATATTCCCCACTACATCCAATAAATAGTAGAGATTTTTATCTCATGTTTCACTAATTATTTAGCTGTAGAAAAATTTGGTATTATTTTTCACAGAAGTGGTCAGGTTAAGCACTAATTGAGCTTTCCCCTCTCAACTTTTGTTTCTGCATGACCTAAGAACATTCTTAAATACTTCTTAAGTTGCTAGACCTTCTGTCCAAAGTTGATGTTCCCTCTTTTTACCTTGAGTTCCCAGAAAAGCTCCATAGGCAGCCAGGCCAGTCATTTTCCTCACTAGCTCATCTTTTGCCACACTGGGACAGGCAGCCCCTTCCTCCTTACAATTACTTTCTTGAAGTGTGTCCATCCTTCCTGGACCCCTTCTTTTTTAAGGGCTGTTTCCCTTAAAAGAAATGAGTACCTGATTTGGCACTTCCCAAATCAGCATCCTAAATAAGCCAAAGTCTGCCCTTCCTAATTCCAGTGCAGAAGTTTTGTTGCTGCCCCTCCTTCTTTCCCAGAACATTGAAAACTTGATTATTTCATGGTCACTGTGCCCCAGGCAGCCTCCGAGCCCATCATCTGCCACCAGACCTTCTCTGTTTGTGAACTGCAGGGGACAGAGCTTTCCTTGGTAGTGGGAGTGTTACCAAAAATGTGGTAAAACAGAATACTCCTGAACCCCAATGTAGCATTAAGAAGCAGAATTCTTTATTCAGGGGAATGCACGGGGCATAGCTCTTCCCAAAGCTGTGCAGGCTGAGTGCAAGAAGGTTTCTGTTTATATTCTGTATTTTCCTCACATATTCATTGATTGTCCTGGACTAAACATAAAGATGATAATCACTTCCCCAAAATCATTAACATATTTCCCCTCCCCTTTGCATGTGTTCTTCTGTCCTGGGGGTGTTTCTGCTGGTCCCTGGTGGTCGTGGACCGCAATGTTCTGGTGGGCCTGGCTGAGCTGGCAGGACACTGAGGCTGCTGAACTTCCAGTTCCCCTTCTCACACAATGGGCATTGTGTGGTTTCCATAGGCCTGAGGTTTTGGAGAACAAGCTCCAGGTGTCAGCTCAGCTGGTGCAGACAATTGATCATCGCGTAACATGAGGTCACAGAGTGGGTTATGTGAGGTCATCGAGAGCTATGACATTGTACACTGCCTCTGTGACATAACAGAGATCCAGCTGTCACATCACAGGGCAGAGGTCTGACATCACAGAGCAGACTATGACATCACAGAGTTGGCTGTGATATCAGAGACCAGCTGTGTGACATCAGAGAATGGACTGTGACATCACAGAGCAGGCTGGGACATCCCAGAGGGGCTGTGTGATGTCCCAGCAGGGCTGTGTCAGGTCACTGGGTTCGTCACTCTGCCCCAGCTCCCCCTCACAGTTTCTCCCAACAGGTCCAATGCTGTTCATGTCCAGCAGGGTCCCTGTCCCCCGGGATCTCCACAGCCCAACTGGAGCCACAGCCTCCACCAAAGGATGTTCCACAGGATCCATCCCAGACCCTGACATGGGGACAAGGGGCCAGGGCTGTGTCACCAGGACATCAAGGACGGGGATTATCCAGGTCACTGTGGCCTGGTTTGGGTTGCCCAGGGCAGGAAAGATGTCTGGCAGCTGGAGCAGGGTCTGGGAAGGGCCTCCAAGGTTGGGCTGCAGCCCTTGGGCTGTGAGCAGAGGCTGAGGGGGCTGGGCTTGTCCAGCCCAGAGCACGGAAGGCTGAGGGGCTCCTCATCCCAGCCTGGCAGTGCCAGCAAGGAGGGGATGGAGAACACAGAGCCAGGCTCTTCACTGGGGGCTGGTGGGAGACAGAAGCCAATGCATGGAAGGGAAAAGAGGGGAGATGAGCCAGGACAGCTGGAGATGAAATGAGTCAGGCTGGTTTCAGCATTTCCTCAGCACCAAAAGCAGCCTGA
Source organism: Artemisiospiza belli (assembly GCA_021963965.1). Classification (NCBI taxonomy): domain Eukaryota; kingdom Metazoa; phylum Chordata; class Aves; order Passeriformes; family Passerellidae; genus Artemisiospiza; species Artemisiospiza belli. Next base: position 685,864 of record JAKDEW010000051.1, on the reverse strand, counting down.
CCTCCTTTGTCCATCCAGGACTGACAGCTTTGCAAATCAGGAATTGTTGGAGCTGTTTTGCCCCCACTCCAGGACGAGAAGCCTGATAGAATAACTAATTGTTTTTGTATCTATCATAGAACCATGTTTGTCTGAAAGTAGTTTTAGTATGGAAATCACCTGTGGATGGCAGACTCATCAGACACTGCTGGGATGTTGCACAATGCTCAGGGAAGAGCTGTGATTGTTATTAAATTGTGTCCTGTTCAACTGTGTTCTGTGAGCCATGAAGAGAAACTTTCTGTGCCTCTGAGTCTCAGCAGTTCCTGACCCCCAAAGGACACAAACCTGATGAGTTGCGGCTCCAACCCCAGTGGTGGCACTTGCATCTCCCTCCATCACCAGAGCAGAGCTCCGTTATCTCAGAACGTCCCTGGAAATGCAGGGATGAAGGAAACAACACAGGCTGTGAGGATCAGGGGCAAGGTGGAGCCAGGGAGAAGAATGACTTTTGCATTTGACTTTGTTGGCTGACAATAAATGAACATCCCTCTGTGTCTTGGGCAGCTCCTTCTCCAAGGAAAGCAGGTGGGAGTTGGAGCCAAGGAGCTGAAAGCTGCAGGTGCAGCCTGGGCTGGAGGGAGCTCAGATTTGCACAAGGCTGCTCTGAGTGCCAGGGGTTGGATGGGGGAAATGGTGGGGTGGGGGTAGGGACAGAGTCTGATTGATAGTCAGCCATGAAGGGTCTTGATTTTAATATCTATTCAAACTGCATGTGGAGGTTTTTGGATTCAGTGTCAATTGGAGATTGCCCATATCAATGAATTAACAGGAAAAAAACCCTAAACCGGACCTAAAAAATCTTTTCTCACTATCTTTTTAAATATCATATATTCACTTTGAATATATTACCGAGATCTACTTAACTACAAATTATTTGTAAACTGAAATCAAATTATTCCCAGAAGCTTGGCTTGTTAAGGTGTTCTGAATGTTAATAAGCCCTGGGACACTGAATTCCTGCACTGAGGAGCTGAAGGATTCTTCAGTGAAGAAGAAGCCTTTAGAGCAGGAAAATTCAGCAGCAGCCTCCAAGGTGCTGAGGATGTCAGCAGCCCCCACTGAGGCCATCCCTGCCCAGAGACCGTGGGGGAATGGGCAGACAAGGAGAGCATCCCTGGGGCTGGGACAGCACAACTCAGAGGCACCAGCAGCTCCAGCTGGGAAATGGAGTGTGGAATGTGGCTGGGAAAGCCCTGCCTGGGCTGGGCCAAGCAGGACAGACAAGCCCTGACCCCCATCCCCCAAACAAACGCTTTCAAGGAGACATTTAAAAAGAATTACAATTGTTTGTGTACCCTGACTTGGACTCACTGGAGAAATACCAACAAGAGTTTCTCAGGAGCTCAGAAGAACTTTAGGAAATCAGAGAAACTTTGGCAAAAATTTTTCAGGGCATTGTATTGATTTTGGTTTGGTAATTAAGGATTTTTCAAATCCTGGGATTTTTTAAGCAATGTATTGATGAGTGTGGTGGGTTTTAGTGTCAGTTAATTATTTATGTATTTCTTTTTTTGTGAGATCTGATTAGGAGAAAGGGAAAGTAGACTTAAAATTTTAAAAGGGTATGAAGAAAATTTTATTCAAAGTATCTAAAAGAAAAAATGCAGCAAGAATTAAACACTTTAGAACACTTGTTTTTGTTCACAACTTTTTCTTTTTAATGACAATGTAAAGAAACTGAACTTAAAATTTCTAGTTGCTTTACTCTTTCTAGACTAGTCTTTTTTTTATTAATTTGGGAGGGACGTTTTTCTTGCTAAATTTATGGAGTTTTTTTAACAGGAGGAAAAAATATTTTTTGTGGTACTTTATTTTGTCATGGATAACAGTTGTCTGGGGAACTCTGTTCTTGTGAAGTTTTTTTTATTGCTACAAGCTTTTATGCAGCTTGTTGATGGGCCATGTTAACTTATGGGGTATTATTTTAAAAATAGTTCTTTAAAGGTAAAAGTTTTCATAATTTATTTTAAAATTATTTTTATCTCTGGTAATAGAGATCTTCTCTTGGGAATACTGGATTACTTTTTTTCCCCCCGTTGAAACTTTTTATGTAATTACAGTTATTTTAACAGTTGTTTTCTTTAGCATGGAGGTTTTTCTTTGATATTAGTTTGAATTTTTTCAATAGTTTTATGTGTTCTAATGAAAAATAGTTTTTTGGGATTTAATTTCTTCTTTACTGACTTTGATGGTTTTATGTTGGTTTTTTATATGCTTGCATTTTGTTTTTCTTTTACTCGAGGGAGGATTGAAGTATTGAAAGGATTAACACCTGACCTGTCAGTAGCTTGTGGTTGAAGTTGTGGTTGGGTTGGGTTAGGATTGGTTTTATCTCATTTTTGTGAGATGTTTTGTTTAATTTTAGTTGTGGGATTATTTATGTGGATTTTAGGCTGTAGGAGTTTTTTGTTTTAATTGTCTTGGGAGGAGGAGACTTAATGGTAAGATTCTAACAGCTGTGGCTGGCTTTGTTCTGGTTAGGAGTTTGTAGCCTCTCTTGTTTTCCTGTTTGGTAGTTGTTGGGGTTTAGTTTGGTTTGAATGGGGCCAATGTGGGGGGGCGGGGGCCAGCCTGAGGAGGAGGGAAGGGGCTCAGCCCATGGCAGAGTTGTTTGGTTTGGTTTGGTTTGGTTTGGTTTGGTTTGCTTTGCTTTGCTTTGCTTTGCTTTGCATTGCTTTGCATTGCTTTGCATTGGTTTGCTTTGGTTGAGATGGGGGCCGGGGCCAGGGCTCGCTGCTTCATTGTTGACTGGAAAAAAAAGAGGTGGTTCCTGGGCCTTTTCATCTTTAACATATGTGTTTCACAGAGGTGCATTCAGTATCTTAGTGGTTTAAGAGATTTTCATTTGCACAAAAAGTTTTGTATTAATTTTTAAAATTCTTCTCATGTCAAACTATGACAGACATTCAATCAACATAAAACACTTCTCAAAGCATTGACTTGGCCCATTCAACTTCACAAACTCTAAGCCTGTTCAATTTAATGTTAATCAAAATGTGCAGAGGCACAGAAACAGAAGAAGACACAGAAAGAGAGAAAAACATAACAGATTTAGAGAAGCCCACACATAGCTACCAACTCCTGGATTCTAGCACTGTTCAGATGGAAATTCCAAAAGGAGATAGGGTCAAGATGTGTGCTTGCCTTGTGGTCAGCCTTCAATATGCCTTGATCTCCCTGGGCCCTTCCCCCAGGTGAGGCTTGGGCTCATTTGGTCCCTCAGGAGCTGGGCTGGGGGCTGCAGAGGTGGCTGTGGAGTATTGCCTGTGATGTGCCAGGGACTGGCAGACACTGCTGGGCTGGGAGGGAGGCTCTGGGGCGATTGGGGTTCCAGGGCAGGGCAATGTTGGGCTTACAGGGCCGGACAGGGCTGGACCTGCCCCTTCCTCCCCCTCACATGAAATATTTTCAGCCAAAAATCTCCTCCAGCCTTTCACAATAGACAATGTTGGAGGTCAAAATCCCAATTCTGGCCATGGGCACGTGGATGAGAAGGGCAGTTCTATTCCATAGCACAGAGTGCCAGTGTTTAGAAGGCAGGTGAGAGCCTCACTATGCCTAGGCCAGCCAGACTTGTCAGTAATGGCAGATTTTGTCTGGAAGCATTCTTTGGACATAAGGAATTTTGGAGGTGGAAGCCCAATCTTGGCCATGAGTGCCTGGAGAAGCAGGACAGTTCTTTCCCATAGGAAGGAAAGCTTGCAGCCTTCCCCACTGTTTCAAGGACCGATGAGAGGTGACCCTTGTGAAACCATTGCCAGCCAGACTTGTCCTGGCCATATTCCTATGGGAACAATCTCTGGATATAAGGAAATTTGGAGGTGAATCCCAATTTTGGCCATGGGTGCCTGGAGGAGGAGGAGAGTTCTTTTCCATGGCAAAAAAAGCATGGAATCCCAGTGTTTCAGCAGCAGAAGAGAAGATACCCTCAACATGCCAAGGTCAGCTGGACCAGTCAGGAGGCTCCTGGGAGGCCAAACCAGCCAGATCTGATCTGTGTTCCCTTGGTTTTGTGGGGCCCCATAGAGCCAAAATGGATTCATGAGGCCCCATAGTGCCAACATGGTGACTTGTTTCCATAGGTTCCCACAGTGTCACAATGGTTCCTTGATTACAAGAAGTCCTGTGGTGTCACAACAGACCCTTGGTTTAACGCGGTCCCACAGAGTCACAATGGTCCCTAGGTTCTAGAAGGCCCTGCAGTGTCACAGTGGTCCAAATTATTCCATGAGGCCCTGCAGTGTCACAGTGGTGTCCATGGTACCCCAGACCCCCACAATGTCATGTGACTCCTCTGTTCCATGAGCCCTGCGATGTCACAATGGACTTTTGGACCCTGGGGGTTTGCAGTGTCACAATGGTTCCTTTGGCTCCACAGTTTCACAATGGACCATTGATGACAGGAGACCCCTCTGTGTCACCCTGAAACTTTGGTTCCATGCATCCCTGCAGTGTCACAATATTCTCCTTTGGTTCCACAGTGTCACAATGGACCACTGATGACATGAGGCCCTGCAATGTCACAATGGACTTTTGGTTCCATGAGGCTGTGAAGTTTCTTAATGGTGTCTGCATGGTTCCATGAGGCCTTGCTATGTCACAATGGACCTTTGGCTCCATGGAGTCTCGCAGTGTCACAATGGTCCTTTGGTTCCATGACACCCCAAAGTGTCACAATGGCCTCAATGCTTCCATGAGGACCCGCAGTGTCACAGTGGTCTCTTGGTTTCATGGAGACTCTCAGTGTCACAATGATCCCTACATTCCATGGAGCCACATGCATCAATATGGACCCCTTGGTTCCATGAGGCCCAGCAATGTCACAGTGCTCTCCATGATTCCATGAGGCCCCACAGTGTCAAAATTGGCCCTTGGTCTCACAGGGCCCCACAGTGTCACAATGGTCCCTTGGTGTCACAAGGCCCCACAGTGTCACAATGGTCCCTTGGTTCCATGGCCCTGTGCTGCTGCATTCCCCCCTGCCCTTCTCAGGCCGCCCTGCCAGCTGAGAAATGCTCCTTGGGCCTCGGCCTTGGCCAACAGCCCCTGGGCTCAGCTCCTCTGCAGATCATCACAAACACTGTCTGCTCCAGCCACTGCTGCTGCCCAACCAGCTCCTGGTTCCTGTAGGAGCAGCCCTGGGAACTGTTTCTGTTCCCTCAGCGGCACAACATCCCTGTTCTCACACTGCCAAAGAAAGCTGCTGATGCCAAGTGCGGCCAGGATGAACCATTGCTGGGACTGAAGCCCCTCTCTTGGGGCCCTGCAAACAGCGCTCCAAAAGGAGCCCTTGGAGCTCTCCTGGGCCAGCGACTCCCTCTGAGTGGGGCCTGTCCCAGCCGGGAACTCTCCCGTTTGCTGCACTCGGGGATCCCAAACAACGATGGAGCCTGGGCCGATCCCCCCACTCCTCCAGGCTCAACCCTTTGCCCTTTGCTGGGGAGATGCCAAAGGATCCACAGGGAGCATTTCCTGCCCTCAGGGGAATTTCTCACAGGTGCCTTGCACTGACTCTTTGTGTCTGTATGCACACAGGAGTGCCTATGATGGGAGATGTGGCAGAAATGCTGCTCTCTGAGGGGCTTGAGTGCCTTGGATAGCTGAGTCAGTCAGGCCTGTAGGGAAGGTTATAACATGAGGTCTAAGCTAAGTGGAATGTTCCTAAGAGTTGTTCTTTTCCTAAGCTGTTATGTTTAATATAAATTGTAAGCTGGGTTAAATATTGCTGTTATTCCTCTGTTAAATTGCTAAGTCATACCTTCTAGGTTAGGTTAAATACTTTAAGCACTGTGCTTTTGCTAAATTGTGAAGCTGAAGGTACCAGTTAAGGTTAAGGTGTCAGTTAAGTCCTGTTAAATTTGAGCTCTGTTAAGCTTTTAGCCCATATTCCTTTTATCATTGCCCTCACTGTCCTTGTGTAACACACACACAGAGGGAGGTTCATTTATGGTTTGATTGACTGGATTTGGTTTGGTTTTGTTGTTGCTTTGTTTCCCTGGTGTGCCTGAAGTGCCCAGTCAGGAGCAGAGCGACTCTTGCCAAGGAACTTTGTGCTGCTGCTCCTTAATATTAAATCTTGTTTTTGCTGATCCCTTGCTGGGGATTTTTTCAGCGCTCTTAAGCCTTCATTGGTAACAGGGTGAAGGAGCCTGGCCCAGGCTTTGGCCCTGGGGGACACTGGGATGCTGCCGGAGGGTCCCTGTCCCCCTGTCCCACCCCCAGGGCCCCGGCCCCCCGTCCCTGTGTCAGGCTCTGGGGTCGATCTCGTGGAACATTCTCTGGGGGAGCCTGCGGGGCCGGGGGCGGGGGGACCCGGGGGGACAGGGGACCCCGCTGTGCACGAGCAGGGTTGGACTGCTCTGGGGGGAGCTGTGAGGGGGGCCGGGGCAGAGTGACCTCCCCAGGGACCTCACACAGCCCCCGTGATGTCACACTGCCATCTCTGTGACAGCCCCTGTAATGTCATAGAGCCAACTCTGAGATGGCACCCTGTCATGTGATACAGCTGCTCTGATTTGGTGGTGTTCAGAAGGGTCCCAGGACAAGGGAAAAGACAAGAATCATGACTCCATATTTCAAAAGGCTGATTTATTATTTTGTGATATATATTATATTAAAAGAAAATGATATATTAAAACTATACTTAAAGAATAGAAGAAAGTATTTCATCAGAAGGCTAGCAAGGAGTAGAAAGGAATGGAATGATTATAAAATCTTGTGACTGACCAGAGAGTCTGAGACAGTCCTGTGATTGGCCATTAATTAGAAACAACCACGTGAGACCAATCAAAGGTGTACCTGTTGCATTCCACAGCAGCAGATAACAATTTTTTACCTTTTGTTTCAAAGGCCTCTCAGCTTCTCAGGAGAAAAATCCTGGCAAAGGATTTTTCATAAAATATGTCCGTGACACTCTGTGATGCCACAGAAGGCTCTGTTATATCACACAATCACACCGTGACATCATAGTCTGTTTTATGATGTCACAGCCGGTTCTGTGATGTTATTTAGTCCCCCAGTGATGTCACAACCCACTCTCTGGTTTCACAGAGCCACCCTCTATGATGGTAGAGTCTGGACTATGGCGTCACATCCTACTCCATGACAACATAGCCAGCTCTGTGATGTACCAATCCCTTCAGTGATGTCACAAAACCCTCTATGTGATGTCATACTGCCACTCTGTAATGTCACAGCACATACTTTGACATCACAGCCTGCTCCATGGAGTCAAAGAGCCATGCCATGATGTCACAACTTGCTGTGATGTCACACAATGCCCTCCATGTTGCTGTAGCTGCTTGGTGACCTCACACAGCCCACTCTGTGCTGTCACACAGCCCCTTGCTGACATCACAGCTGCTCTGTGCCTCTGTGACACAGCCCCAGAGGTGCTGCTGTGGCACAGCCCCCTCTGGGCCATCCCACAGCCCCTGCCAGTGCTGAGCCCCTGTGAGCTCTGTCTGTGCACTGCTGGTGTCCCTGAGGGGCCCTGGCAGTGCCCCAGCCCTGCTGGGCTGTGCACAGGAGCTGCTCCTGGCCAGAGCTGTCTCTCTGCAGCGCTGCCCTTGCCAGGAGCTGCCTCTGGGCCAGGACCCCAGCCCAGCTCAGCAGCACAGACACAGCACAGGGATTTTAATGACCCTCTGGGGCTTTGGCGCTGTTTGCCTCAGACTCAGTCCCTCAGAGAGAGCTCAAAAATTTTCTCAAGAGCTCAAAGTGAGATTGAAACACTGAAGTTTCTTGTAGTTTCAGTAGATCCCTGTGAGGCACAAGATTGACAAAGGGTCCCCAGGTTCCAGGTAGAGGAGAGAACTGGTGGCAGTGATGACAATTTGGAGCAAGCAGGGGAAAGGTGTTTCTGATGCTGAGAAAACCTGTGCCTCTGTCCCTGCAGGCTGTCAGCATCCCCCAGCTGCCCCACCTGGCTGGCCCCTTCCTTTGCTGACAGCTCTGCCTCCTGCCTGCCTCTGCCTGCCCACACAAAGCCTTGGGCTGCTCCAGGCTCCTTCTGGGGGACGTGCTGCACCACAGCCCTGCCCTGGCAGGGAAATTCCTTTCTCTTTGCTTACAGTCTGGGCCTCCCCAGCTGTCTATGGAATAAATCTTTCTTTCGCTGGCAGTTCTCTACTATATCAGAAAGATCCACCATCCCTGAAACCACCCTTCAGTCCCTCCCAGGGCTGTCCTCTGTTGTCCTTAGTCTCCACCCCACTGAGCGCAGAGCTCCTGTGTCCCTATACAGTGGTCATGTGCTTGAGGCCATAGGTGCCTGGACAAGAGGCACAGTTCTTTTCTATAGGAAGAAAACCACAGAACCCCAGGGTTTGAAGGCAGATGAGAAGCAGTCACCAGAGGCCAAGGCCAGCCAGACCTGTCTGTCCTTGCAGCTTTTGTCTGAAAGCAGCCTTTGGGTATATAGGGAGTATTGGGGGTGGAACTCCATTTTAGCCATGGGTTCCTGGACTGGCATGACTGTTCTCCATAGGAAAGAAAGGTGGAGCGCCAGTGTTTCAAAGGCTGATTAGAGGCAGCTCCAAGGAGGCCAAGGCCAGCCAGACCTGTGGTCAGGGAGGAATACTTGGATAGACAGAATTTGGGGTGCCAAAGCCCATTTTTATCTAAAGGCATCACGACAAGAATGACAGCTCTTTTCCATAGGAAGGAAAGTGCAGAACCCCAGTGTTTCAAAGGCAATGAGATCTGGCCCTCAGGAAACCAAAAGAACCTGGACAGGCCTGGCAGCTTTTGTCTGGGAGATATCCTTGGATATAAGGAATTTTGGAGGCTGATTCTCAGTTTTGGCCATGGATGCCTGGACTTGAGAGATGCTTTTTTCCATGAGAAGAAAAGCATAGGCCCCCAGTGTTTTGAAAGCAGATGAGAGGTGGCCACCAAGAGGCCAAGGCCAGCACAGAGTGGGTTGTGGGAGGTCACAGGTAGGGCTATGACAGCACAGAGTTTGTTGTGTGAGGTCACTGAGCAGCTACAGCATCATAGAGGGGATTCTGTGACATCACAAAGCAGGATGTGACATCATGGTATGGCTCGATGACATCATAGAGCTGGCTCTGCAGTCAAACTGTGTGTGCTGTGACATTACAGAGTGGCAGTATGACATCACAGAGGAGGTTTTGTGACATCACTGAAGGGTTGTGGCATCATGCAGCTGTCTGTGAGATCATAGAGTAGGGTGTAAGGCCATAGAGCAGACCCTGCCATAATAGAGGGTGGCTCTGTGACATCAGAGAGTAGGTTGTGACATCACTGGATGGCTGTGTAACATCACAGAGCAGGCTGCGACATCACAGAACAGACTGTGCCATCACATCATGACTTTCTGCCATCATAGAGTCTTCTGTGACATCACAGTGCAGCTGCATGACATTCCAGGGTAACATCCTAGAGCTGGCTCTGTGACATCACAAGGGCACTGAGTGATGTTCCAGAGAGGGCTGTGCCATCACAGATGGCTCTGTGACATTGCAAAAGGGCTGTGTGCCATCATAGGCGGCTGTGGCATCACAGGGAGCTCTGTGAAATCACAGGGGCTGTGTGATATCACAGGTGGCTGTGTGACATCACAAAAGAGCTGTGTGGCATCATAGGGGGCTGTGACATCACAGAGATGTCTGTGTGACATCACAGCGGTAATGTGTCATCTCAGGGGCTGTGTGACATCACAAGGGCTGTGTGAGGTCACTGGAGAGGTTACTCTGCCCCGGCCCCCCTCACAGTTCCCCCCAGAGCAGTCCAACCCTGTTCATGCACAGCGGGGTCCCCTGTCCCCCCGGGTCCCCCTGCCCCCGGCCCCGCAGGCTCCCCCAGAGAATGTTCCATGAGATCGACCCCAGAGCCTGACATGGGGACGGGGGGCCGGGGCCCTGGGGGTGGCACAGGGGAACAGGGACGCCTCGGCAGCGTCCCCGTGTCCCCCAGGGCCAGAGCCTGGGCCAGGGCTCCTTCACCCTGTTACCAATGAAGGCTTGAGAGCGCTGAAAAAATCCCCAGCAAGGGATCAGCAAAAACCAGATTGAATATTATTAAGGGACAGCAGCGCGAAGTTCCTTGGCAAGAGTCGCTCTGCTCCTGACTGGGCACTTCAGGCACACCGAGGAAATAAAGCAATGACAAAACTAAACAAAATCCAGTCAATCAAACCAGAAATGAACAAAGAACTGTCCCTGTGTGAGTGTGTGACACAAGGACAGTGAGGGCAATGATAAAAGGAATATGGCCTAAAAGATTTCAGAGCTCAGGTTTAACAGGACTTAACTTGTACTCTAACCCTCTACCTTTAACTTCACAATTTAGCAGAAGAACAGCACTTAACAGTATTTAGCTTAACTTATAACCTATGACTTAGCAATTAAAAAGAGGAATAATACTTAACAATATTTAACTTAGCTTATAACTTTTATTAAACTTAACAACCTAGAAAAAGAAAAACTCTTAGCAGCATTTAACTTCACTTAGACGTTGTGACTTAACCTTACCTCTATGCCTGACTGACTCAGCTATCCAAGGCACTCAAGCCCCTCAGAGAGCAGCATTTCTGCCACATTTCCCCAGCACAGGCACTCCTGTGTGCACACAGACACAAAGAGTCAGTGCAAGGCACCTGTGAGAAATTCCCATGAGGGCAAGGAATGCTCCCTGTGGATCTGTTGGCATCTCCTCAGCAGGTGAAGGGTTGAGCCTGGAGGAGCAGGGAGATCAGCCCAGGCTCTGTTGTTTTTTGGGATCCCCGAGTGCAGCAAACGGGAGAGTTCCTGGCTGGGAGAGGCCCCACTCAGAGGGAGTCGCTGGCCCAGGAGAGCTCCAAGGGCTCCTTTTGGAGCGCTGTTTGCAGGGCCCCAAGAGAGGGGCTTCAGTCCCAGCAATGGTTCATCCTGGCTGCACTTGGCATCAACAGCTTTCTTTGGCAGTGTGAGAACAGGGATGTTGTGCCGCTGAGGGAACAGAAACAGTTCCCAGGGCTGCTCCTACAGGAACCAGGAGCTGGTTGGGCAGCAGCAGTGGCTGGAGCAGACAGTGTTTGTGATGATCTGCAGAGGAGCTGAGCCCAGGGGCTGTTGGCCAAGGCCGAGGCCCAAGGAGCATTTCTCAGCTGGCAGGGCGGCCTGAGAAGGGCAGGGGGGAATGCAGCAGCACAGGGCCATGGAACCAAGGGACCATTGCGACACTGTGGGGCCTTGTGACACCAAGGGACCATTGTGACACTGTGGGGCCCTGTGAGACCAAGGGACCTTAGTGACACTGTGGAGGCCTGTGAGACCAAAGGACGACTGTGACACTGTGGGACCTTGTGAGACCAAGAGACCACTGTGACACTGTGGGACCTCATGCAATCATGGAGACCACTGTGACATTGCTGAGCCTCATGGAACCAAGGGGACTGTCCTGACACTGTGTGGCTCCATGAAATGTAGGGTTCATTGTGACACTGAGAGGCACCATCAAACCAAGGGTCCATTTTTACACTGCCGGGAGTCCTCAAACTGTGGAGACCATTATGACACTTTGGGGTGTCATGGAACCAAAGGGCCATTGTGACATGCAAGACTCCATGGAGCCAAGGGTCCAAACTGTGACATTGCAGGTCCTCATGGAACCGTGGAGAGACCATTAGGACACTTCACAGCCTCATGGAATGAAGGAGACCATTGTGACACTGAGGGGCACCATGGAATCATGGAGACCATTGTGACATTACGAGGCCCCATGGAATAACCAAAGCACTGTGTCACTGTGAGGCCTCATGGAACCAGTGAGACCACTGAGACCCTGGAGGTCCCCACAGAACCAAGAGGACCACTGTGATACTGTAAGGCCTCGTGAAACCAAGGGGCCTTTGTGACATTGCAGGGCTGCCTGGAACCAAAGGTGCAGTGTGACATTGCAGGCCCTCATGTCATCAATGGTCCATTGTGACACTGTGGAGCCAAAGGAGACCATTATGGCATGGCAAACCCTCAGGGTCCTAAGGTCCATTGTGACATTGCAGACCTAGTGGAACAGAGGAGTCACGTGACATTGTGGGGCCTGGGGAACCATGGAGACCATTGTGACACTGCAAGGCCTCATGGAATCAGTGGGACCATTGTGAGACTTCAGGGCCTTGTGGAGCCGAGGGGACATTGTGACACCGCTGGACCCATGCAAACAAGATACCAATATGTCACTAATATTTTTTCATAAAAATCCTTTCTTTGGGATTTTTCCTCTTCTGGGAAGCTGAGGCCCCAGAAGAAGAATGTAAACGATTGTTATCTGCTGCTGTGGAATGTAGCAGGTGCACCTATGATTGGCCCATGTTCCATGTTTACAATTAAGGGCCAATTAGGACCAAGCTCTCTGGAACAGGTTCACAGAGAGCTCTCTTGTTTATTGCTATTCCTATTCTTTTCTTAGCTTAGCAGCTTCTGAACTTTTCTCTCAATTCCTTTTAGTATAGTCATAATGTATTATATATAATGAATTAATAAATCCAGCCTTCTGATCATGAAGCCAAGATTCTCATCTATCTCTTCACCCCTGAGGAACACTTGCAAAGCCATGTAACACCATTATGGCACTGTGGGGCCTCATGGATCCAAGGCACCATTGTGACACTATGGGGCCCCACAAAACCAGGGGAAGATGGAACAGGTCTTGCTGATTTGGCCTCCTAGGGGCCACCTGACTGGTCCAGCTGACCTTGGAACATTAAGACTCTCTTGTCATCTGCTTCTGAAACACTGGTACTCCGTGCTTTCCTTCCCAATGGAAAAGAACTGTTCTTTTCCGCCAGGCACCCATGGCCAGAATTGTGATTTCACCTCCAAATTTCCCTATATCCAGAGATTGTTCCAGTAGGAATATTGCCAGAACAAGTCTAGCTGCCAGTGGTTTCATGAGGGTCACTTCCCATCTGTCCCCAAAATACTGGGGAAGGCTCCATGCTTTCCTTCCTGTGGAAAGAACTGTCCTGCTTCTCCAGGTGCCCATGGCCAAGACTGGCCTTCCATCTCCAAAATTCCTTCAGTTCAAAAATGCTCCCAGACAAAATCTGCCCTTATTGACAAGTCTGCCAGGCCTTGGCCTTGTGAGGCTCTCCGCTGCCTTCCAAACACTGGAGCCCTGTGTTTTCCTTCCTGTGGAATAGAACTGTCCTTCTCCTCCAGGCACCCATGGACAGAATTGGGATTTCACCTCCAACATTCCCTGTTGTGAGAGACTGGAGGAGATTGTTGGCTCAAAACATTTTTGCACAGGGGAGGAAGGGGCAGGTCCAGCCTTGCCCTGCCCTGGAACTCCAATGCTGCTGTGCCCTGGAACCCCAATCGCCCCAGAGCCTCTCTCCCAGCCCAGCAGTGTCTGCCAGTCCCTGGCACAGGACAGGCAATGCTCCACAGCCACCTCTGCAGCCCCCAGCCCAGCTCCTGAGGGACAAAATAAGTCCAAGTCCCACCAGGAGGAAGGGTCCAGGGAAACCAACGGGTATTGAAGGCTGACCACTAGGCAAGCACACATCTTGACCCTACCTCCACTTGGAATTTCCATCTGAACACTCCTGGAATCCAGGACTTGGTAGCTGTGTGGGTGCTTCTGTATATGTTTTTTGTTTTTCTCTTTCAGTGTATATTTCTTCCATTTCTCTTCTCTTGCAAATATTGAGTAACTTAAAACTGCACAGGCTTAGAGTTTGTGAAGGTGAATGGTCCAATTTAAAGCTTTGATAAGTGGGGTTTTTTTTTCATTGAATGTCATATTAAACCATTTGCCAAGTTTCCATAATTTTCTAATATAACTAGTAAAAGCTGTCTTGTTCTTTTGAGCTCCTGATGATCTCTTGTCAGAATTTCTGCACTGCGTCTAACTCAGTGGAAACAAACAATTGCAATTTCTTTTAAATTTCTCATTGAGAAAGTTTTTTAGTGGATGGGAGTCAGGGCTTGGCTGTCCTGCTGGGCACAGCCCAGGCAGGACTTTCCCAGCCACATTCCACACTCCATTTCCCAGCTGGAGCCGCTGCTGCCTCTGAGTTGTGCTGCCCCAGCCCCAGGGACGCTCTCCTTGTCTGCCCATTCCCCCACGGTCTCTGGGCAGGGATGGCCTCAGTGGGGGCTGCTGACATCCTCAGCACCTTGGAGGCTGCTGCTGAATTTTCCTGCTCCAGAGGCTTGTTCAGCCTTCAGCTCTTCAGTGCAGGAATTCAGTGTCCCAGGGCTCATTAACATTGAGAACACCTTAACAAGCCAAGCCTCAGGGAATAATTTAATTTAATTTTCCAAATCACTTGTTCAGCCTTCAGCTCTTCAGTTCAGGAATTCAGTGGCCCAGGACTCGTTAACATTCAGAACACCTTAACAAGCCAAGCCTCTGGGAATAATTTGATTTCAGTTTTCAAATCATCTGTGGTTAACTTGACCGATTTCAGTAGTGTGTTCAAACAGAATATATTCTATTTACTAAGATAATGAGAAAACTTTTTTTAGGTCCTTCTTCAGTTTTTTTCCTGTTCGTAAATCAATATGTGTAGTCTCCAATTGACATTGAATCCAAGTACCTCCTCATGCAATTTGAATAAAGATGAAAATCAAGACCCTTCATGGCTGACAATCAATCAGACTCTGTCCCTACCCCCCCCCCCCCCCACCATTTCCCCCATCCAAGCCCTGGCACTCAGAGCAGCCTTGTGCAAATCTGAGCTCCCTCCAGCCCTGGCTGCACCTGCAGCTTTCAGCTCCTTGGCTCCAACTCCCACCTGCTTTCCTTGGAGAAGGAGCTGCCCGAGACACAGAGGGATGTTCGTTTAATGTCAGCCAACAAAGCCAAGGGAAGGCACAGCTCCATCAAATACAGAAGTCATTCCTCTGCTGGATATTGAATCCATTTTCCACAGCAGGCAGTCTCAGAGCAATGGAAAACACGTTCTGTGCCCAGCACAGATCCCAAGGTCCCACCAAACCCTCCCTGCCCCGATTCTGCCCAGATTTGGTCTTTGCACACGCGAGTCACAGGCTGAAGTCCATGGCCAGAGGGAGGAAAAGAGAGAAAGGGGATGAAGAGCTCTCCTGTGCAGAGCCAAGGTCCAAATGCAGCCCCTGCAGTGGGAACCACAACTCATCAGGTTTGTGTCCTTTGTGGTCAGGAACTGGTGGCATCCAGAGGCACAGAAAGGTTTCTTGCCAACAAAAACAAGTTGAACATTTGAACAGTTTAAGAACCATCACAGCTCTTCCCTCAGCTCTCTGGGATGTCCCAGAAGCATCTGACATACCCCCGATCCCCAAGGGATTTCTAAAAAAAGGACATAAGAAAACACAATACTGTGATAAATATAAACACAAATGAGATTAAGTTTAATAATATATTAATTTGAACTACAGAAATATTGGGCAAATTCTTGCAGCTCAAAGCATGAAATGAGTCAGTTGAGAGGTACTTCAATGACCAGAGAGGACCTAGAGGAGTAAATCTGGGGGCAGCAGGAAGTACATAGATCCACCTGCTTTAAAAGAAGAGATGTCCTTAGACATGGCCATTTAACCAGGAGGGCTGGAAACACTTGATGGAAAAGAAAGATTAAATCATAGAATAAATATTGCTGCCACAAGCAGAGGGGAAGATCAGTATTTTTTCTCCTTCTGCCATCAGTATGCTTCCGGGAAATCCCTGTTTTTGATGGGAAAACTTTGCTATAACTTCAAAGTACTCAGATTACCCAGATAATAAAGATTTGTTTGTATATTAGAAACTAACAAGTATTTAAACCTGTCCCCCTTTCCAGGCAGACATCAGCTGTGTGCCCATGAACAGGCAGTACCACTTGTGCCCTGAGGTGCCCAGCTGGGACTGGATCTCTCAGAGAGCACCTGAGGGAGAGTAGAGCACCTTGCAAGCTGCAGGTCCCTGACAGCCCTGCAGGGCTCCTGTCCCATCAACATCTGCTCTGCTCCAGTCTGAAACAGGGCCCAGCATGGTGCCGGGATCATCAGAGAGCTGAGGTGTGTGCTGGAATTCAATGCTCTCCCCATCCCGCAGCAGCCCTGCATTTCCCTCCTGCAGCCTTGGTCTCCAGCACAGCCATGGAGGCTCTTTGGGCTCTGGACTGTTCCTGCAGCCCCAAGGGCAGCTGAGCTCTGCCTTTGGCACAGTCAGGCCAGGCCAGCGCAGGTCATGCTCAGCAATTGCCTGTGTGTGCCTGGCCTTGCTGTCAGCCCCGGCAGCGGCTGCGTGGCCCCTTTGTGGCCCTGTGCTGGCCCAGCCATGGTGGCCCAGCCCCTATGCAGGCCCAGCCCAGGCCAGGAGCATTGCGGCCGGGAACGGCCCCTGTGCCGTGGTGCCCACGGCAGCCTTGGGGCTCTGTGCCCCACGGCCTCCCTGCTGGGCAGCCTCTGCCAGCTCCTGCAGAGCCCATGGCACCTGTGGGACTGCACAGACTGCCCTGCCCCAGGCTCTGCCGGCCTCTGGGCCAGCAGAGAGGCAGCCAGGGCTGGCCATGGCTGGGAACAGGCCCTGAGCCCTGCAGGAGGATGGAGCTGGGCCACAGCCAAACTCAGCCCAGGCCAAAGCTGGGCTCAGCAGCCACGGCTGCCAACACATGGGCACAGAGGCTGGCGCTGAGAAATGTCCTGGGCCCCCTCCCTGCTCTGTCCATGCCACCAAGGGCACAGAGCAGCCTCCTCTCTGGGACACTTGCCCGTTTGCAATGCCTTGCACAGGTGCTGGCCCTGCCCCGCAAGGCCTGGCCTGAGTCCTGCCCCTGCACACTCAGCCAGGCTGAGATGGACACTGATGGTTTCTGGGCCAGGCTCTCTGAGCCCAGCCCACCTCCCTGCAAGCTCTGCCAGCTGCCCTGAGCTCTGGGCAGTACCAAGGGCCTCTCCCCAGCCCAGCCCAGCCGGCTCTGGCCCCACAGCTCTGCTCAGGCCAGGCTGCTCTGGGCACTGGCCCCATGGCCTCAGCCCCTGGCAAGGGCACAGCAGCAGCTGCAGCTGCCACAGGACTCAGCCCCAGCCATGGGGGAAGGTGCTTGGCCAAGCCCAAAGGAGGCTCCCTGGCTGCCCTGCTCTCCTCTGCCTGAGGTGCTGAGAGCTCTGCAGTCCCTGCTGCCATCCCATCTCCCAGGGCAGTACAAGAGCCCTGGCCCTGGGGCCCTCAAGAGCTGCTCCTGCTCCAGGCCCAGGGCTCATGCCAAAGCTGGGGCAGCCACAAAGCTGTGTCCATTTCTGTTCATTGCTGCTCTGATGGGGACGGATCCTCAGCCGCTTGGAGGCTGATGATGAATTTTCCTACTCCAGGGCCTCTTCTTCCTTGAGCTCTTCACTTCAGGAATTGAGAAAAGATCATAAATATTTGTTCAAAAGACCCAAAACAAGAAAAGTCCATGGGAATAATCTAAGTTTTCAATTCTTCTATGGTTTTTTAGACAGATTTCATAAGTCTATTCAAAGTGAATATACCATATTGGAAACAATGCAGAGAGAACTGTTTTGTCCTGGTTTATTTTCTTCTTTATAGATTGATATCAGCAATCCCCAGTGGATATTGATCCCCAGCACCTCCTAATGCAGTTTGAACAGATATGAAAATCAAGACCCTTTGTGGCTGACAATCAATCACACTTTGTCACTACCCCCACCCCACCATTTCCCTCACCCAACCCCTGGCACTCAGAGCAGCTGAGGAATGGAGTCACATCCAGGGGCATCCCCAGGGCTCAGGATTGGGGCCAGGTCAGTGAAATCTCTTTATTGCTGATCTGGATGAGGCCATCGAGGGCACCCTCAGTCAGTTCACAGGTGAGCCCAAGCTGGGTGGGAGTGTGGCTGGAGGGCAGGAAGGTCTGCAGAGGGATCTGGACAGGCTGGAGCCATGTGCCCAGGACAGCTGGATGAGGTTCACCAAGGCCAAGGGCCAGGTCCTGCCCTGGGCTCACAACGTGGTTCTGTGATAGATATAAACTTAACTAAGTTCTTTATCAGGATGCTAAATCTGGAGTGGGGGCAAAATAGCTCAAACAATTCCTGATTTGGAAAGCTGCCAGTGGTGGATGGAGAAGGGAGGTCAGGCTGCTCTTGGTGTTGAGGAAATGCTGAAACCAGCCTGACTCATTTCATCTCCTCCTGTCCTGGCTGATCTCCCCCCTTTGGCATTTGTCTCCCACCAGGCCCCCTGGTGAAGCCCCTCTGGGATGTTACAGCCTGCTCTGTGATGTCACAGCCCATTCTCTAATGTCACACAACTGGTCTCTGATATCACAGCCAACTCTGTGATGTCATATTCTGCTCTGTGATGTCAGATCTCTGCCCTGTGGTGTCACAGTCTGCTCTGTGATGATGTCTATGATGTCATACCTGCTCAATAACGTTACATACTGCACTCTGTGATTTCATAGCCCACTCTGTGACCTCATGCTACCAGATGATAAATTGTCTACACTAGGTGAGCTGACACCTGGAGCTTGTTCTCCAAAATTCCAGGCCTATGGATGCCACACAATGCCCATTGTGTGAGAAGGGGAACTGGAAGTTCAGCAGCCTCAGTGTCCTGCCAGGTCTGCCAGGCCCACAGGAACATTGGGGTCCATGACCACCAGAGACCACCAGAGAGACCCCCAGGAGAGAAGAATGCATGCAAAAGGGGAGGGGAAATATGTTAATGATTTCAGGGAAATTATATCATATGTTTAGTCCGGGACAATCAATGAATATGTGTGCAAAATACAGAATATAAACAGAAACTTTCCTGTACTCAGTCTGCATAGCTTTGGGAGGAGCTCTCCCCCTTGCATCCAGCTGAATAAAGAATTCTGCTTCTTAATGCTACATTGGGGTTAAGGAGTTTTCTATTTTACTGAATTTTTGGTAACACTTCCACTGCCAAGGAAAGCTCTGTCTCCTGCTGTTCACAAACAGAGAAGGGCTGGTGGCAGATGTGGTGCTCCGAGGTTGCCTGGAGCACAGTGACCATGAAATAATCAAGTTTTCAATGTTCTGGGAAAGAAGGAGGGGCAGCAACAAAACTTCTACCCTGGAATTAGGAAGGGCAGACTTTGGCTTATTTAGGATGCAGATTTGGGGAGTACTGAAGCAGGCACTGATTTTTTTTAAGGAAAACATCCCTTAAAAACAAAGGGGTCCAGGAAGGATGGACACAGTTCAAGGAAGTAATCTTAACGGGGAAGGAGCAGCCTGTCCCAGTGTGGCAAAAGATGAGCTAGTGAGGAAAATGACTGGCCTGGCTAGCCGTGGAAATTTTGTGGGAACTCAAGGGTAACAAGAGGCGCATCAACTTTGGACAGAAGGTCAAGCAGCTTAGGAAATGGTTAAGGATGTTGTGAAGTCGTGCAGAAAAAAAGTTAAGAGGTGAAAGCTCAATTAGAGTTTAACCTGACCACTTCCGTGAAAAAAAAATAGACAATGTTTCCACAATTAAATTAATAGCAAAGCATGGGATAAGGAGAACCTCTACTCTTTATTGGATGTAGTGGGGAATATAGTAACTAAAGATAAGGAGAAGGCCGAGCTACTTAACATCTTGTTTCTCTCAATTTTCGATATTAGGACAGGCTGTCCTCAGGACAAGTGCTCTGCAGAGCTGGTAGATGGGCACAGGGAGCAGAACAGCCCCTGTAATCCAGGAGGAAGCAGTTGGTGACCTGCTGAGACACTCAGATGCTCACAGGTGTATGGGATTGGATGGGATCCATCCCAGGGGGATGAGGGAGCTGTGGATGAGGTCCCCAAGCTGCTCTCCATCATTTACCATCAGTGCTGGCTCAGCAGGGAGGTCCCAGAGGACTGGAGGTGCCAGTGTGAGCCCATCCCCAAGAAGGGCTGGAAGGAGGATCTGGGGAACTCCAGGCCTGTCAGCCTGACCTGAGTGCCCAGCAAGGTTATGGAACAGATCACCTTGAGTGCCATCAACAGGGCGCCCACAGGATGGCCGAGGGGTCAGAGCCAGCCAGCGTGGATTTCAATGTCTGCATGGAATGGTCTGGATGAGGGGATTGTGTCCAACATCAGCAAATGTGCAGATGACACCAAACTGGGTGTGAGTTTGGATCTGATGAAGGATGGAGGTAGGAGGGCTCTGCACAGGGCCCTGGACAGGCTGGATCCAGGTGTGGTTTAACAAGGATGTGTGATCCAACAAGGTGAGGTTTAACAAGTCCAAGTGCCAGGTCCTGCACTTTGGCCACAACAACACCAGCAGCAGTACAGGCTGGGGACAGAGTGGCTGGAGAGCAGGCAGGCAGAAAGGGACCTGCAGGGACTGATGGACAGCAGGCTGGGCATGAGGCAGCAGTGTGCCCAGGTGGGCAAGCAGGCCAATGGCTCCTGGCCTGGTTCAGGAATGGTGTGGCCAGCAGGAGCAGGGCAGGGATTCTTCCCCTGTGCTGGGCACTTGTTGGGCAGCACCTCTAGTGCTTTGTCTAGTTCTGGGTCCCCTGGCGTGGGGAATTAGAAGAAATTTGTATCAGGAAGAGTAAAGAAAGCAAAGGTGAAGCCAAGGAAATGCTCAGGGCAGTTTGGGGGTGGCTGCCTGTGGGATCTCAGCACCTCAGGACTGAGATGCAGAGTGTCCAAGACCACCCTTGGGGGGCTCGGGAGTCCTGGAATGTTGCCAGAAGTGCCTGGTGGCTGGACTTTGATCCCACACAGACGACGACGAGTGTATGAAGATTGGAGGATTTCACTAGGGTGAATGGTGAAGGGATAAGTTAATTAGAGTGTAAGACACAGGGTTTAGGATTTCTGTACAGGGGGGTCTAAAGAAGTAAGATGGAGGAATTGGGGCGTGTCCTGTTCTTCTTCTTCTTCTTCTTGGCCTCCATCTTCTGTGGTGATGGTGGCACTTTGGGATTGGTTATTACTAGAAGTGCACCGGTTAATAAGGGTATAAGGTATTGGGGAAAAATTATAAATATAGTATACGTAACTTCGAGTATAAAGATAAGTGACCGCCCCGGGGGCTCGCAGTGTGCTCATGGCTGGCTTGCTGTGCAGACCTCTGTTGGGCTGAAAGAAAATCTTTTAGATAAACAATTATTAAACACCGAGACCGAGAAAAGATCAGAAGTCTCTTCTCGTCCTTTGAAGCGCCGGACTGTCCAAGGCCACCCTGGGCCTTTCCAGGCCACCTAAACAGCCGAAAAACCGACAGCTGCCAGGCAGGCCTGGCTCTGACCAACAGCGTCTGCAGTAGCACAGGAAACTCCCAGCTGATGTAAACAAACTTTCTGGCTGACTGCAGAGGCCAGGACAAAGCTGAGTGGTTTCCCTGCTGTCCCCCAGCCCTTGCTGGCCCCAGGGGCTGATGGCATTTGTGCTCCCTCAGGTTCATGTCCCCACAGCAACAGCATGGGGGTGCTCCCCCTGCCCTGTGCAATGCAAACAGGGGCTCCTGAGCCAGTGCTGCCGTGTCTGTGCCTGCGAGGATGGAGCACCTGTGTGAGCTGGGGGAGAGGCCAGGGCTGCAGAGGGGGGATGTTGTTGGCAGCTCCATGAGGACACTCTGGGACGCTGCCCTGGGCTGTGTAGCGCACTGGGGATGGATCAGCCCCTGCTCTGCTGCTCCTTCCCGTCTGCCCCAGGGCCCTTGCAGAGCCCCAGCTGTTCCCATCCTCAGCTGCCATGGCAACCCTCAGGACAAAGCAGTGCCAGGGCTGTTCCAGGTACAATTGCAGTGACACTCGTTGGTGTCACCAGGTGCCATGGCAACTGCCACGGGGACCTGGTCCTTGGTTTGGTGCCACGGCAACCAATGCCCGGAGCCGTTGTGATGGTTGGTGGCCATGGAAAGCTGCCCTGGCCCTTGCTCAGGGCTGGTGTCAGTGCCCAGAGCCAGAGGAGATCCGTTGCTGGGGGCTGTGCCATGGCCACCTGCCCTGTGCCGTGCTGGCCGCTCAGGCACCAGGAACCAGCAGCCACCGGCACTGCCAGGGCCAAAGGCCAGGTCAGCCAGACAGAAAGGGGCAGGGCTGGGCACTGTTTCCATGGCAACCGGCACTGGGGGGACACCTGGGTCACCTGGCCTGGCAGTTGCCATGGAAACCCCTGGCAGGGACTGAGGGCACAGCCCCTGGCACTGAGACACTGCTGGGCCGGGTGCTGAGCACAGGGCTGAGCACGCAGAGATGGTTTTGTTCTTGCTGAGCTGCAGCACAGCCAAGGCCTGTCCTGCCCCTCGTCCAGCCACGCTGGGGAGGGGCTGGGGCTGCGGGGGAGCTGGGCAGGGGACACAGCCAGGACCGGGGACCCCAACTGACCCCGGGCATACCCCAGACCAGAGCACATCATGCTCAGGGTATGAAGGGGGGGAACAGAAAGGGGGGAATTTTGGAGGGAGGGCTTTTGCCTTCCCAGGGAACACTTGGGCAAGAGGGGGCCCTGTTTCACCAGTGGGCAGGGTCACTACCAAAGACACAGACACCAGCTTAAGGAATTGTGTCATTTATATCATGCACAGCTGCAAAGAATTACAAAAGGATAAGCTCACCAAAGCACATCATCATTAGCAAAGAATTACAAAAGAAGCTCAGCAATCCATCAAAACCCATCATTGCATTTTGATTATTAACCCCTTTGTGAAACACTAGAGATGTGGCAGATAAAGATTCTGGCTGACTCTCAAGGTACACCTTACAGACATCAGTAGTACTTTAGTGACACCGTTCTTCATTTTTTTTTCTCAATCTCATTTGAGTTAGGAACAAGAATTCTGTTGTCCCTGGAGCTGGCACCTTTTTAATTCCAGAATAATGCCCCCAGGCCCTTTGCTGTTCAGCTTTCCCATGCTGTCTGTGGCTAACAAGGCCTGGGGGGGCCCTTTCCCCTCTGGCTGGAAGGGGCCGGGTCCCAGTCCCTGAGGGGCACCCAGGCTCCTGGATGGAATTCCTGTGCAAGTCCCTCAGTGTCACAGCAGCCTTCACATGGAGCCCTGTGGATCAGAGTATTTTCCAAAGGGGCCCTTGGGGCAAACAGGGAGATCTGGTCTGGCAGGGTGTGTAAAACAATATCCTGTCAGATCTACTTGTTCTCACACAGAATCCCTGGCTGCAGGGACACATTCCCATTGTTCCTGCCCAGGTTTCAGGACTCAGAGTTGTCTTTCCTAGGAGCTGCTCCTTCAGCTGCCTTGGGAGGGCCATTTGGCCTCTGGACCCACACTCTGGCTCCATCATTAGGGCTGCTGGATCCAAACCCTTTATCTCCACAAACGGAGGTGACTGGAGCTGGATCTCCTTTTTCCACAATCGTTCTTAAAATTGAAAGATTGTGCTACCCTGTCACGGGGTTGAATAATCCAATCTTGTCACTATTGTTTAACAGAATTACTGTAATTTCTCCTTGATATTCTGCATCATTTCCTCCTGCCATGACAGGAACGCTTTGCAAGGCCAAGCTCCAAGGGAGCAGTTACCAAAGCAAAGTGTCCTGGAGGAATCTGAATTCCTGTTTCAGTATTGACAGCTCACATTTGCTTTGAATTTCTCCTCATTAATTCCAATGCATGAAGGCCCAGCCCTGCAGCCTCTGGGCTGGCCCTGCCAGGGGCCCTCACAGCCAGAACAATTTCCCAGGCAGCCCAAGTCTCATTGCCCATGGTTGGATTTGCAAATTGGGGCAGCCATGCACAGCCAGGGGGTTTCCATTTCCCCAGTGGGCCATTGTGAAGGGCATGGAGCACATCTGGGAGATGGGTTCTCCATGGACAAAGGTTCCCATCTCCTCATTTTTCCAACTGCTCTTTTAACAACCCCTTCACCTGTGCAACCAATCCTGCAGCTTGTGCATTGTCTGGTACATGAAAAACCCTGAAGGAAAAACACTGTATTTTTCACAGAAATAGACAAAGTACTCTGTATCACAATATCAGCACACCCTGCAAAAATAGCCAATTTCATCCTATCCTCCCTTTTTCACTGTAGACAATCACACAAATTTGACCACTGACATTAGGGTCCTGGCCAATCCTGTTCTGTAGGGTATTTAGTGTTACATCCCTGAGCAGCCAAAGATACCAAATTAGTAATGTCAGCACTATTTCACATAACTATTATTTTATATGTACATATTGATATAGAAATATTGATATAGATATGTAGATATAGCCATATATATAAATATATAAACATATATTAAGGTCTTATTAATCTATAAATCTGTATCGAGTTATTTATTATATTGACATTTCACTTGCACAAGTCCATCTGAGCTCAAGATTAAAACCTTCTTCTGTTGCTCCATGTGGGAGCATTCCAACAATAATTGTTCCTTCTGAAGGTGCTGTTTCCAGTGGACTCTTAACAAATTCATCTTTGTCTACCCAAACCCACAAGGTCTTTTCCTTTTCCATGTGCAATTTTTGGATGCATTTGAAGACA
This sequence comes from Artemisiospiza belli, assembly GCA_021963965.1. Classification (NCBI taxonomy): domain Eukaryota; kingdom Metazoa; phylum Chordata; class Aves; order Passeriformes; family Passerellidae; genus Artemisiospiza; species Artemisiospiza belli. The sequence goes on along the minus strand of JAKDEW010000051.1, from coordinate 661,443 downwards.
CCCAGGGGTGCGGCTTCTTTTACCCGACTGCCCCACTGCTCCCACGGGGCTCTGACCTCAGCCCACTCCAGAGCCGGGGAACTCCAGGGAAGGGCTTCCCATCTGGGAATTTCTGATGGGACTGATTATTCACATTTACATTTAAAAAGTGACATTTTGTTGTCATCTGGCCAGACTGTGCCAGTTTTGTTTTACCAGTGGGCAAAGTCAGCACCAGAGACACAGACTCCAACTGAAGGAATCAGTGTCATTTCCTGCAGTTCAGAGCAGCAAAGAATCACAAAAGGAGCAGCTCAGCAATGCACCCAATCATCCCCACCAAAGATTGCCTGCAGTGATTAAGAAAGATCCAGCAGCATTTACCCTCAGGCTTTACCATCCCCCAGACCCACACAGCAGATGGGAAGCTGTCACAGCCAAGGGCTGCAGAGCCACTCCTGGGGACTGGGAATTCCTGCAGGTGCCTCCAGCCCCAGGAGAGGCTCCAACCCCGCTGGGAGAGGGCCCAGCTCTGACAGTGCTGAATGAACAAACTGACAGCACCGCTAGTGTGGCAACATCTGCTTTCATCCTCCTCTTGGGTCCCTCCCAAAGCCTGGCCAGGGCTCAAGGAGGAACTAAGGGAGCTGACTTTGACCATATAGCCGCAAACAAGGCCAGATGTCAGATTTCATGGCCTTGTCTGGCTTCTAAACACACAAAGGTCAATCCATGTTTCACTAATGGGTGGCTACATCTATCACAGTGCTAATCACCATGCATATCTCTTTAGGGAGCAGATACAAAGATAACCTTTGCTTGGAAGGTTCATCCAGAGGCCACCTTTGGCTCAGGGCCTTCTGTCCAGGCCTCACTCAGGGCTGGTGTCCAGGCCTTGGCACTTCAGGGACGTGGTTTAGTGCTGGGCTTGGCACTGCTGGGTGCCCGGCTGCACTGGCTGAGCTCAGAGGGCTTTTCCAACAGAAAGGATTCTGTGATTCCATGATTCTATCCACTGCATTCAGCTGGGTCTATTTTAGCAGCATTACTTTGCTCCAAAAGTTCCCTCTTGCCCAGCTCCTGTGGCCTGAGGCTTCAGCTCCTTCAGCTCCTGGTGCTGAGCTGCTCATGCTGAACGAGACGGCTGGGAGAGAAGAACACAGTCCATGCAATTCCTTCTGGGACACGGAGAGGGGAGGCTGTGCAAACAGGAGCATTGTTTGCTGTGGCCTCCTCTCTGCCCTTCATGCCTTTCAGTGCTTTGAACCAGACAAGAGCTTTCTCCAAGAGTGCAATAGAGCAGATGTTCCTGCTCCCAGGCCTGGCTCTCTCCAGTCTCTGCCCTTGCCTGGTGTCTGTCCCTATTGCTGTGCCCTCTGTTCCCCCAGGGCTCAGTGGCTGCTGCCCAGGACTGTGGCACTGGCACAGATCCAGTGCTCCAGAGCCTCTTTTCTGTGCCCTTGGGGCTGCCTGGGCACAGCAGCCTTTTCCATCTGGAAGCTCCCCATGCACAGGGAGTGCCCAGCTCCGTTCCTTGCACAGCCTCCAGGAGCCCAGGGCTGCCATCTCCAGTCCCTGCTGGCACTGGGGGCTCCCAGGTGCCTCAGGCTGCTGTGACACCGCTGCGCACGGGAGGGAAGAGGGGCAGGGGCTGTGCTCAAAGTCAGCTCCAGGTGCTGCTGCTGCTGCTGCTGTGGGGTCATTTGTGCAGCCCTGGCCCAGAGTCAGGGATCAGATCCTGCCAGTCTCTTCCAGCCCTGGCTTCTCAGAGTTTGGGCCTTGGAGCCTCAGGTGGCCAAAGGCAGCTGCTGCTGGTGCCTCTGTGTGCCTGTGTTCAGCAGTGCTGCTCCATCAGTCTGTGCCCAGCAACGGGGAAAAGCCTCAGCCCTGCAGGGCCAGGAGCTGCTGGGCTCTGCCTGAGCAGCTCAGCCAGCAGGAAGGGAGCTGCTCCACACGGGAACCAGGAGTAAAGGACATTTCTTCTGTAGGACATGTTTTCTATTGAAAGGAAAAAATAGGAAAAGGGAAAAAAATAGGTTAATTGTAAAAGATAAGAATAAAATCCAAGTTTTAGTGAAAAAACATAACACAATGTTAGTGAAAAAAAACAAAACATAAATGCAAAGACACATTCTTTGCATTAACAGGTAAATGATCTTTTGAAAAAGAGAACTCAGTTATTTCCATTGCAAATGTGCTGATGGCATGGATCCATCTTACTGACCTCAGCAACCTCTTAAAAGATTTTGAGCTTTGTTTCCAACATTGGTATTTGAAACTGTGGTCGAAGCAAGAGGAAATTGCTTTGTGCCCTTCCAGCTCCAAGCAGGACTGGGAATGGGAACTCTGTCAAAGCCCAAATCCTTTAGAAGATCACCTTCCTTCTCGGCCTGGGAATGAGCTACACATTCCTTTTGAAACTGCCAGGAGTTTCTCAGAGACACAAAGTCCCACTGACAACTTTTTGCCCTGGTTTGGCAGTGCAGAAGGGCAATTCTCCATCCATCAGCTCCAGACTGCACTGCCTCAGGAGCACGGCCAACTCACCAGCTTTGGCCCACTCGTGGCACTTCTAGAGGAGGAAGAAAGTGCAGTTGCACAATTCCAGTCAATCAAGAAGGAAGAATGGGACAGACTAAAAATCCTGGGGAGATCCAGGTGTTTAGCCGGGACTGTGGAGAGTTTGGGTCCTTGCCAATTGGATGTGTGTCCCCAGCTGCAATCTCTGGGCCTGCAGCAGAGTCTCACTCACCTGCCAAAGCAGAAAGCTCAGGCGCTGTGCTCGCAAAGGGCTCGTCTGATGCAGAGCTGTCAGAGCAATGTGAGGGCAGAGCCAGCCCAGCTGGGCCCAGGGCTGAGCCCAGCAGAGCCCTGGCAGAGCCCAGAGCAGCCTCAGCACCCGCAGAGCCCAGCTGCAAGGAGAGAAAGCAGAAAGTGCCCGTCAGCTGAGGGCTCCTGTGCCCTTGTGCCAAGGCCTGCGGTGCCCAGGCCATGCTGACTGTGCCCAGAGCTGCCCATCCCAGAGCTGCCCGTCCCTGCTGCCTTTGGCAGCAGAGCAGGAGGGCAGGACATGTGCCCAGCCTGCAGCCAGCCAGGGCACATCCAGCCCTCAGCAGCTGCCCAGAGCAGGATGCTCCTGTGCTCGCTGCCAGCTCCCAAAAGCTCTGATCCCACCCTGCCAAGCACACAGGGACCCACCTCACGCCACCCACGGCTGCAAGAAAAGCTGCTCCCAAACCATGGCCTCAGCCTTCTCCAAGGGCACGGCCCATCCATGCCACAGCTGCTCCCCAGCACTTCCCCATCCACACTGGATCACCTGGAACGCTTACTCTGGAAAAACAAACAACACATTATTGAAAAGAGATTAGATACAAAAAGGGAAAACAAGGAAAAAGGGAAAATCTCTTATCTCTGTCAGGGCCTTGAGGAAGGCCCAACTCCTACATGGTAGGGAAAAACCCAGCCATGGCTGAGGGAAGCCCACATTTTCTCTCTTCCCCCCTGCACTTCCCCCCGAAATCACAGTGATCCCAAAGCAAACAAGGGCTGCTTGTGGCCTCTGACAGCCCATTGCCTAGGGCTTGCCAGCGCCCCAGCCCCTCAGGCTCTGCCCCAGCCCAGCCAAGCTGCCCGGCAGCAGCGCCGCAGCCCCAGAGCAGCTCCAGAGCAGCCCCATCCAGAGGCACCTGGGAGCCCTCAGCAAGGCAGCCAGCAGCACACGGGATGGAGGACACGGATGGCCCTTCCTGTCCAGCACAGGGCTTGTGGCCATCTCCAGGCACCGCTCTGGCAGGGATCCCCGCAGCCCCGGGCCCTGCCCAGCTGCTCTGTCACCAGCACAAAGGCTTCAGCAGAGCCACCACAGGACAAGGGGCTTCTGGCCATTTCCCTTTACCCACTGCACGCCTGGGCAGCTGGCTGAGCGCAAGCACCCTTTGCCCCCTTCAGGGCCTTACCACCCCTCAGCCTGCTTTGGTGCTGAGCACAAGCTCCCTTTTCACCCTTTCCTTCCTCTTGCCCTGCAGACCCTGGGCAGCAAAGAAAAGCTCCTGGCAGTCTGTGTATCATAACACATTCTAGAATTGAGTTATTTACAATAATCTATAATATATACAAATATATATCATGACATATACTCTATATTATTTATTTACAATCTAAATAAAAAATGGAAAAGAAGAAAAGAAAAATCTTCAAGAAAAGGAAAATTACCCCTGGCTCAGGTTGCCCCAGCAAAGACAGCCTCCCAGATCAGCTCTCCTCATCAGTCATCTGGCAGTGCAGCAGCCAAGCCCCGGCAGGCGAGGCCGAGTCCTCCATGCCCTGCGCAGCTGATCGTGCAGTCTCCAGATGGTGGAATATCGCCCACGCTGTATTGCCCGGAGGACATGCAGTGTTTCAAGTGCCAGCTGTGACACGGCACTGCTCGTGTCCTCGGTCAGGGGTTCCAGGGCTGCAAGAGAGAGGAACAGAGGCACAGTCAGAGGCGGATCTGCGGGGAGCCCAGGAGATCCCCCTGCCAGGGCCATCCCAGCCGGCTCTTGCCATGGCCAGGAGGGAGCAGGGAGCAAGGGGATCAGCCCAAAGCTGCTGGCCACGAATGGCCCACGTGGCTCTGAAAGCGCCGTGTGCTCTGCCCACGGGAGCAGAGCCCTCCGCTACCGGGACAGGGCTTGCAGCTCCCCCGGCAGCCCCCGCTGTCAGCCCGCTGCCCTCACACACTCACCAGTGCAGATCAGCTGCAGCTCTTGCTGCTGCCCCCTCAGGCGCCGCCCGGCCATGCCTGTGAACACAGAGCCTGTCACGGCGCCAGCGGCACAGCTCCCTGCCAGCGGCGCTGCCAGCGCTGTGGCCACACGGGCTGCTGGCCCGGCAGGGCTCAGCCCGGCCCTTGCCGCACGCTGCCGCCCCAGGGCACGGCTGCCAGAGGGCGGCAGCAGCAATGCCCAGGCCAGGCGGGGCTCCACGGCGCCCCAGGGCATGGCTGGCACTGCCGGGGCAGCAGGCGGGGCTGGGGCCGAGCTGCGGCGGGCCGGGGAGGAGCCCGGGCTCGGGACTCACCCATGAACCTGACGGCCGCCTCTCGCAGGGGCTCCTGTGGGCTCTCCAGGTAAGGCAGGACCCAGCGCAGGTGCTCGGCCGCTCGGCTCCTGTCCTCTGCTAGCTGGAGAGAGCGGCAGGAGGGAAGGGTTGGCGCGGGCTCAGCCCCTGGGCAGGGCGCTGCCTGCGCCCATCGCCGGCCTCCCCTGCCCGCACAGCCCTGAGGCGCGGCCAGCAGCTGCTGGCCAAGGGCTCCCGAGGGGAAGGGGCAGAGGGCCGGCTGCTGCCCGGGGAGCCGCGGTGCCACCCCGCAGCCCCGCCGGGCTGGGATTCCATGGGCACCCGGCTCGGGCCCACGGGAGCCTGGAGAAGAGCCCGCGCGGCCTCTGGCTGCAGCAGCGGGCACAACTGCCAGCCCTGCACACTGAGCATCACCCTCAGGGGCCTTCTCCAGGCTGAGGCTGGGGCTTGCAAGCCATCCTTACCAGGAGCTCAGCAAACTTTGAGAGTTTCTCTTTCTTCACAGTTTTTTCAAGAGCTTTCCTTTTCAGGAACTTGACCGCACAAAGCAGCGTTTCCCGAGAAGTCTGGAGAGCAGCAGAGAGGCGGAGATGGCCCCAGAGCCCAGGGCACAGGAGCTGCAGCCTGGAGGAGGCTGCAGTCCAACAGGCGCAGGGCAGGAGGCAGGCGAGCCCCCTGCCAGGGGGACAGCAGCAGCCCACGAGTCCTCACCTCTGCCACACGCAGATTCTCATTATGGCAGTGGAAGAGCAGTGGCAGCAGGCTCTCACACACTTGCATCATCAGGAGTGTTTTTCCTTCTTCTTCTACAGCAGACATCAAGTTTTGAAAGACAGTCATGGAGAGCTGCTGCACCTGGCTGTCACCCTGTAGAACAGGAAGGCAGCAAGAGCTCAGCAGCAGCTGATTCTGGTCCACATTGGCACAGGCCTGCATCTCCACGGGGCACCAAGTGTCCGGGTAGCAGCCAGTGGCCGTGGCTGGGGGCACAGAGCCTTACGTTGTCAAAGAGTGGCAGGAACACCTTAGCCAGCTGCAGGGCCATGGGGCTGGGTATTGGGGAACCATTATCCAGGAACAGATAGTCCAGTAGCATGGTGGTCACCCTGACCTGTGGGAGCTCCACGAGCCCTTCAGTCAGGCCCCGCATTCTTTCGGCCTGTGTGGAAGGCAAGTTTGTGAAAGGCCACCCTGCTGCCACAGAGCCCAGAGGCCAAAGGCCTGTCCTGAAGCACTGAGGCAGCTGCAGCGGGGGGAAGGAGAGCTGGGAGCAGCTGCCACAGTGCCCAAAGCCCAGGCAAGGCCAAGTGACTGTGTTGCCCAGCCCCACGCTGCCTGCACGGCTTCAGCCACTGCGCCCCTCTCACCAGCGGGGAATGGTCCCTGCGCGAGAGGAGGACCCTGAGCAGCTGGCTGCCAATGTCTGCACGCTCCCTCCGCAGCTGCCATGACAAGACATCCATGATACTGTCCCTCCAGTCCCTCAAGTCCAGGCACTCAAGGACCTGCAAGGCACAGGGAAGTGACAGGGGAGCCGGCCGGCAGGAGCCCGGAGCCGCACAGGGCTGGGCCCAGGCAGCAGCGCAGGGCACAGGCACCATCCCAGGCGTCTGTGGCGATGAGAGGGCAGAGAGCTGGGAGGCAGCTCAGCCAGGTCATGCTGGCCTTCAGGCTCACCTCCACAAGGAATGCCAGGGCAGGGAAATCCCAGTATGGCATCTCTTCACTGAGCATGTCAAGGAGGCAGCATAAGATGCTTTTACACAAGGGCCTAGATGCATGGCGCATCTCCCTGCAAGGCAGAAAATGGCATTAACATCCTGAGCTGGGGGGCAGGGCGGGGAGCCTCTCCCAGCACTGACTCACACGGTTCTTGTCTTTCCCCACCACCCTGCCAGGGGACCTGGGCCCTTTGAGATGTGGCCGCTCCTAGGCAGCCTCCTTTCCCAGCCTTTTCCAGTCTGCTTGGCTGTCCCTCGTCCCTTTGGCCCCAGCCACGGGGACTGTGTGGGACAGCCCAGGCACAGGGCACAAATGCCAGGAGCAATGGGGAGAAGGGAGGTCTCACCTGGCCAGCAGAGCCACGGCAGAGTGGTGGGTATCAACGCAGAGCAGCGTGTCCCAGCCACGCTTGCCTTCCATTGACACCACCACCTGCTCACACTGGAGAAGGCAGAGCAGGGACTGAAGGGTCTGCACTGCAAACCTGTGAGCACAGCAAAGCCCAGGTCTCACTGGCAGCACTGGCTCCTTGGCAGGCCACGTGGCAGGGACAGGAGGAGTGGCATGGAGCACCTGTTGGGGCTGGTGGCAAGGCCGTGCTCTTCCTGGCATTTCTTCCAGAAGGTATTCACCTCCTCTGGCATCTCTTCTGTGCTGAAGAACACTTGGAAGAGCAGATGCACAAAGAGGTGGGGGAAATACAGCGTCACTACACGTGGGACAGGGGGCTCCTGGAGGATCTTCCACATCACCACAGTTGCCTGCAAGGGACAAAGCCCCCCGAGACAGCGCTCAGTGCCGAGGTGTGCGTGTGGCAGGGCCTGAGCGTGGCAGGGAGAGGCCAGGAGAGACCTTGGCAGGCAGAGCACGGGGCCTGGTGGGCCTGAAGCTGCCACTGGGGCAGGTTTCAGGCCAGCACCTGAGGCAGGGAGATGCAGTGGGGGAAGGAGGATGGAGAGCTGCTGGAGAGGCAGCCTTGGGGCCAGCAAAGGCCAGTTGCAGAAACTCACAGCCAGGCCAAAGACACCCGTTTCATCCCCATTGGAGGTGCACGTGCTGCACTCTGGCCAGCTCCCCAGCACATCCAGGAGTATCAGCTGCACCGGCTCTGCAGTCCTGGGTGAGCCCATGATGGTCTTCCACATGGTGATGGCAGCTCTGCAGGGTTAGAGCTCTGTCTCAGGGCGGGTCTCAGACACAGCACTGTGGCCTGGGCATCCCTAGGGGCCCGGGCTGACCACTGGCTCTGCCTCTGCCCACTGGCCCTTGCCAGCAGCAGCCAGGCAGCCCAGCCCTGTGGGGACAGAGCCCTGAGGGGCGGCAAGGGAGCATGGCAGGAGGCTTGGGGGCTGACATGGCAGGGCTGGGAAAGGCAGCAGCCAGAGGGCCCTGGAACTCTCTGTTGCTCTGACACCTGGGCCAGGCAGTACAGGGTGATGGGCTGGGGAGGCCTGAGCCCTGTGGGCAGGTGGGCCCCATACCTGTCACAGGACGGGGCCACACGCAGGAGCGTCACCACTGCGTCATCCGGGTGTGCTCTGGTGAGATTCAGCAGGGCCTTGTCCAGATTGTGCTCAGCAGAATCATTGGCCACAAGCCACTGGTGGATGTACCTCACCATGGCGGGCACCTGGAGAAGGCAGGGGAGACTTGGAAAGCTGCCAGAGGGAGTCATGTGCCCAGCTGCCCCAGAAAAGTACTTCCCTTGCCACCACACTGCCATGGCCTCAAGGCAGTAAGCAGCAGGTGTGGCTTGGGAGGCCAAGCAATTGCTGGGAAGTCAGGCCACAGGCTGCTTACTTGCTTTGGACTGGAAGGACCCTCCTCCACAAGCATATCCAGCAGGGCAGCACTGGTGTTGGTTTTGAAGATGGGAGGGTATGCTCTGAGCACAGTGCCCATGGCGCTGGTCTCTTCCTCCCGAATCCTCTTCATGAATTTGCCAACCATCTGTAGCAGAAGGGCAAGAAGCCGGGGATGTTGCATGGAGTGCTCTACACACGGTGCTGGGCTGAGCAGGGACAGCAGGCCCAGCCCAGCTGGGGGTGGCTGCAGGTACCTGCGCTGTGCTGCGGAAGAGGCCACGGGTGCGTTCCTGCTCCTGTGTGCGCTCCAGGGCTGCATCTGGCAAAGAGCAAGCACAGCCAGAGCTGAGGGGCTGCAGGAGAGGCCGGAGAACACAGCCCAGCCCTGCACTGCCCAGGCATGGAGAGCCCCGGGATGCTCCAGGGGGATGGAGCATGGCCACTGTGGGGTGTCTGCCCGGCCCCTCTTCCATGCTGTCCATGGGCATTTCCCCAGGGGATGGGATGGGGTGGGATGGGATGGGATGGAATGGGATGAGATGGGATGGGATGGGATAAGATGGGATGGGATGGGATGGAATGGGATGGGGTGGGATGGGGTGGGATGGGGTGGGATGGGATAGGATGGGATGGGATGGGATGGGGTCAAGTTGGCTGCAGGCTCCAGCCCTGCAGCCCAGCTCTGCCACTCACCCTCCTGCGGTGGAATGAACGGCACCACCTCTTCAATGTCCTGCGCTGGGGTAGCTCCAGGGCCTTCTTCCTCCTCCTTCTCCACCCAGGCCAGCTTGGGCGCTCTCGGGGCTCTCTGCTCCATGGCTGTGCCTGCAGCGCGCCCCAGCAGCGAACGCAGCCGGTGCCACTCCTGCAGGGCCTCCTGCGCCTTCCCTGCGGGCGGGACGCGGCGGTCAGCACTCGGCCCGGGGCCAGCAACGGCCCCCGAGCACCCCTCACCCGCCCCGGGCCGGCCATGCCCAGGTGTTCGCTCCCGGGAAAGTGGCACGGGAGGCTCGGGGCCGGAGGCCGCGCTGCCGAGCGGCGGAGCTCGGGCAGGGGAAGCCGCAGCGGAGGCGGCGGGAGCAGCCGTGCCGCCTGTGTCCTCCGCGGGCCCCGGGAGGAGCCAGGGCCGGGGCCGGGGCCGGGGCCGGGACTGGAGCCTGCGTCGGGTCCGGGGCCGGGCTCGGGCCAGGCGGAGGCAAAGGGCAGCGTTGCCGCCCCGACCACAGGCCCTGATGCCCGCCCGGCAGCGCCACCGCCAGTACGGCCAGAGCCGGGCGGAGGCGAGACCGCGGCGGGACGGCCGGGGCCGGGCACGGGGCAGCCCCGCCCAGGGCCGGGGGTGGGCTGGGGGCATGGCCCGGCCCGGCAGGGGAGAGGGAGGCGGGGAGAGGGGAGGGACGCCAGGCAAGGGACCCCGAGAGAAGGGTGCCCGACAGCGGGAAAGGGAGAGAGAGAGAAAGAAAGAGAATAAGAGAAAGAAAGACAGAAAACAAATCTGTTTTTGCTGCTTCTTCCGCTGCTGCTGCCGCCGCCGCTGCTGCTGCTGCTGCCGCCGCCGCTGTCCATTCCCCGCTCGCCCCATGAGCCCCACGTTCGAGCCCTGCGCGCCCCGGGGACAGCCCCTCCGTTTGCCTAAACACGGGAACTTTGCAGTGCTGAGCCCAGATGCAGAGCCCTGACTCCTGCACACTGGCACAGCGATCCCCTCGCCTGGTGCTGTGCATTGTCCTTGCTGAGGGTCAGACACTGTCGGGCCACCTTGCCTTGGGGTAGGGTTCCTACCTGACCCAAGCACTGCACTTACATCTCCAGTGTTGCTTTCCTGTAAAAACAGGGGAAGGAAAACTGTGTGTGGCTCATGGTATTTTAGACCATCTAAAAATCACTAAGTCACTGATCTTAGAGGTGAGGTGCACCTGGAATTACTGGATGCAACATGGAAAAGGGGAGCATAGAAATAAATAGAGGAAAACATCTTGGATTGTTTGTTTCATTTTCATTTCCCTTCTGGAAAGCTGTTTCAGTTTTCCAGGAATCTTCTCCTGTCTGCTCTTCCCAAGAATCTCTCATGGAGAGCAAGGTCGAGCTTCGGTCACAAGACTTTCCACCAGGAAATTATGCCACTGGTGAAATTTTCATTGTGACTGTTTGTGCTGGTTTAGGGCAAATATTGGGAGGAAACCTCCAAAAGGGGTCCGTCTAGAAAGCAAGTTCAAGCGTCCCCTCCCCCTACTAGTTCAGGAAAAGACTTCCCTTGAGAAAAGTGAAAAATCCCCAGTTTATTTCACAAGTAAAGTAATCACAAGCATGAAAAGTGAATAATATTAAATAAAACCTCGGACAGTGCTGAAGAGATGGCAAATTCAAAAAGTCCTTTTTGTGGGTTGTAGTTGGCTCACTCGGTCTCTCCTGAGTCCCTCTGGTGCTGGAATGCAGCGTCCCAGAGCTCGGTGGGCCACAGGTGTGAGCTGCTGCTGGTGTTTTTCTGGGTTTTCAGTCCAGAGCAGGTTTAAACAATTCCAAGAAAAAAGAAAGTCACAGTCCGAGGAACTTCTCTGCCTAAGCTAGCTAAAACCAAATTGCTGGACCTGGGCTGTGAAGGCATCGGGAAATTTCCAAATCTGGGCACTGGCGGTCCCAGCAAACACCAGAGCTGGATGGTGCTGGAGCCAGAACTTGCAAATTTCAAAATCATGGCTTTCTGTGCCAGCAAATCACTGGACTTGGGCTGTGCTGGCACCAGGTATTTTCCAAATCTGGGTACTGGGGCAGCAAACACAAGATGTGGTCGGTGCCAGACCCAGTAGCAGAAAGTTGCCGGGTTTTGGCTTTCTGTGCCAGCAAATTGCTGCACTTGGGCAATTTCCCAGCAGTGGGAAATTTCCAGATCTGGGCACTTGTGCAGCAAACACCAGATCTGGGTGGTGCTGGTGGCAGCACTGGGAAGCTGCTGGGTTCTGGCTTTCTTTGCCAGAAAATTGCTGCATTTGGGTTGTGCTGGCACTGAGAAATTGCCAAATATTAACTTTCTGTGCCAGGAAATTGCTGCCTTTTGTCTTCTTTTTCTAAAGAATTGCTGCACTTGGGCTGTGTTGGAATAAGAAATGTCCAGACTGGGGTACGGGCAGTGGCAGCAAACATCAGATCTTGGCATTGCCGGTTCCGGCAGCAGAAATTGCCAGATTTTGCCTTTCTTTACCAGAAAATTGCTGGACTTGGCTCTGCCAGAACAAGGGAATTTCCAGATCTGGGCACTGGTGGTGGCAGCAAACACCAGAGCTGGGCGGTGCCAGACCCAGTAATGTTGGAAATGAATTTGTAGAGAATTTTTAAGGTTTGATAGAGTGTTTCTATAGTATGTATACAAGTGTCACAATCCGTCCGTACGAACGGGTTTTGTGGTAGTTTGTGGGTTGATCTCAGAGTGCAAAAAAAAACAACATGGTACAGGGAGTTGCTGCTATAACCAAAACAAATGTACCTTTATTGAATAACCACAGCAAAATGCATTGAGGAGGAACTGGGGGAAAAGGGAAAAATAAGGAAAAAGAGGGAGGAAGAGAAAGGAAGGTATAAAGCTACCAACTGTTTTACTAGGCTGGGACTACACCCAGAGCTAAGCAAACTCATGCAGCCAGGTGACATTCTGTAACATCAGAGGCTGGCAACCATGAGGACTTGGCCGCCAAAAGGTGACAGTTTGTACTGGGCCCAGAAGTCTTTTTCCCTAAGGCAATGCAAATTGAAATGTGAAGTTTCAAAGCTTCAAATGACTATGAAAGTAAACTGCAGAATAATTTCTGGAAGTGCAGCATTGTCAATGATCATGCAGCCCACCAACAGCTGGAGCTGAATCCAGAATTGCTTCTTCCAGCTGTGCAGGAATTCATTCCACTGGCAAGCACTGGTCCATGGGAACAAATGATCCCCTAGCTCTGGGCTGAACGGCACCCAGGCTGCAGTGCAGATTGGAGGAATCCTTGTCACTTGTTATTGGCCTCCCGGTGCACTCATCCTTCTGCAAACAAGGGGCAAACAGCACAGCTGCACTGCTGTCCCGGGTAAATATACATACAGGTGACTTTGCCAAAGCAGTGCATCATTTCCCAGTGAAATCCATGACCTCTTCTTACCTATGGAATTGTGATTGAAGACACCTGTGAGCCAGATCTGTGGGAGATTGCAAAGGAGCAAAGCTTTGGGGTTTGGGCACACTTCTCTTGGTTTCTTTGCTCAGGCCGTTGGTGAGCACAGAACACACCTAGGTAGAAAATGTTTGACTAGACAGGATCTTTTGGATCCATTGTCCCCCAAACATGTCAATTGTTGTAATGCCAAGTAACAAAGAGCAGCACAAATGACACAAAGAAAACATGGCCAAAGAGGAAGAGGAGAGGCCCAATGAGGAAAGGATGTGGTGAGACACTGGCACATTGAGTGAGCTGCACTCCCATAATCTCTAGGCTAGCAGGTCCTGGTCTCACATTCTCCTTTTGGTTTTTTCAATTTTGTTTATTTATTTACTTTTTTCATTACCAAAATAAAATATATAGAATTAAAAATATGTCATCAAAACTTAAAGACAGAATCAAAAGACATTAATTCAAAACTACATCTAAAGATCAGAACATATGTACATCTGTAACTATGAAGTCTAATGCATCAATCCTATTCTTCAAACACTCTCCATACAGGTGGCAGCTTCTTCCTGAGCTTGGAGGAAAGAGAGCTCTTCTGGACAGGAGGTGAGGACTTTGTTGGTGAGGGAACATCGGAAGTGTCCCAAGAAAACTTCTCAGTAAGACTAATAACCAGTCAGATCTGCAAAATGGAGACACAAAATTTAACAGAGGCTACCATGCAAACCTAAAGTAGCTGAAGCTCCATATTTCATGGGACACATTTCCTGGAAATGTCTAAACAGCTGCACAGGTGTGAAGGTCCCCCCGAAATGAACGAGTGATGAATGATTTTTGGGTGCAAAAATAACCAACAAAGGCACAGGGGTTTTGCAGTAACAAATCAACAAGGTGCAATTTTATTGATGATAACCACAGCTAAATATGTGTTTGGTTAGGGGATCCGGGGAAGAGAAGGGTAAGACAAGGAAAAAGGGAGGAAAGAGGTCAGGGAATGGGGTATAGCTACCAAAACGTGATGTCTTCGGGGTCCCGCCGCCGAAACTCGCTGGTACACGTCTTGGGGGGTACTCAAAGGACAGTCGGGCCGAACCCCAATATATATACTGTTCTTGGTTGGGGGAAGGGTGGCTAAAATTAGGTTTCCATGGAGGGAAGAAGAATAGGAACAGGAGGAGGGGGTGAGACAGTTCCATTGTTTTCATGGCCGAATGCTTACAGGTATGTTAGGTTTTTCCCCCTCCCTGAGTTGGGAGGGGGTACAGTCCCAGTCTCTGGAAGGAGGTTGCCAGGGGGGTGCCATGGGGGTGCCAATAGGGTGCCAGAGGGGTTCTTGGTTCCTTGATGAGGGGATTCACGTCTCTGTTGATCTGTCACAGTGGTTGAAGACAGGCAAGAGGGGTCTTCTCATGGAGCGGGGGGGAGCCACCCCAGAGCTCAGTCCAGCCAGGTCAGGAGTTTGGAAGAAAGTCCAGTTCAATTGTCCAGAAAAGGGTAGCATGCCCCCTTCGAGTACAGCATGGCATGTTCTGCAAACACTACCTGTGAACACACTAGATAAGCATGAGACTTTCTTTCCCAACTGGCTCAAAAGTTTTTAACCCTCTGGTGGTTCTCATGACAATTGTGAGGCAAAAAAAAAGAAGGATTTTCGGATGGACTTCTACAACAGGGAAACATGCTCCTGCTGGCAAACACTTGAGGCAGGCCAGGGCAAACCCTGAGCCACTTGCCAGAGCTGGCACAGGCACAGCCTGGCCCCTGGGCTGCCCTGGGACAGCAGGGAGCCCAGAGCCCTGTGCTCTCCAGGAATGGCTCAGCTGTACATGCACCCTCCTGCTCCTCTGCCTGCCCCACAACTCAGCAGCCCCACAGCTCCAGGGGCACTGGCAGCAGCACAGCTCATTGCAGGGGCACATGCAGGGCACAGCTGTTCCCTGGCAATGTGCACAGCCTCTCTGGGCTGCCACAAGACCCTTCCTGCCCGCAGAGATTGTCCCAGCTCCCCCCTCACCTCTGTGTGAGGCTGAGCCATGATTGCCTTCACCTTGTCCTCCATCGGGAGCTGCTCCAGGCCCCCCATGCCATGACTAGGAAGGGCAATGGAGAGAATGGGGGCAGATGCACAACCTTCCTTAGGATTTCGTCATTTTTGGCACAGCCAAAAAGGCAAATCCAGAGGTGGCCAACTCAGCGCTTCCTCAGCTTTCTGGAGAACATCTCGCCTTCACCAGCCCAGCATTCTGGAGAGGTTTTCCCACACATGTGGAGGCTTGCTGGCAGCCCATTCCTTCAGCTGGGTGCCCATCACCTTGCAGAGGGCAGAGGTGAGCTTGGTGGCCACGGTGCGGACGTTGGCGCTCCGCACAGGCAGTGCCTTGTTCTCCAGGCAGGACCAGAGCACGGGCAGGGCGTCGCGCTGGACGACTTCAGGGCTCCTGGCATGAACCCCCTGCACAAGCACTGCCGGCACAGAGACACAGCTCCTTACCCACCAGCCTCACTGCAAACAGGGATCCACCTCTGCTTCTGCTTCTTGCCAGCCTCTCTGGCCAAGAGCAGCAAAATAGCACCCAGAGCCCCTTGGTCCAGAAACGGGCAAAGCAGCTGATCATCCTGGAAACAGAACCACCAACCCCTCAGCACTAATTGCTCCAGCCAGAGCCTTGTCCCTGTGGCAGACTTCCTACCTTTGCTAAATTATTTCACAATCTCTTTCTGCATGAACAATGAATGAAATGTTCAATTGCCTTTGATTTCCGTTAGGAGGTTGTCTAAACCCACACTGAAGATTTGGAAATGCACCATAGAGAGGAAATGGAGAGCTTTCTATTAAAAGGAATGATTCCATTTTTGTAACTTTGATGTCAAGTGCCAAATGTCTAATCTGGCTCTTCCCTGTGCTCAGTGGCACACAGCAAAGGGCAGGATTAGAACACACCTCAAAACTCCAGCCCACCAGAGATGGCTGCTGCCTGACAGTTGGATGAGAAACATCAGTGACCAGCTGGGGTCTTTGGCAGAGTTCTTTTGGGGCTTCCAATAATAGACATTTCATTTTTCATTACACGGAAGACACAGTCGTTTGTGCAGGTGCTCAAATCATTTTGGTTGTTGCAGTACAAGATGTCATCACTGTGGTACAGGAGAAAGGTTTTAAGATTGCAGCAGATAAAGTTCAAAGGAAAGCCCCTTGGAAGTGTCTCGGCCTAAAACCTGCAGAGAGAACCATCACACCACAAACACTGCACATCAAGGACAACCCAAAGACTCTGCCAGAACCCCAAATGCTCTGTGGAAGCATCAGTTGGGTACGTTCACTGCTGGGAATCACCACAGAAGATCTCATGCCACTGTTCCTGCTCCTTAAAGGCAGTGAAGGACTCGATTCCTGTGATCACTGACACAGGAGGCTTAAGCACCTGTACAAAAGGTATCCTGGGTGATTCAAACTAAACAGGCACACAGATACCACACTACTTTTCCTTTCTCCCTGGCAATCCTTGGTGTAAGTCCAATATTCCATGCATTATTCTTTCAGGGGGATTCAACTTTCTCAGATCCCCTCATAGAAATTGAATGTGTTTTCAGATGACACCAACCTACTAAAATGATAACAACCCAACAGAAAGTTATTGCACAACTTATCAGGAAAGCTAGAGAGCGTCTGTGCTCCCTTGCAGGAACAGACCTTGTGAATATTTACTTACTTCTCACTCAAGAGCCCCTCAATTGCCTACTTCAAACATCTGAAGCACTGCAATATGCCTTAGATAGATTTTGGACAGGCAAGGATCAGCCACCAATTCTACCATCAAAAGAGTCCTGTGCTGCTCAGGATGTTCAAAATTACCTGAGACCCGGCAAGATCCCTTGTAGCCACCTGCCCAAATTGTCAGGAACATGGCCTTGCTTCTCTCAGAGCTGCAGTCAATCCAAGAGGACTAGAGAGTCTCCACATCTGGCAATCAGACATCACATACTAAGCCCCCTTCGCCAGACTAAAATACGTCCAGGTCTCATTCGACACCTTTTCCAGTGTGGTTTTCACCTCTGCCAATGCTGTTGAAAAACCAGAAGATGCTATAAAACATTACTTTTTAGTTTTTTCCACCTTAGCAGTTCTACAGGAAATTAAATTTGATAATGCTCTTGCTTATACCTTGCACTGATTCCAACAATTTTCTAACCACTGGGGTATAAAACATGTCACAGGCATTCCACACTCTGCCACAGGAAAGTCCATAGCTGAGAGGGCTAACTGATCCACCAAAAGGATCCTTGATCAACTGAGAGGGGTAATCCAGATATTATCTTCCACTGACAGACTGGCCAAGGCCTTTAATGTATTCAACTTTTTGAACAATTCATTTATGGAGACAACTCCCCCAGTCATCAGGCATTTTACTAATTCAATTGCAGCCCAATTAAAAGAGCAGCCACCTGTGTTGACCAAAGACCCTGAATCTAAACAAATTATGGGCCCTTTTCCATTAATTACTTGGGAAAGAAAAGATGCCTTTGTCTCTACAGCAACATTCCTAAGATGAATCCCAGCAAAATACATAAAAACTCTTTCTGGAAACGGTGAGGCAAACATCAGAGCCACCATCAGAAGAACAGAATGAAAGCCTAAGAGAGACAGCAGCAGCCTGGAAAAGAAGAAGGAGAAGGACAGAAGAAGATCTCCTGAGCAGCGTTGACCACACACATCAAGACCAAGATAGCTCAGACACCACTAACCAGGATCTATGTCTTAACATTTGTAAAAATTATATTTTAGCATTGATACATGATTCTTCTAATAAGCTGTGTTCACACCCTTGGCTTACAGAAGAGAAAGTTTAGTGGTAACACAAGTTTCATATTCTAATCTCTTTATCTGTTTACTTTTAGGACACCCAAGCCTCCAGATACTAAATAAGCTAAAGTCAGAGGATGCTGCCGTTTGTAGCCGCTGCAGCAGAGAACTGGATGCTCCTCACCGAGCCGCATGCCTTCAGCTGGGTGCTTCCACAGACAAGCCACAATTTCTTGTCCATGGCCATGCCTGTCAGGCATTTGAAGGCATGTGTTTTTTCTACCTGTTCTCACATAGGGAGTCAGTATACCAGGGCATCCAGCATCTGAAAGATCAAGGAAACAAGATCCAGATAGAAGGCAACAACAACTGGTTCACTGGACTTTGCAAATACAGGGGTTTGCGAGGCTGGCTTTCATCTTTAGTTAAGACTGTTGTGTGGACTTTGTTTTTTGTATTCATGGTGTTGGTTATTTTATCCTTTTTTGCTAAATACCTTCAAAACTCTATGGCAGAAGCCTTCTTTATAGACAACAAAAAGGGGGAGATGTGAGGGCCCAGGGGCCTACCACTGGAACTGTAATACCTCAGGGCAAAGTGACCAAGGTAAAAGAGAGAAACCGCTCTGAATACAATGGTGTCGCCCATGGGCGTTTGCAGGCTCATGGTGATGCCGCATGTTTTGCTGGCATCACCCAGTTCAACTGCTGCATTTTCATTATATGTACTCTCTCGGAATGTTCAACCCCTCTTGTATCAATTTGGTCTTGGCTTACTGTAATGATCCTGTGCTGTTCACCCCCATATTGTGTGCCCAGCCACATTTTGTCTCCATTCCTGGATCCTCTTCAGCGCAATCCACATTATTAGGATTTCCACACAACGATCCCTCTCTTGCCTCATCCATCAGCTATCCAAGCAAGCCGGCTCCCACCTCTGCAAGTGCAGGTCCCTCACAGAGGTTGTTGTGGGCAGGCTGCAACACAGGAACTGAGTGCACCAGGGACCAGGCCTCTAATAAAAGGCATGAATCCCACAGCTCATGCAACCCAAAGACTTCCATGTCTTTTCTTTTTCCTTATTCTCTCAGTTCTCAAGCCACATTCTGCATTTTTTCTGACTGGGAACTTGGCTTCTCTCTCTCCTGTCTGCAGGTCCAGCCACACATGTAACCCTGAAGGAACAGCCTGAAACAGAGGGAAGTGGGAGAGCACACTTTCTCAGGAACTGTAGTGACAGGACACGGAGGAATGGGATCAAACTGCAAGAGGTGGAAGAGATTTGATGATAGGAAGAAGTTCTTTACTCTCAGGGTGCTTGTCCCTGAAACAGGGACCAGTGCAGAGAGGCTGTGGATGGTCCATCCCCAGCAACATCCAAGGCTAAGTGGGACAGGGGCCACATCCACCTGGTGTGCTGGGAGGTTGCTCAGCTTGGAATCAGATCATCTTTAGGGTGCCTTCAAAGCCAAACCATTCAAGGATTTGATCATTCTGCCATCGCCATCTCCCACTGCACAGTGGCCCTGAAACTTCAGTGACATCACAGCTCCCACAGGATTCCAGGTGGAACGTCCAGGACCTGGAAACGAGCACACCAGACACTTCACCGGCTGCCAAGGGTCAGTTGCTGCTCACCCTGCACTCTGACCCTCAGCGCTGAGCTGCTGCTGCTGCCTGGGCTTTCCCTGCCGCCGGCTCTGGAACACCAATCCCAGCACAATGTGCTCTTCTGTGCCCATGGAGGTACAGTGCCATGCCAGGCAGGGGGCACCCGGCCTGGGCAGGGTGCAGCCATGTGGGAATGGATGGTGTGGGACAGGAAGCCCACTGGGAGATTGTGCTGCCCCTTGCAGACTGACAGAGACATTGTGGAGGAGATGGAAGTGGACCTGGGGCCGGATGAGGAAGAGATGATGGAGGTGGACTCCTCCTCTACTTCCATGTCCTCCCCTGTTGAGGACATGGAAGTAGAGGTGGAAGACAACACTGAAGAGATGGAGGTGGATGAGGAGGACGACACCGAAGAGATGGAAGTCGATGAGGAGGATGAGGAGGAGCCCATGGTCCTTGGATGAAGATGGAGCCCCACAGGTAAGACAGGCAGATGCTTCCCACACCCTGCCCACACACACACTGGGTCCCCTCATGCCAGGCTGGGGCTGGGCTGGATGGCCCCGCTCAGGGACACGGTGCCCGCAGGGGGCCTGCATTGTGCTGCCACAAGCACCAGCTCCGGCCTGCCCTGCGCTTGCCTGGGGCCATGCCAGCCCTGCCAGCCCTGGCCCAGCCCCTGGGGCCCAGCTGCCAGCCCTGCTGGGCCCAGTGCTGGCAGCTGAGTCCAGCTCTGCTGCTTCCTTTCTTCCAGGACTCATGCACATCACGGCACAGATCTGATGCCTTTGTAAATATGTTTGAGAGTTTAGAAGATTCCTGTAAATACGTTCCCTTCGTTCGAAGTTTTTATGTAAATATGTTTTGAAGATTGTTAGTCCATCGGATCCCATGTAAATATGTTCTGTACATTGTTGTTGTTGTTGTTATAACAATTGTTATAATGACACATGTTCTGAAAATCCTAGATTTGCCAATCTTCAGCAAATACATACTGTTTCTTTTTAAAACCTGACTTCTCTTGGCCATTTCTTTTGGGCACGGGCAGCCTTTGCACACTTGTGGGTTCCATTTGTTCCACGTTCCAATGGCTGGGAGTCCCTGGGGTTGCTGGCACAGCCACCCTGGGGCTGGGGGTCCCTGTGCACAGGGGCTCCCACTGATACCACTCCTGGCACTGGGCACTGCTGCTCTTCCAGGCCTGGGGCACAGCGCTCTCCCCAAGAGCTCAGCTCTCACCAGCTCTCACCCAGGGGGCTCTCACAGCACTGGCCCCTGCAGCCATGCCACCAAAGCAGCCAGCAAACCTTCAGCCACCCTTCCTGCTGGAGCCACAGGGACTCCTGGGCCCAGAGCCGCCAGCAGGCCACAGGCAAGCAAAATCCACCTGCACACTCTCAAGGCCACCACAGCCTTGGCAACTGGGCCACCTGCATCTGGGCTGCTGCAGGGGCTGATCTTTAAGCCTTGCAGCCTCCAAAGGCCCTGGGCTCTGCTTTCCAGCCTGCTCTGCACTGCTCTGAGCTCGCATTGTTCCAGAGACAAAAGCCAGGCCAGGGCATCCTCACCCTGCCCGCATTCCTGCTGCTGCCAGCAGCCACTGGCCCCTGGGCCCCACTCGGGTGACAGCTGCAGGGACAGGGCAGCCTGTGCATGGCAGGGGGCACGGGGCTTTGGGCCCTGGGGCTGCTGCTGCTGCTGCTGCTGCTGGCGGCCATGGGCCCAACAGGGTCCCGAGCTCAGCCCCTGCCCGGGCAGCTGCCCCCAAAGCCCCACACTCCCCGAGCATCCCCATCACACCTGCCAGGAGGAAATACCACGGACTTCAGGAAAGAAATTCCCCATAGTGACTAAACCAAGGGGTCCAAGGGGAAAGTCAGCACTAGCTGAGGTTTATAGCTCCTTGACAATGGTTGCTGCAGGGCAGGTGAGAACTCCTGCGCCTCTGGCAGTGCCTGCTCTGCAGGTGAGCCTGTGGGGCTGCTCCCAGTGGGACACAGCACCGGGATCAGGCCAGCCCTCAGCCCCTCACAGCTGATCCCAAGGAACAGGCTCAGAAAGCAGTTTCAGACCACTGCCTGCAGATATTTTAAAGGACTAAATGTCATTCTAGGAAGCCACCTTGCACATTTTGTTTTGGTGTCATGGCATGAGAAGCCATGAAGGTGCCTCTGAATGTGCACTCAGGGCACTTCCACTGCCATCCCAAAGGGAACACAAAGGACAGGCCTCAGCTTTCAGCACTGCTGAGCTCCTTCACCCAGCAATGAAATCTCAGGAAGAGGCAGGAATTATGTGCTCCAGAGATTCTGGACTGCAATAAATGGCATAAATTCCACAGGCTATCTAACCCAATGACCTGCATGTCTCTTTTTCCTCTTTCTCTGATCCCTCATGTCACTTTCCCCAAAACCTACCATTGCACAAATGGCCGAAGCATCAACCATTAGGATATCCTTACACCATGATGCCAGCCTAGCTAAAGCAACATTAGTTTGAGCAGAAGCTCAAATCATTTTGCATGTTGCAGTACAAGATGTCATCACCGCAGTACGGGAGAAAGGTTTTTAGATTGCAGCAGATAAATTCCAAAAGACAGACTCCTGGAAGTAGCTCGGCCTAAAAAGCGCAGAGAGAACCATCACACTCCAAACACAGCAAATCAAGGACAACCCAAAGACTTTGCCAGAACTCCACAGGCTGTGTGGAAGCTGTTTTGATGTCGTGGCATGAGAAGCCATGAAGTGCTCTGAAAGTGTACTCAGGGCACTTCCACTGCCATCCCAAATGGAACACAAAGGACAGGCCTCTGCTTTCAGCACTGCTGAGCTCCTCACCCAGCAATGAAGTCTCTGGAAGATGCAGGAATTGAGTGTAGCAGGGAACCTGGCCTCTAATAAAAGGCATGAATCCCACAGCCCACCCAATCCAAAGCCTTGTATATCTGTACCTTTTTCTTCTTCTCTCTTCTCTCGTGTCACATTCCCCATATTCTCTGTCCGGGAGTTTGGCTTCTCTCTCTCCTGTCTGCAGGTTCAGCTGCACGTGTGACTCTGCAGGAACAGCCTGACCTGCAAGCAAAGGTCACATTATTTCAGAGCACTGCACTGCTCCAGCTTGGGGAGGAACTGGGAACTGAAGACATGTGCTCCTCCTTGGAAGCAGCTCCTCCCCATCCCATACAGCGAGGAGTGGGATATGTACCACTGACCTCCTCCCATGCAGCAGCACCCCTGAAGTGCTGCTTTTCCCTCCCAGAATTGCCACCCTGAGCCACCCAAGGTGTCCCTCCGCTGCCAGGCTGGCTCTGATCCACAGTGGAGGTGGAACCCTGAGCCCAGCAGACACTGATTCCTTCCCTTCTAGCCCAGGTCCTAGCAGAGCACTAAAACTCCACACCAGGAGTGGATTTGGAGGCTACATGGAGAAAGGGGAATTGTGTCTGATTGGGGCAGACAGAATAAAATGCAGCTGCCAAAGGGAAATCAAAGCATCCCGCAGAGTACAGCCAGGTACGCTGCACATCAAGGCTGTGCTGGTGTAGAAATACTGTATTAAAAGGAATTTATGATCACTACTATCTGCCAACAAAAATACACAGAATACATTAAGCTAACATTGTAAATGCAGAAAAGATAGGAAATTCAGAGTGGTTTTCACCACAAACACATCTCAATGGCCAGCCCAGCACTGGGGTCAAAGGGAGGCAATATTTTGTTGCTACCTCTTGATGGCATTTCTTCTTCTCCTAATGCAGGAATTCTGCCTGCCCAGGACAGCAAGGATGCAGATGAACAGCCACAGAGCTGCTCACAGATGGACAGACAGACCAAAGCTGCTCATCTTCCCCCTTCTGAGGAGGATTTCTTATTCAGCCTTTCCTGTCTCTCTTCCTTTTACCTAAAAAGATACCTGGGATAGAGTAACAGCTTGCAGGAGACAGGGAGCATCTCCTACCAAAGGGAAGTGAAGGCAAGGGTAATTATTTTGTAGAATAAATACATGTACTCACAGACAAAAAGCTCTGGTCTTGGGAACAACTGGATTGATCTCTCCCTGTTCAAGATCAAAGAGACATTTTCCTGATCAAAGGACCTGGTCCCTCCTGTGTAAGACTGGGATGTTTGTCACAATTCAGACAGAAACATTTCAAAGCCTGTAGTCATCCAATAGGTAGAAATGCTTTTAGAAAATGCAGGAAAATCCATCTTGGAGGATTTCCTATTAAAACAAGGTTTGTATTTCTGGTAGACTCTCTTTCTCTCCATCAGTCCTGTCCACTGGAAGCTGCATTGGTTGCGTATGTGAGAGGACAGGTGTGATTATCTCCCCATTTTAGGGCAGGATAGGCTACATGTTCCTCCTCCACACTTGGAATGCTTTCCATGGACAGATCCCAACCTTCTCCTGCTCCTTAAATTTGTGATACACAGGACCTTTAATCTCTGTCTATCTATGGGAGCATCCTCCCACCCTGAGAAATCAGGCTCTGCAGGAATTTGGTGTCCTCACCAATGTGTGCCCCTTGCTGGCGGTGGAGTGCTGGTCAGAAAGGAGTTTGTAGGATCTCCATGAAAAGGCCGACATCACATCTCCTGTCCCTGGCTCGGGCAACACCAGGACAGGGCTCTGCCAGCAAGGAAAACACAGCCAATGCTAACCTGCTCTAGTGGGAGACGTCCCTGCCCACGGCAGGGAGGTGGAACAAGGTGAGCTGTGAAGTCCCTTCCAGGCCAGGCTCTGAAGGATGAAATGCCATTGCGGGCTGAACGGGAGGCGGGAGGACGATCCCCTCCTCTGCAGACACAGCCAGGGCCCGGCTGCCTCCCCCCAAAGCCCAAAGCGTTCCTGACCGTGCCACCAGCGCTGGGCAGGCCAGGTCACAGCCCCAGCAGTGGCTGTGGCAGCTCTGGGCTGTCACACAGCCGGGAATGGCCCCTGACAGGGAGCACAGCACAGCTCCAGCTGCATCCAGCCACAGCAGCCTGCCAGGGAGGGGAAGGAGGTGGATGGAATCCCATTGAGGGAATCACCCAAAGGGAAAGCACAGGAGCAGGCTCCAGAAGGGTGGGGGGCTGGGGGGCCCAGCCCTCCTGTTTCTGTTCTCAGTGTCAGAAATGCTACTCACTTCCAAAAAATTTAAAAGGTTTAATAAAACCTTATCAGAAATACAACAGCAGACGGAATAGAGAAAAGATTACAGCACTGGGAGCAGAGGATTTCCCCACCATGTGCTCACCCACATCAGGGAGGTTTCATCTTTTAACCCTTTAGCCCCCCCAAAGTTCTGTCCATCGACTCCTCCTTCCCTGCCCAGGGGTGGAAATCCCTTCCTGACACCTTGAGTGGGGCTCAGGTGCTGCCACAGCAACAAGTGACCCTCCCAAACCCAGGGCATCCCTGATAACAACACAAGGGGGTAAAACATAACTATAAAACTTCTCTGGACATTTTCTTTTTAATTGTGAGAGTCAACCATGGCATTACTCATCTGTCTAATCAGCAAGCAGAAAACAAAACCAAACCCAGGCCTGGTGCTCATGAGCTGCACCCCCAGCACAGCCAAATCCCCGAGGCTGCATCAGCCAAGGCACAAACCCTTCCTGCTCCTCCTTTGCACACTAAATGGGATTTAACAGGAGCATCCGAACCCCAGAGCAAAACTCACAGCCCTGATGTGTTGAAGCAGCTCTTGGTGCTCCAGAGATTTCCCCTCCTCACCCAGCACAGTGACCCAGGTTCATGGCACAGCAGGACAAATGCGCTGCTTTAATAAATAAACCATGAAAAACATCTCTGTTTTCAACAAAAAGATTGACACTGACACATAAAAATGTTACAGCTGCTCAAGGAAGGTCTTCTGTCTTATTTAGTTTGGGGTATTTTGAAGTCAAAAGTGTGTTTTAGGGTGGGTTGGCTTGAATAATGTGATTAAAATTGCTGATTTAGACAAGTAAGCTGGAAATACTGAATTTTAATCATGTTTCAGTATGTAGCTTCTAGACATTTCTCTTAAAAATAGTTGATTCTCTTTGATTCCTATAATTTGATACTATTCAACAACTGGGAGCACACACTGGAGCAATACATGTGTAAGCAATTACACAGCTTCACATGCTGATAAAACAGAACCATTCTGTTAATAGCTTTTTCCCGAGAGAAATGAATTCTTTACTTACTGTTTGCATTAAGTTGCATTTGGGAAATGAAACTCAATTTAAAAAATACAAAACCACGCTTTCATTTAAGCCATTTCGTAACATTTTTTCTCCTTGACACCTCAGACAAATAAAATATGTGGATTGACAGGTAGGCACTGCATAGATGTGTTACTGAATTGTCCCTCTTCCCTGAGAGCTGCAAATCCTACAGCTGCCAGACCTCATCCCTTACTCCTCATAAAGGGAAAGAAGAGTTTCCATTCCAGTTAATTTTCCAGCTCTAAATCAACTACCAAGTGAGTAGAAATAGCTGTGAAATCCCCTCCACAAACCTGCCAGAAGGGTTCCAGCTTGGAGAGGGAAGCAGCAAATTCCTGCTCCCACAATTGGTTTGGAACCCTAACCAATTAAAAAAAACCCCACTCTTGGGATTTTTTAACCACAACTAAAATAAATTAAAATCAATTAAAAATAAGATCACAGACTCACAGAATGGCTTGGGTGGAAAGGAACCTTAAAGCTCATCAGGTGCCATCCCCTGCCATGGCAGGGACACCTCCCACTGTCCCAATGTCCAGCCTGGCCTTGGGCACTACCAGGGATCCAGGGGCAGCCACAGCTGCTCTGGGCACCCTGTGCCAGGGCCTGCCCACCCTCACAGGGAAGAATTCCTTCCTAATGTCCAATCTGAATCTGCTCTCAGTTGGAATAGGTGTTATTGCATTGCCTTGGGATGATGGATCAGGAGAAAGCCCCAGGGTGTGAGCAGAGCTCCCAATGCTGCTGCTGGGGACGTGCCACCCACCTGCTCCTCAGTCACTCAGCTGCCTCACAGCCAAAAAGACAGTGTCCAACAGGAAAAATACTCCCAGAGGATAAAACCCTTGTCACTGCACAAATGACAAGGTCTTTATTGGGAATAAATGTCAAAGCAGAGCGACAGCATTTATTTTCCAGGCAGGAGACACTGATCCTGTGGTGACACTGCAGGGATGACGTTATTCCTGTTCCTGATTTAATCCCTTTATCAGCTGCAGAAGCACCAGGACAGCTCTGACGGACACTGCTGTCCCCACAAGCTGTCCCCACCCCTGGGTGCTGCCTCTGCAGCCCAAAGCACCTGGAGGTCACTCTGAGCACTGGCACTCCTCCATTTGAATGCACTCTGTCCATAAAGATGCTTAAAGAGACACTGAGGAAGACTTTAATTTATAGCCCCATTCTTTTAATCTTGGTCAGACAGATTTTTTCAGACATCTGTTTATATCTCCTTATAATATATTGGCTGGAGCAGCAGCACCAGGCAGCAGCTCCCTCACTGGGGCTCTGCTGACATTTACAAACCAAAGTGATTTCTCTCGTGTGCTTTATGTATCAGCTAAACCTGTCCACTTAAATTATTGCCTTGTAACCAAATCACAACTATCAGTTACTCTGCTCTGTGCACGTTTCCCAGGCTCTATACCAATATCAAGCTTTGCAGAGGCTAAAAACAAGATGATAAATTAATAAACAAATGGAAAACAGGACATGCTTCCACCAGGCTCACAACTGAGGGAGGATCAGGCATGTTGTGCACCACATTAGTAAAAGCAGAGGGCTGCTGGTGGAATATGCAGCATGCAGTGATAACCAAAGAACCCCATCTCTCTTCTTCTAGAGCAACCAAATGATCAGCTGTGTTTCCTCACTAAAAGGGAAAGGTCTCATCCTGGGCTCCTTTCCAGCACATCATTCCACATTCCACAGGTGGGTTTGTGTTCCAGCATGGGTACAGAGCGGAGCCCCAACTCACTGCACAGCTACA
Organism: Artemisiospiza belli; assembly: GCA_021963965.1. NCBI lineage: Eukaryota > Metazoa > Chordata > Aves > Passeriformes > Passerellidae > Artemisiospiza > Artemisiospiza belli. Next base: position 634,352 of record JAKDEW010000051.1, on the reverse strand, counting down.
GGCTGGGAAGTTGTACATCACACACCAACCTGCAAACCTCCCACCAAGGTTGTGCAGTAACTCACCGCACTCCTGGCAGTGGCTTCCCCATCCCATCCCATCCCATCCCATCCCATCCCATCCCATCCCATCCCATCCCATCCCATCCCATCCCATCCCACCCCATCCCATCCCATCCCATCCCCACCCCTTGGACAAAGCTGACAGCCACTGACTGCCCATCAAGAGGAGCCCAAGAGGGACAGGAGACTCTCCCCCTGCAGCACCACCCTGTCCCCCTTGGCACAGGAATGTCCCCTGGGAAGGCTGGAGCAAGCAGAACAAAGGTGATCCAGCTCACTAAGGCAGATCTCTGGCTCGTCCCCAAGTGAGCATCCTTGTTTGCCATTGTAAGAGAATTCAAAAATCGATCAAGGGTTTGAAAACAAGCCCCAGTTATGAGTCAGTAAGTGGCTCTGCAGCTCTCAAAAATTACCTCAGTGTGTGAGCAAGCCTCAGATAACATCTACCTTCCTCTACTCTTTGTTTCTCTCCACACAGGGAGTGAGGGAAAAGGGACTTTCTTTCTAGTACAGGCAACAAAGGAATCTGGAATCAATATGTGAATGTTCTAGCAAACCACACCGGCAGTGCCTCAGTACTGAAATAACCACACTGCCAGAGCATCCATAATAAGTTATCTGATGGCACCACACCTTCTCCCTTAATAAAATAATGATTAAAAACCACCAGGAGACAAATCCCAGCAAGCAGCAGAGCTCCCCACAGCTGCGTCCCCAGCTCCAGGAGCCACCAGTGCCAGGGCTGGGGACCCGGCTGAGGCTGGGGCATCCCGTGCTGGTGGCACATGGGGACACTGTGCCAGACTCTAACTGTGCCTGGGTGGATGGGATGTTCCACACCAGCGTGCTCAGAGGAAAACAGAGGAGCCAGACCCAGTCTGGGGGCTCAGCTCACACCCTGACCCCAGACTCTGGTTAGAGCTGCTGAGCAAGGAAGCAGCAAAGCCTGCCTCCGTTTTTCTTTCCTTTCTTTCCTACAAAGGAAAATCTACCACTCTCCAGATTGTTCGTTACTTCAAAACAGAACATTTTTACACACAAAAGGAAGACATGTAACAGACACAGGAAAGGATGAGAGGGATTACTGATGGGAAGAAGAGGCCCAGAACCTGAATCTCATTTTATTTCTTTCTGTCGCTTCTTCACTCAGCCTTTCCCATTAGTTCACTGTCTGGCTTTTACTGCTCCTCCCAGTTAAGCGCCACTGGAAAATGTCATTAATATGCTCTATGTCACCTCCTCCTGATAGCTGGTGGGGAGGTTTCACAGCACCAGGCCTGGAAGCTCCCGCAGCAGCTGCCCCAGCACCCCCAGCATTCCCCACCTCAGGCAGGGAGGAAGCTCAGACACATGTGTGCACATCCCAAGTACAAACTCCTGTGACAAACTCCTCTTCCTGGGGAAGAAATGCTTTACAAATGCACTCCCTGGGCAGCTCCTCCTCCCACGGTACTGCTGGGGAGCCACAGCTGCCCGCTGAGTGCAGCATCTCCTCAGAGCAGCACCAGCCTGGGCACTGCCTCTCCACTGCTCAGGTAACCAGGGACAGCAGGGGCTCTGCAGGGGATGGGATGCAGGAGGAACCCCTGGGGTGATGCACCATGCCCAGTGCCATGGTGCCACCTCTCCCAGGCGCTGCCCAGCTCGGGCTGGAGGAGCTGGGCTGCCTCTGCCTGCGAGTGACCGGCCCTGGTGCTGCCAGCCTGATTTCATCACTGTTCTGTCTGATCATTGCCCAGAGGGCTGACAAGGACAGAGATGTCCTTCTCTTCCTGGGGTTGCAGAGGAAACCCTCAGAGAGGAGTTCTGTCCTTACAGCATGAGCAAACAATTGGCACTGCTGCTTCCTTCTGCCTCCCAGGGCACCCCGATGGAGCAACACAGGGGTTTAGATGGTGGGTGCTACTGCCTGTAACCATCCCAATAAGCATCTCCTTGGAAAAGCTGCTTGGGTGAACATTGAGGGAGAGCAGCCAAGTCCACACACCACATTCACCATGGCTAGTTCAGCCACGAGAGGCAGAAGGGCCTTTTGTATGACAAATTCCAGCAAAGGCTTATTCCAGCACGCCAAAGGGGAATCAGAGACAAAAGAGCTGGCCATGTGGTGTGCACAGGGTTAATTAGGGGTCAGTGGCCAATGGTCCAAAGGCACTGGGGTGGCACAAAGGGCAGGCAAAGGGCACTGCCCTACAGGGGAGACGCAGAGCCACCCACCAGGGATACCACAACCGATGAGGGAACAGGGAAAGGAGAAACTACCAGGGTTTGGGACATATGGGGAAAGGAACTGGGGTGGTTCAAAGTGTTGCGCAAGGCTCCATGGGGAAATTTTCCCTTTCAGCCTAGGTGGAGACTCTATAGCATATTCTTCCAGGGCAAGGCCCTGGGGATTGCCCTGAGGGATTCAAAGCATTCCACCCAGACACACAGGGAGCAGGCAGGGCCTGTTTCCCCAGCCATAGACCTTGCAGAGGCTCTTCCAGAAAGGCCTGAAGGGAATGAATTGTTGAGAGACTAAATGAAGAGTTCAAAGCACCTCAACAAAAACAAGGAAGTCTCATGTAAAAACTTCAGTTGGCTAGTTTATCTGACAAACCTTTCTGTGACATTCCAAGCTATGTTAATAAACATCCTGGAAATCGACCTGTCAGAATGGTGATGTCTAAGTATGACATCTTTTCCAACATCTGATTTTGTTCTGTGCTGCACTGGAGCAGGGACAGAAGCCATCTGAAATGCTTTCAAGCTTGCCAAGGGTGAATCTGTCCCCTGTCCAACATCCAGCACAGCTGCTGGCAGCAAAGGCATTCCTGGGAAAGCCCCAAAGCCACCCTGTTCTGGTACATCCCAACAGCAGGTGTGCTCCTGCCCAGGCTCCTCACAGGTCCCAAAGCAGCAGCTCTGCTTTCTGCTTGAACCCCACTTGAACAGGGGCAGGGAAAGAATTGTGAAACGGTTTGGTTGGAAGGGACCTTAAAGATCATCCAGTTCCAGCCCTCCTGCCACAGTGATGCCACCCCAAAAGGGCTGATCCCGTTGCAGTTTCTCATTTAGCAAGAGACAAGTGACTCACTGGTGCTTGCTGTGCTGCTGCTCTCCCATGGCTGATGCCACAGCGCTCACTGGTGGACTCAGGGTGTTAAGGGCTCCTCACACCAGGATTACAGGGAGACACACCCCCACAGTAATCTTGGGAGAACTTTCTTGCACCCAGGGATTTTTAATGCCAAACTTGCTGCAGTAACCACATCTTTAAGCACCATCCATCAGCCTTCAGCTCAAACACTTGTTTGGCTGAAAAGGGTTTTAGAGCCACTCTTTTGTCACACTGCTGAGAGGTCTTCTCTGTAATTTGTTCCCCTCAACAAATAGAATGAAAACGTTTTTAAAATTATGCCAGAATCCAATCCCTCCTCCTGTGATTCAATCCACAGCTAGCAGAGAACAAAGCCTCATAAGGAAGGGGCTCTCCACTAAGTAACCCTTGATTAGAGATGTGAAAGCACCATTCCATTTGGACACTGGGCTGGACGGCGCTCACAACTGGCCCTTTTCCCTGAGCCAGGGCTCTCCTGTGGCACTGGCATTTATGTTCTCCCACCTGATCAGTGGGTGCTGAGTGCTCTGAACGCTGCTATTCAAACAGAGGCACCCTGTGGGGGAGGCTGGGCTGGGCTCTCTCCTCACACTGCCTGCCCAATCCACTTGGCTTCTCCTGCAGCTCCTGCAGCAAGGGGGAAGGAGGGGCAGGTGAGCCCCTGGGACAGGCAGGGACGTGGGGACAGCCAGGGCCTGGCTGACAGTGCCAGAGCAGGTCCCTGTGACTGCCACCCACCCTCCATGGCAGCCAAGGTGATGATGATGATGGTGGTGGCACACCAGGGGGCCCAGCCTCACGCCCAGAGCTGAGCCTGCTGAACACACACCAAACCTCATCCCTCCGGTGCAGGGGAGCCACAAGGACAGGAGGGGTGGCTGTCACACACAGGGCACAGCGTGGCCCTCCCATGAGGTGCCTGGGCCCTCTGGGAAGTCTGGAAGTGATGGAATTGAAGGTGGAGGCCAGCGAGGAGCCTGGGGAGGAGAGATCTCAGGGAAGGAGGGGTGACAGGAGGGCTCCAGGAGGAAATACAGGGCCTCTGATGGGGGCACTGCTGCAGCATCTGCTGATGTACCTGCTGCTGCTGCTGCTGCTGCTGCAGGAGGGAAATGCTTCCTGTGGCAAAGAGCTCATCCAACAAGTGCTCCATTCTCCACCTCCCTGCTGGGAGGGCTGCTCTGCCTTCAGTGCAACAGCAGCAAACACACCAGGAAAAAATAACCACAGGGCAGGAAGAAGAAGGGGTGTCCTTTTGTAGAGTGGGCACAACCTGTTTTCACTTTGCCAGCAAAGCCTTCTTCCCAGCTTCAAGGCAGGCACTGCAGTGAGTTACCACAGCCCTGGGTGCAGCAGGAGCCATGTGCTCAGGATTTAATACAAGGCACTTGATTTATTTTTTCTTCTGATACTGGGCTTGAAGTCTGTGAACTGCAGCAGTTTAGAGAGTTTAATCCTACAAAGGTCCGAGCAGAAGAAACAGAGAGACAAAACGTATCCAGCCACACTGATATTTCATCTCTCAAATGGCACACCAGGCTGCAGAGACACTGCAGTGACCTTTGTCTCACCATGTTCCCAAGTCAACATCCATGAGAAGCTTACTTACAAATGCCAGTTTTAATCCCTTTCCAACTCCCTACAATATTTATCCCCAAGCCAATGCTACAATCCATTCAATAATTGTCATTCCTCAGGTCTATTTGTTACTCCAGAAAGCCCATCTGGGATGCTGAAGGCTTGGCTACGTTCAGAGAAGATCAATACAGGATGTAGGCAGAGAAGAACAAGGCAGCTGACCAGGAGAATTGAGAACCTGACAAAAGGAACTGAGGATGATATTAATTTTGTGGGATTTTAGGCATTTAATACCTTTTGAGAGAGGCTTCTTTACTATGATGGAGGTTAGCACCTCCAGAACATCATCAACCATCATGTCTCCCACATGTGTCACTCTCAGCCTCTCCTCCTCTCTCAGAGACTCAGGAGAGGGCCACCAAAGAACCTGGCAATGTGGAGGCACAGAAAGGACACAATAGGGAGGGATAATCCATCAGGACCAACACCAGTGTGAGAATCAGGAGGTTTAAAACAGCCCTGGTTAATCTGTTGTTGGAAACAAGGAGTTAAAGGCTAAAAGGGCTCAACTTGAGGAGGGTAAAGGAGCTAAAAAGGAAATTATTTTCCAGGGGAGGGCTGGGAAGCTCAAGAAAGGGATTCATGACCAGGCCTCAGCACTCTCTGTTCCTGTCCTCAGCTTCTGAGTCTGTAACTCAGCGCTGAAGTTGCAAGGATGAGACACGCACAACACAAACTCCCTTCTCCCAGCTCCAGCTCGCAGTGGAAGCGTTTCAGGACACGCTGTGCCGCTGTCAGGACGTGCAGCTGACTGCCTTGGATCCCCTCTGTGCTCGATGGGTGTCAGCTGCCTCCCCTCACCCAGGCCCCAGCCCCGTCCCAGCAGTGGTGTCCCCCAAGCCGGAGCATCCCAGGGCCGAGGGCTCCGCAGGGCTTGGTCAGCACTGCCCGGGCCAGCCTGGAGGTGCTGCTCCCACCCCCTGGCTGCCAGACCAGCAGGATGGATGGGCAGAGCTGCCTGCCAGCCCTGCTGCCAAGGCAGAGTGAGAACAAATTTGGATAATAAAAGCTGGAATAAGGAGATGCCTTGGAGAGCGCGCTGGAATAGCCCTTTGCGAAGCTTCAATTTAAAGCCTTGTTTCTACAGCTAACGCAGCCGTAAGGGGCATTAGCCTAATTTCTGTCAAGAGAACTTGCCAACACTGCAGTATTTAAGATAGACACTAAAAATGTGTTTTATCTCACAGATAGATCACTGGGAAAGGAAGGAGCTGTGCCACACTTGGTTCACAGGAAAATAAATTGACGTTCTCCCTGGACCTAATTGGTGGATGCTGTTTTATAACACCACATGCACGAGCAGCCTCCCATTTTATCAGTGTGCAGCTGAGATTGGTGCCAAATCCACTAGAAAGTGTGGTTAGATACAGGAACCCACCGGGACATGCTTCAAATGGGCACCCAAGGACACAGAGCAGGGCATTTTCCAGCCACAGAGTATCTGAAATATTGGGCAATGTCCTGAAGGGTTAGGTCCTTCTACTGATGGTGCTCACCAGCTGAGCCATAGTTGGTGGGGGGGCTTTCAGGGCCAAGGGGAGAAAACTGGGGATAGAAGAAAAGAACTGTCTTGGCTTCCTCAGGACCAGCAGCAGGAACTCACCTGGCCTGGTTTTTAGAGATGCTCCATTGTGAGTCAATAGAAAGCAAAGAAAAGAGAGGCTGTACCCTGAAGCTTTAGGAGAAAAGTGTTGCAAGCTCCTGCTCCCATCATACCCCACTCTGAGGAACTAAAACATTCCCAGGAGTCCAAGCATATTAAGGCTGGCATGGCTCCACAAGTCCCACGTGCCAACCTTGGAGCTGGGTTTGAAACATGCCCAAGATAATGCTGGTGCCACGGCACAAAGGCTTGTCCCAGACTTGCAGCTTCTGCAGTGGAAAGTTGAAAATGCCCTTTTATTTGCAGTTGTTACACAGAAATAACAGCCATGTAACCTTGTCCCAGCCTTGGAAAAGAAATCAGTTGCAGAGGAAGCCTGAGAGAGCGCGACCCTGAGCTGCAGGCTTGAGGGCAGGAGGGTGGCTCTGCTCTGCCACGGATTCTGCACTTGCAGAAGAACTAAATCACTACAACAGCCAGAAATGTCCCTCGGGAAGGAAATTCTCTCAAAGATAAATCAATAACTAAGCGTAATTTTAGCATGCAGCCAGGAGAATTTACATTGCCACGAAGGCTGAGAGCTCTGCCACAGAGACAGAGGCACAGCATCATCAAACAGCCCTGCAGCAGACCCTGCACAGAGCACGGGCTCTGGGTGTTCAGTGCCAAGCCACGAGGCTGGGCTCTGCATTTTGGGACCCCACAGACCCAAATCACAGGGACAGCAGCAGGGATGTGGTCCAGCCAAACTCCCTTGGGACAAACCCACCTTTCCCTTTTCTCCTCTGCAGCAGCAAGGCTGCAATCATGGCAGTGCTGCCAAACACTGCAGATCCTGCAGGGTGAGACACACAAAGCTCAGCTAAACCAGGCTCAGGAGCAGAGGGGGAGTGCTCCAGCCACAGCCTCCATCCCTGGCCAGGGGTTCCCACCAGCCAAGCCACCCATGAAACAGCACAACAAGGATGTGCCGCAGCCCCGGTGATTAATGAGACCGCAATTTATGTAATTATATTAATGCTAAGTACACTCGGAGCAGTAAGTTCAAGGGAAGTGATGACACTGTAGAGGACAGTTCAACACTGAGCAGTAACTCCAGCAAAAAGGGGGGAGAAAGAAAAGCCCCTAATTGTTCAGTAGCTCTTCTTCCAGATTCTCAGGGTCAGCTTGGAGGAGAAGGTGGCCTGAATTATATTTTCGTTTCCAGAACATCAACAGAATTGCTAAGTGATTTCCAGCGGCAAGGTCAGAGCCTGCCCATTGTTATGCATGCCAGCCCCGTCCCCTCCCAAGCTCTGCTGTGTCTCCTGCCAGTGCTGCCACCACTGAGCCCTGCCACCCCGGGGACACAGGACCAGCTCCTGTGCCAGTGCTTGTCCTGATCCCCAGCACGGACAGACAAACTGCAACAACCAATTCCTCAGGAGCCAGGTGTAGCCTCCATGTGTGAAGGTGCAGGAGCCTGTCCAGGATAAGCCTGAGGAGCAAACAGCCCAGTCCAGCCAGCAGAGGTTTGTGCACAGCCAGCCCTCTCCAGAGTGCCTGTTGGCACAGCCACAGCCCCTGGCAGATGTGGAGCCTGTGCCAGGGCATGCAGAGCTGGGAAGGACTGTGCCCACACACAGAGCTCTTCCCCTGTACACCCACCTGGAGCCACGGAAGCATTTTGGCACCCGTGCTGGCCACAGTCCTGTCACTCCTCACAGGTTCCTTTGGTGCCAACAAGCTCTCACACAGATTGTGCCATGAGTGCTGATGTGCTCCAAGAGCCTCAGTCTGCAAATCCAGCTTTACAGCAGTTACCAATGCACACTGGGCTTCTGCATTGCTTCAATGAGACTTGAAACTTTACAGGGGCCTGGAGGGCCAGGACACAGGGAATGGCTTCCACTGCCAGAGGGCAGGGATGGATGGGATATTGGGAATCAGGAATTGTTCCCTGTGAGGGTGGGCAGGCCCTGGCACAGGGTGCCCAGAGCAGCTGCGGCTGCCCCTGGATCCCTGGCAGTGCCCAAGGCCAGGCTGGACTCTGGGGCTGGAGCAGCCTGGGATGGTGGAAGGTGTCCCTGCCATGGCAGGGGATTGGAATTGGATGAGTTCAAGGCTCCCTTCCAACCCAAACCATTCTGGGACCCGATGACTCTGCACCTCTGAAATGCTGAGATCTGCCTGCAGAGCTGCCCCAAGGGCCAAGGTCAGTGCTGGAAGCTAAAGGTGCAGTATGACCACCCCACACAAAGCCAGGACAATGACTTGTTTTGCTCCTACAACACAGAACATGAAGCTGCCTGAAAAGCAAGGGCACAAGAACTCTGCAAAGACTACACAAAAGAGGAGACCCCACAAGCCTCATGTGACCCCTGTGTCTGATTGAAAACCAAACCCAAATTAAATGAGCAGTCACAAGTTTGGTGTCTCAGGATTGCACTCAGAGCTCTCCTGGTGCCTTGCACGCTCAGCAGCAGCATCCAGCAACAGGGAACATGCAGAAGGCAACTCAGTGATGATTAGGAAGACACATATAAAGTTATCCATCACAGAGCAACCTGTGTGCACCTACATGTCCTGCAGTACAATCAGAAATCAATAGCAAGATGCAGAAATCTTCAACCACTCAGTAAAATATAAAGAACAATTGTTATATTGATTTTAAAAGCACCACTGTCAAGACAGTTGAGAAGAAGCCTGAGAAAGCAAAGCAAAATGCCTGAATTGAAACCTTTTTTTTCTTTTCCCTCAGAAAGACATTAATAATGGATTTTCAATGCAAGAAGAAAAACTGAAACCCACACCAGATTCTCCTGGTAATAACAGCTTTCTGCAAAGCCCAGCTATTAATGTAACAGGGACGTCCATCAATCAAGCACACAGAAAGTACTTTGAGAGCTAAAAAAAGAGCATGCAAACATCTGCTTTTGGCAACCTAAATTTTGCCCTTAAGCACAAGGAACATAATAAATTAACAGGAGGTTGGGCTTGAACTTGTTTTCCTCCATCCTGGACCTAAATGCTGAGGATAAGAATGAAGGTACACAAACATGCTGCTGCAGGGATATGTCATGACAAAAAGTGGGCGAAAGGAGCACAATTTCAATTTGTGTTTTCATTTGAGAACACTGGTGCAAGAGGACACCAAGCAGGGGTGTAGCGTCTCCCTGTCTGCAGTTCAGGGAGCTCCTGTGAACCCTTTTCCACCTCCAGCATTCTCAGCACATTCAAGACTGCTGGAGTGGTCCCACAGTGGAGTGACAATGTGCCAGTGTGCTCCAACGTGCCCATGCCCCACCCTCTCACCCAGCTGCTTCCCTGCTTCCTGTGGAGCTGTGGTGATTTTGGCAGCTCCTCAGTCCCTCAGCGTTCTCTTCAACCACATCACACCTGGGGTCCATCCACGCAGCCAAGCACTGCCTGGGGTGTCCCAGTAATCCCAGAAAACCTGGATTGGCACCAGGGGAATGGCTGCAGAAAGCAGCTGGGGTGTCCCCATGCCTCCAGTGTCTCCCCCCTTGTAAAACACAGCAGGTCAGAGCAAGTGCTGGAGATAATGAACACAATTTATGGATTCCAGCACAGGAGGCTGCAGGCATGGCTGCAACTAAGTCTTAATAAATTCTGAAGAGTGACACCATAAAATGGCATTATGGAAGGCTGTTGAAGTGAAGGGAGAACGACCATCCTTTAATGCATCAAACTCAAGTTTATTCATCGATCAGCCAGGTTAAATAATAGTGTTAATGAACTTCATGCATATTCCAAAATCCAGATTCATGATAGGCTAACAGAGAAAACTCTAACCACTCCTTTTGTTTTACAATACCGTTAATTGTTTACATAAAACAAAACCAGTGTTCCCACTGTGATATGAGAGGTTCCCAAAACTTGCACATCTGTTCTCAGAGTGCCATCTTTTCCCAGAGACGGTGTTCTGCTTGTTATGGGAAGACTGCCTGAGAACTGTATTGTTTAGAAAGTGATACTTGAGAGACCTTAATTGTTTATAGAAATCAGGCTGGGAACTGCTTTTGGAACTGCTTTGCAAGTACCTTTTACTTTTCTCTTAAAGGTATGGCTTCATGGCCTTTTTCTTTAAGCCATTCTTGAACTAAACTCTCCACAGAAGGCGGTATTTATTGTCTCCCCATGCTTCCATCTCCAAGGTGCCACATTACACTTAATAACAGTTTTCTCCCCAGCTGCCAGTGCTGCAAACCCTGACAGGCTAATGGTCGGGCCAGCCCTCCCCAAACACACACATCTCACCCAGTACACAGCTTCCATGGCAGGAACAGGCAAAAAGGATTAAACCAGTGCTGCCCAGCTGCTGCCCAGCCTGTTCCCTCCGTGCTGGCTCTGCAGGGCTCCCTGCCACGCAGCAGGACAGGAGTTCTGCCCCTGGAAGTGATGCAGAGGAGGAGCAGCTGCTGTGGGGTGGTACCTGCATGCCCAGTGTCCTGCTGGGACAGGAGCATCCCTGCCCTGCCCTGCTGGGAACACCAAGGCCCTGCCAGCAGAGCAGCCCCACCTGAAACTGCTGCCTGCTGACACAGCAAGCTCCTGGCAAGGCACCAGCACAGCCCAGGGGAGAACCATGGGGAACCAGGGATCCTTATGGAGAACCAGAGATCCTCAAGGAAGACCATGGAGAACCAGAGATCCCCAAGGAGAACCATGGAGAACCAGAGATCCCCAAGGAGAACCATGGAGGACCAGAGGACCCCTGGTTCCTGGTGCCAGAAGGGCAGGAAACTTCCCATTCAGCATTCCCACCTCCCCTACCACTGCAGTGTGCACTTCCATGGTTCCATATTTAGCTTTTGGGCCACGCATACAGTTTTCTGGAGCATAATCTCCACTGAGTTTCTTGTTCTCCCTGCTGGTGTAGTGTTCTAAGCCTGCAAGAAAATCACTTTGAGCTTCAGGTAGAGCCTTGGGTGTGGATGGAGACTTGACAAGTATAAAGATGCTGCTGTTCCATCCCTGCCTGTATCACCTGCACTGCAGAAGGCACAAAAAAAATCATGCGAACCATCTTTAGTTCTCTTCAGAATACAAAAAGGTAACAAAAATGCCCAAACTCACATCTATCAGTTTATCAAGTACAGCAAGCCGTACAAACAGGAGTGCAGGTGTGTTTGGCACTCACAGTGGATGGAGCTGAGTGTGAACATCTCCTCATCCAGTGTCCCTCCTCTGGCCTCCGTGTCCCTCCCCTCTTGCCAGCTGACAGCCACCAGCTCTCCTCAGCAGCCTGGCTCTGCTCCTCCTCCAGGACAAGTCCTTTCCCCTTCAGAAAGCAAACCAAAGGTTTGGAGAGCATCTGAAGAGATCAGTGTGTGGAAGGATGATGAAAACAGGAGTCAAGTGAAAGCCCCTTGGCTTCTCTTCCAGCAAAGGCTCTGCCCTCATGGACCCCCTTCCCTGCAGCCTCTGGCTCCTGGCTCCAGCCCTCTGGACCCACAGCTCCCCAGCAGCTCAGACATTTCCTGCTGCCTCTTTTCAGAGGAGCCCTTTCTGTGCTTGCCCTGCTCAGACTGCAGCTGATGTTAGTGGGGCAGCAGTCAGCACCACCACCAGGGCTTGCAGCTCTCTGTGAAGCCACTGTGAGATTTTCTGTCTCAAAAAAGGGACTGCCAGAGAGTCCCTGATAGCTGAGCCTGGAAACACCTCTGGGATCAACCCCTGCTCCAGCAGTGTCCCCCATCCAGCCCTAGGGCTGTGCTGGGATGTCCCAGGACTCCATCACCTCTCTTGTGGAGATGGCCTGCTCCAGCCACCCTGCAGTAACCATTTTTCTGTGTTTAAGCAGTGTTTTCTGTATGTTTTGCTGCTGGGATGGCAGCACAGCCAGTGGGGCAGCAGCCACTCATCCAGCATTTCCTCAGACAGTCTATAAATACCTGAACTCCACCTGTAAAACCCATCACCATGTGCAACCCCCTTAAAGCTGCTTATTGCTGCTTGCAAGGACTCCGCAACCCCGGGAGCTCTCCAGCAGCAGAAACAGCAGCAATTCCAAGTGACAGGCTGCACACATTAATTCTGTATTCACATAACACCCTGTTGCAAATGAATGACCCAAGCAAAACTTCCTGCAGTCTGAAGGATCAGGCAGAAAAATCAGAAGAGAGGAGCCTGAGTCTTTTGAATCAGAAATGTTGTCCCTCATTAGAATTTCCAACACCACCACCCTTACTCCTTCCAAAATGTAAACACATAATAAAAAATTAAACGTTAATCTGGCATGGAAGAGTTCTTTCAATAAATGGGAATTAGCTGTACAAAACATCAGGACAGACCCAAGGAGATTACATTTCCTTCCTCAGCTTTTGCTGGTAAAGCAGGGCTGGAAAAACAGAGCCATATTTATTTTTAAACTGGGAAGCTTCCTCAGGATGCCAAAGGAAGCAGCTTCAGTAAAGCAGAGCCATTTGTCTCAGTGTGCGTTCAAGTAAGAACAAATGCAAAACCAACTTCCAGACCTCAAGGAGCATCAAATAGCTTTTTAAATTATGTCCCAAATTCCCTGCAGATTCTGAAATGAACAGAGGGCAGGGTTCAGAGAAAATGCCTCGCTCAGTCAAGACAGCTGGATGGATATTCTGAGTTTTCCTCAGAGGAGAAGGTGCTTTTGCACCAGAATGGAGCAGGCACAGCACGTGGCTCTGGAAGGATCTGTGGAAAAAGCAGACCTGTTGCTTGTGTGACCCTATAAATAAATGTATGGAAAACTGAATAACTTAGGAAAGAAAAAGGGGAAAAAAAAAAGAAACTGGAGCCCCATCTGAGCAAGAGGACAATTTGCAGGCAAGAGCTGTGAAGGAGCAAGTGAAATATTCCTCACAGGAGCCATCTGACTGTGCTGACTGCCTGAAAACCCTCTGGCCTTGTCCCTGCCCGCCCAGAATCAGCTCTGTGGAAGTTTCAGTAAGTCAGGCCTTAACCCACGGGGGAAACTGCAGGGAGGGAGGGCCTGAGCAAGACCATGGAAAACACTCCCTAATTATGGAAAAAGATAATACTGCAAAATTGTGGGTAAGGGATGTATATGATGCAGACTTAACAGCAAGGAAAAACCAGGGATTAGCTCCTAGAGCCAAGTTCTTTTGTAACAACTGCCACACACATCCCAAGGCCCAAATCCAGCAGCTCCTGGAGCATATGGCCACATGAATCCTGGGAAAAGGGCTCAAAAATGGTCATCCTGGCCACAGGCTCAGACACCTGTGCTCCAGCAAACCTTCAGTCCGGGCAGGGTCTGGGTACAGAGACAGCAATGCCAAAGGGACAGATGTGGAAGGAGTTGGAAAGATGGTGAATCCCCTCAGAGCTGGGGCTGCCTCCTTCACCACTTGCAAATGACAGCAAACACAGGAGAATGGGCTGAAAACACAATGTCTGCAAGATATCTATAGGTCAGTATATGTTTAATTTATGAAATTATGAAATAAAGTTGACAAATTTAGGAAAAAAAAAATCTCTTCAGAAATGCCTGACCCCCAGAGCTGCCAGCCTCTCCCAGAGTGTGTGGGAGCAAACAGCAAACACTGCAGTGCCTGCAGTGCCTGTCCCACACCAGATCACACATTTGAAGCCTGAGGCAGTTGCTGTGATTATGTTTGATCAAACCTTCAGAACAGTTTCAGTGACCCTGGGACCCAAGTCCCATGTTTTGAAAGAATATTCTCCCAGAAATTTCCCATTTCCCAGGGAAAATGTTGGAGCTGTGGGCCTGCTGTGGCTTGCTGGCTTTGGAAGGAGGAGGGATGCTAGTCAAACTGGAAATTCAAGATAATGAAGGCTGGAGGCACTGCCAAAACATTTCAGAGGAGGGAAAACATTTTTCTTCCAAAGCACTGTTACAAGCTTGAAATAAATGTGCAGACTTTTAGATAAAGACAGAGATAAAAATAGGCCTGTTATTAAATACCTCTTCTTTAATGAGGTTCATCCTTCTAAACAGGCATGCGAAGGTTATTGGAGCTATTGCAGAAAATCCAGCCTACTTGCACATAAAAACCAGAGCAAGGTATTCCTCATCACCCAGCACACATTTAAGCACCTCTCAGCAGCTCACAGGCTCACAGCATCCCCAGCTTGGCAGGGAGGAGATAAAAGCAAGGAATGAGAGATATCTTCCCTGGGAAACAGTCTCTCTTCTTTCAAAGCACTTTTCTCCTACCAAACAATGTACATTTAACCACGGGAATGGCTCCCAGTGCTGATATCTGCTGCTATTACACCACCAGTAGCCTGAGCATCATTAAAGTGAAGCTTTTGTCTCCCCTCAGCCCCCTGTGCAGAGTCTGGCTCTGTGTTCTCCATCCCCTCCTCACTGGCACTGCCAGGCTGGCATGAGGAGCCCCTCAGCCTTCCCTGCTCCAGGCTGGACCAGCCCAGCTCCCTCAGCCTCTGCTCACAGCCCAAGGGCTCCAGCCCCACCTTGGAGGCCTTCCCAGACCCTGCTCCAGCTGCCAGACATCTTTCCTGCCCTGGGGACCGAAACCAGGCCCCAGTGACCCGGATAATACACGTGTTTGATGTCCTGGTCACCCAGCCCAGCCCCTTGTCCCTGTGTCAGGTTTTGGGGTCAATCCTGTGGAACATCCTTTGGTGGAGGCTGTGGCTCCAGGTGGGCCAGGGGGATCCAGGGGGACAGCGACCCTGCTGGGCATGAACAGCCTTGGACTTGTTGGGAGAAACTGTGAGGGGGAGCTGGGGCAGAGTGACCAACCCAGTGACCTCACACAGCTCTCCTGTGGTGTCACAGCCTGCTCAGTAATGTCATAGCCTGCTCTCAGAGTCACAGCTGATGTCAGCCTGCTTTGTGATGTCACACAGCTGCACTGTGATGTCACATCCCACTCCTTGATGTCATGGCCCACTCTGTGATGTCACTCTGCCACCCTCTATGATGTCAGAATCTCCCCTGTGATGTCACAGCCTGTTCTCCAATGTCACAGCCCACCCTGTGATGTCACACAGCTGTTCTGTGATGTCAAAGCCTGAGCTCTGATGTCACAGCTGGCTCTGTGATGTCACTCAGTCCCATCTATTATGTCTTACCTGAACAATGACCCCATAGAACCTACTCTGTGACGTCATAACCCACTCTGTGATGTCATAACCCACTCTGTGATGTCACTGCCCACTCTGTGATCTCACACAACCCATTCTGTGATGTCACACAGCCCCTTGCTGGCATCACAGCTGCTCTGTGCCTCTCTCATCACAGCCACAGTAGTGCCTCGATGACATAGCCCCTCTGCGACACCACAGCCATTCCCTGAGGTCACTGTCCCTTTTCTGGGACATGTCCCGGTGTCACCTTTGGGGCAGGGGGGACAGGTGGCCTCCAGGCACATTTGGGCCCCCGTGCCTGCAGCCCCCAGGGCCGGAGGTGCCCAGCAGCTCCCACGGGCTGCAGAACCTCCGCACCACCCCCGACAGCCACAAGTGTCCATGCTGGTCCCAGCGGAGTTGGCGCCGCTTGGAATCGCGGCCAGAGCGCGGCTGTGGAAGGACCACTGGGCTCAGCGGGGCGGGGACCCCTGGGAGCCCCCAGACCCGCCTGCCCCACGGGTGCCCGCAGCAGCCCCAGGGCTGTGCCCGTGCCCGTCTCACCGTCCCCCGGGTGTCGAGGCTGCTTTTCCCTCCCGGGGACGGAGCCCTGCGCGGTCCCAGCCTCCCAAACCTTCAGGGGTGCTGTGGGGGTCTCACCTGGATGCAGACGCTCAGCAGGGCCCCCCTGTGCCCACTCCTGTGCCCACCCCTGTGCCCACCCCTGTGCCCATCCCTCACCACGGTGTCCCCAAGCCCTGCAGGTCCTACGGTGCCCAGGGGGTAGGATGGGGACCTGCCCCTCCTGGGGGGATTCTGTCCCCTCCTTTCCCCTGTTACCTCTGGTTAGGGCTGCTCAGGGGGTGCCGGCTCTGGTTTGTCACGGCCCCAGGAGCCGGGCAGGGGCCACCTCCCTGCAGAAGGAGTGCTGAGCATCCTTCCTCAGCCAGGGGTGGCCATGGAGGAGAGCCACGGAGGAATGAGCCTCCTGCAGCCGGGGAGCTCCCCCTCCTGCGCCAGGCCAGGGGGCAGCCCCACGTTCCCCCAAGCCCTGCTCAGTCCAGGCTGCTCTGGCCACTGCCCCATGGCCTCAGCCCCTGGCAAGGGCACAGCAGCAGCTGCAGCTCCCACAGGACTCAGCACCACTATGGGGCCATTGTAGTACTCTGCACAGTCCCATGATCTCAGAGCGCTGGGGAGTAGGACGGTCAAGACAGATGGAGACGTAAGATTTCTGAAGCCAGGTCATGGAACTTGCGGTTTATTGAGAGGGTCTGGGTGCTGGGGCCTGTGAAGGTCCGCCCGAAATAAACGGGTGACGAATGATTTTTGGGTGCAAAAATAACCAACACAAGGCACAGGGGGTTTGCAGTAACAAATCAACGAGGTGCAATTTATTGATTATAACCACAGCTAAATATGCGTTGGTTAAGGGATCCGGGGAAGAGAAGGGTAAGGCAAGGAAAAAGGGAGGAAAGAGGTCAGGGAATGGGGTATAGCTACCAAAACGTGATGTCTTCGGGGTCCGGCCGCCGAAACTCGCTGGTTCACGTCTTGGGGAGTACTCAAAGGACAGTCGGATCGAACCCCAATATATATACTGTTCTTGGTTGGGGGAAGGTAACTGAAATTAGGTTTCCATGGAGGGGAGAAGTCCATTGTTTTCATGGCCGAATGCTCACATGTACGTTAAGTTTCCCCCCCCCTGAGTTGGGAGGGAGTGCAGTCCCAGTCTCTGGAAGGAGGTTGCCAGGGGGGTGCCATGGGGGTGTCATGGGGGTGACAATAGGGTGCCAGAGGGGTTCTGAGTTCCTTGATGAGGGGATTCTCATCTCAGTTGGTCTGTCACGGTGGTTGAAGACAGGCAAGAGGGGTCTTCTCATGGAGCGGGGGGGAGCCACCCCAGAGCTCAGTCCAGCCAGCTCAGGAGTTTGGAAGAAAGTCCAGTTCAATTGTCCAGAAAAGGGCAGCATGCCCCCTTTGAGTACAGCATGGCGTGTTCTGCAAACATCACTTGCGAACACACTAGATAAGCAGGAGACTTTCTTTCCCAACTAGTTCAGCAGTTTTAACCCTTTGGCAGTCTTTTCCCAAGACAATTGTGAGGCAAAAAATGAAGGATTTTCGGATGGACTTCTACACGACCCCGTGACTCACGATTGTCTTGAGGAATCTTCATCAGCAGAGCTCTAGAGTGTCTTCAAAACTCGTTGCACGTCGGTAGCATAACCCCGGAAAAGTAGGGATGACAGGAGAGAGGGGATAAAAGGGGAAGAGAAGGAAAAGAAAGAGGGGAAAAGGGAACAAACAAACATAAACATAATTAATATTGATCATCATAACAACTTCACACGTGGTTACTTGTTATAACAATTTTAAAAAGAAATTATGATTAATTTTAACAATTTCAAAAATATTAATCGGTTAAAGCAATATCATTTGTTTAACAATTTCAAAATGATTAAAACAAATCACAAATAATCAAAACAACAAACAAATCATAACATAATCATTGTCTTTTAAAATTATTTCCTAAGAATCAAAGTAACTTTCTGTAAGTCATACTTGATATTTAAGAAGCACATATGCCTGATTCATAACCGTTTCGTATCAAGTGTTTTGGGGACATCTATTGTACTGAGTACATCAGCTAAGCGGTGTGCATTGACTACAGCTGACAGTTTCTTAAGCTTTTTCATCATTCTCCAATTCAAAATAAATAGGGCTGCTGACAAGATAAAGCCAAGCGTAACTAGGATCAAAAGAACAACAATTGGATGGCACACACTGTTCAGAACACCTGTGGCAGTAGGTGACCACCCAAAAAGAGTATCCCACCACCTATGCTCAGCATCCTGTTTTACCCTCTCCATAACCCGGTGTATTCGTTCCACGTTATGATGAACAGTCACCAGGGTCTTCTGTCCGCTCTCCTTGATTTTCTCGAGGATGTCAATCAGGTCTTGATGGAGCAATAGTTGTCTCACGAGGGTGAGGTTCATTCCGATAGGAGTGGGCATCAGCTTCTGGATCAGTGTGTAGTTGGATTGCAGTAGGTGGTGAGAAGTAACTGGAGCTTCATAAGAGAAATCGCATCCTACTATCTTAGTAAAGTTACAAGCACAAAAATTTGAATGATTTTTTGCATCTACCACAACATCTTCTACAAAGACAGAATCACATGTCGTTCTAAAGCATGCACAGCCATTGCCTATGTATATAAGAACTGTCTGGGTATCCTCATGTGGACGAATCTCGAAATGACAGATGTTCTGCTCTGTGTCCAAACAGATATCCTGAGCTACAATTGCATTGCTTTCACAGATAAACCCTTGCTGTTCTCGGACAATACAAGTTTCCAGGTTAACAGTTTGCCATTTGTCATCAACCTGACGGGCCCATCCCCTATGTTCAGTAGGATAGAGAACAGCTCCGTCATGGTTTAATCCTAATGCAATAACAGGGAAGACCAAATGTACAGAGGCATTGCGTATGGTTAGGACAAAAGCAGTGGCTGTGTTAGAAATGGGATCATAAGTAAAGTTCACCAGGTTCCACCAGGATTGGAATTCTCTTTCAAATTCAGTGGCACTGTCCCAGATTATTTTCCGAATTTCTGTGGGGAAGGTGCCTTCCTCGCCCTCTCTTATAATTGCAGCAGAGACAGATTGCATCCACAATTGTGCCTGGATACAGCTGAGGGCTAAGGAGACATTGCTCTGTGTAGCATCAAGTGCATCAATTACCAATTTGTGATCATCTACATTCACTTTTTCCCAATTTGGCAAAATGTTTGACAGCAGCCACTGGTGTGTCCCTAAGGCTGACAGAGATGACCTCAGTGGTTGCTGCAGTCCGGCCAGATCTCTAGTTGTAGCAGCCAATTTGTTCATTAATACTTCAGAGTCAATGCTATTCAGAATTCCCAATCCTGTACCCACAACACCGGTCACATCCCTTGGTGTCCTCTTAAAGGAGCTTCGTTTCCGAAGCCAAGTGGTCCAGCCTTCAAAAGAGGTTTGCAGGAACGGAGAACAGGCTGGTTCAATATCTGAAACATTGTTCTGCATTAGCAATTTGACCTGTTTGAGAGACCATGCCGGATTGAACAATATTTGTTGTTGGCCAGTTTTCCTGATCACATAAGGTCCAATCTCGAAAATTATCGGGATGAGTGTGACCGGTGGTATGGGTGAAGTGGTAACAGTGGCGACAGTGGGAGCAGTGGTTTCAACATTAATTACAAATTTAAAAGAAAGGCCTTGAGTATCCTTGGCCCAGAGACAAATTACCTCTGTAGTGCCGCTTAATGTGAAACTGTACCAGCAATCCCGTACGCTTGGGTGCGTGCAGATTTGCTGCTGTTCGTTTTCCCGACCTGTGGAAACACTAATTGACCTCGCTTTGCTGTAATTAGACCCATTAACCATTCGGCACCCAACACTAATTTTTTCACCCACTACTCCATGAACCTGCCAGGTTTTGCGTCTTTCCCATTCTTGTCTGGTGTACAACATATCCTCATGTGTAACTACTGTTAGCAAGTTCAGACCCGTGACATCTCCCATAGATCCGGTGGATTGCAGGAAAGCATGAGACCAGGGCCACTCGAAAGCGTTCCCTACTGCTCCTGCCATTCGGGATGTGAAGTTAGAAAAGAGGCTCGCACTTAGGGTCTGAGAGAGTGTAATTGTAGTACTCGGTGTGGGTTTTGGTACAGTGTTTATCTTAAATGTGTAAACCAAGCCTCTCAGTCCTAGTGGACTAGCTGTGTCATTTTCCCAGCGACAGGTCACGTAAGTGGGTTTGGCCAAAGTAAAACTGTACCAGCAATCAAGTGATTCATCATTACAATCTTTTGTAATTGCAACATTGGTGGTTCTGGCACTAGAGACATAACTACCAATATATTCCTGGCGGCAACACAGAGTAAGGGGATTTTTTATTTTGGAACACCCCCATTTCTTTGTGGGACACAACCTTGCTGAGGGGATGTTCAGATAATTCTTTCCACCTGCTTCCATAAAATTTCCAGCAATTATGATGGAGGTGGCCTTTTCATGGAGGGTTCCTTCCACTTTTCTGCATGTTACCACAATTGACTCACCAACCGTTCCCGTAAGGGTTCTCATCAACTCATTCTGGTCCCACCTCCACTCATTCGGGCGGTACACCTTGGAGTCATGCTGCACTAGGGTTGCCAGGCTCGGGTAACGGCCCTTAGGATAAGTTCCAAGGGCACTGGTGTGTTGAACAATGGCTTCAAGCCACAGCTGCTCACCAGGTGGTTGTTCATGAGATTGCGGTAAAATGCAGAAAAGTATTAGCAAGGTTATCATGTTTTCAGACGACTCTCATGTCCCTCGGGGTTCACCTGTAAAAGCAAGAACAACAAAAAATCCTGCCACTGAGAGGCAGAAAGGAGTTTAAAATGAGGGGATTATCCAGCGTGTGTGTATGCGGTGCTCTTTTCCAAGAGCGTCAGAGGCTACCCATGCATATTTATTCAGGGGGGTTTTCAGCACAAGTGGTACTTCGCCCACCGAGGGGAGGTCCACTAAGACAGGTTGTCCAGGGTAATGTGATGGATTGTTTGCATCGTCGGGACCTTCCAGCGAAGGGATGATGCTTGGAGGTTTGGGGTAAAAAGCAGTGACTTTGGGACAGCCATTCACTCCCCACCTGCTATTTACCCCTTTAACAGCCTCCCACAGTCGACAGTCCCAGCTTGCTTTGTGGGGCTTAAGGAACCGCTTTAAAAGGCCATTTGTCCTTTCCACGATCCCGTTAGCCTGAGGGTAGTAAGGAGTGTGAAAAGTCCACTTTATGCCTTCGGCTTTGGCCCAATCCTGAACCACCTTGGCAGTAAAGTGAGACCCGTTGTCAGACTGAATTTCTTGTGGCTTTGGAAAAGTTCCAAACCACCCTTGCAAAGCTTTAACTGTATTTTCACCTGTGGCCCTTTTAAAAGCATCAGCTTGTACTAACCCAGATACAATTTCCACTCCTACTAACACAAAATGTTTACCTCCTGACTTCTTAAAAGGACCAATATAATCTATCTGCCACGCATCCCATAAGCCTTTACCTTCCCTCAAATGCAGAGGGTCATCCTCTAAAGGATGCCTTTCCAGTCGCTTGCGGCACTGTTCACAGGCCGATATGCATGTTTTACACATTTCCCTGGTGACTGGCCAGCCGCGGGCGTGTGCTTCCTGGTACAGATCTTTGGCACCTGTGTGCTGCCTTTTTACATGTAACCATTCTAACAGTTGATTCCAATCCTCTGAGATAGTTTCTTTTTTCAGGGGGCTAAGCTTTGCTAGTTCATCAACTTTGTTATTCCATTCACCTGCTTGATTCCCATCTGTTTGATGAGAAGCTACCCAACCAACCAGAAAGTTTCCTTTACTGGCGATTTCTAGGATTTCTTTCCATTTATCTTTCTGCCACACTGGGATTCTGTTAACTTCCCAGCCATTCTGTTGCCAGAAAGGGAGCCACTCAGTGCAGCCTTTGTATACCGCATATGAATCAGTATAGATGTAAACAGGAGAAGTGTTTTGTGCCTCACGCTGGAAAACACTCCAGAGGGCTATGAGTTCTCCTACCTGAGCGCTGCCCTCCCCTTCTGTGATAATCTTTTCACCAGATGAAATATGTAAGGCAGCCGCCTTATATTTCCAAATTTTTCCTTCCCGCTTTGAGGAAGCATCTGTAAACCAACAGTTTGCTGCTATTTCAGGTGAGAATGGTGGTGCTATTTTTATTACAGAGGCAGGTTTGTCTTGGCTACTATCTAGACTCTCAGTATCTTGTATTGCTAAAAATTTTGCAGCACCTTCTGTGACAGAAAAACTATTGCAGTAATGCTCTATTTGAGCATACCATTTCCTGACTGACGACTTTTGAGCTATGCCGTCAGGTGGAGGGGTCCCATTTGTGACAGCTTTAATTACCTTGAAGGGACCTCTCAAGATGATAGCTTGCTGCCGTGTGATTTTTTCTACTTCAATGAGAGCTAAGCTAACAACAAACAATCCTTTTTCCCAGGTAGTGTATCTTTTTTCAGCATCTTTAAAACCACGGGAAAAGAAGCTGACAGGCCTTGTTGGGCCTTCGGGGCCTCGCTGCCAGATGTGTATTGATAGTCCTGAGGAGGCAAATCCCCATTCCACTTGGAAAGGGTCTTTAGGATGGATGGGCCCCAATGCCTGATGTGCAGTGGCTTCAAAAATCAATAACTGCAGTGCTTCCTCCTGAGAAGGAGTCCAATCCCATTTGATTCCTTTCCTTAGTAAATTGTAAAGGGGCCTAGCAATGACTGAGAAATCTGGGATGTGTTTCCTCCAGAATACCAACAGTCCTAAGGCTTGCTGGAGGTCTTTTTTGTTTTCAGGCATTTTCATCTGCTCTAGAGAAGTTAAAGTGTCAGGTGGGATGCATGTGCTGCCAGATCGCCACCAAATTCCCAGGAATTTTACTTCCTGAGAAGGCTTTTGGATTTTCTCTGAGGGGATCTTTAAATCAAGGCTCTCCAGATGAGAGATTATATTCTGCTGGTGATCCCCCACCTCTTTAATTTCCTCTCCTCCTACCAAAATGTCATCAATGTATTGGTACACAGCTACAGTGTCAGGTTTAGGTATTTTTTCTAATTCTTTTGCTAAAGCATGATGTGCTAGTGTTGGAGAGTGTTTGTATCCCTGAGGGAGTCTGGTGAATGTGTACTGTTGTCCCTCCCATGTGAATGCAAAGCGATCCATGTCCTCTGGCTGTATAGGTATCATGAAGAACATGTCTTTGACATCTATGGTTGCCATGATTGTGTGAGCCTTTTCTTGTATTGATGTTATCAGTTCAGCTAAATTTGGCACTGCTGCAGTCAGAGGGTCAGTGTTGGCATTCAGCCTACGGTAATCAACCGTAAGCCTCCACTTCCCGTTGGGCTTTCGGACTGGCCACACGGGTGAATTGTATGGGGAGTGTGTGTTAATAATTATTCCTTGATCACGCAATTCCTGAATAACTGGTTTGATGCCTTCTCTAGCTCCAGAAGGCAAGGGATATTGTTTCACATTGATTGTTTTACTGCAAGGCAGTGCAGGTGCGGTCTGAAGCAGTCTAATGTTAAGTTGTGGAGTGCCAAAAGACCACAGGAAACCCTCGGTGTCTTCCCACTGTCTTCCTGAGAGGACATCCATCCCTAGCAGATTATTCGGTATGTCCCCAATTACCATTTTGACAATCAATTGATTTTCTTCTCCAGGGAGTGTTATTTTGACTAAAGCAACGTTCATGGGTTCTATGGTTCCTAAAGCATTAAGAACGCAGCATTGCTTTTTTGTTGGAAAGACTCCACACTTCTGGGCATCTCTATATGTTAGTGCAGAGATCTGGGCTCCTGTATCGACAATGTAGGTTACCAGAACCTTTTTAGGACCCGTGATTGCTGTAATTAACATGTCTCCTGATTTATTTTTTGTGAGCCTTCGTAAGTAAACCCAATCTCCACCCCTTCGCTCACCTGTAAGCGGTGGAGATATTAGTTTCCCGAAAGCTCTGTTAGTGAAGATTCGCTGTTTGTGATTTGGGGCACGGGCGGGTGGGCAATTACGTTGCTTAGATTCTGTGAAAGAAGTTGCGAAAGAGTTACTTCCGGCTTACTGCTGGTGCTTTTCAGGAGACACGCAGCCAGGGTTTCACTGTCCAAGTTCTGTGAAAGAAGCTGAGAAAGAGTTAATTTTGGCTCACTGGCTGTGTTTTTAGGGAGAGGCTGAGCTGCAGCCTCACTGCCCAGGTTCCGAGGAAGAGACTGTGAAAGGGTTAACTTTGGCTCATTGCCTGTGTTCTGTGTGAAGGACTGTGATGTATTGTGTGTACTGAACTGTGTACTGGTAGGAGTGTTTGTTGTTAATTTCTGGTGAGGGAGGGGGATCGGTGCACTGGGCTGGGTATCTGATCTCCTAAAATTCCAGTTAGTTATGATTTTCTGCAATTTTTCAAGTGGTAAACCATCCATTATGTCCCGGGGGACCCCTTTCTTTATTCCCAGCATCCACCAGCGTTGTCTGTTGGAGATCTGTTTTCTTGGTTCTATGTTTTCAGTGTTAGGGGTTCCCATAAACCGGACACCTTTTGTTTTTTCAGATTTTTCTTCCAGGGTTTTTACAGGCCCATACTGTCTACAATAGTTTATTAAATCAACTGCTACCTCACCCCATGTCCAAGTCTTGCGGTTACTATTAGACGTGTCAGATGGTGTTGTGGGAACCTGTGTTGGTGTGTAGGGCGAAGGTACAGTGTCGGGGGGCTCAGACTGATCAGTGGAGTTGTTAAGAAGTCTTTCTAATCTATCTATTGGGCTTAGAGCCATAACTGTTTTCTGAATAGTGATTGCTGTTGATTTCAATGTTTCTGGAAGCCCACGAATTAAAGGGGTCATAATTTCAGGCTTCACAGGCAATTGCATTGGGGATTCAAAACCAGGAATTAATTTTTTCTCATGAATCATTTGCAAACATGCAGCTTTTTGTACACTTTCTAGGATTTGGTCCGGGGTAGTGGCAATTGCTAAGGGATCACCCCTTTCCAGGGGATTTATTCCCCCGGCCCAATAGGCTGCACGTTGTGTTAGAGACCAGGAGTCACGCTTATCTCCTGTTGTTAGGAAAACACCGTGTCCCCAGTAACCACTGGCTTCTTGTTCAGTTAACTTAATCTGGTCTCCGCCAGTGAGGGACACACGGAACACATATTCTGTTTCTGATTCGTGGGGGAGGCGACCGAATTCCTTTTTCAATTTAGCTAATTCGGTAGCGCTGAATGGTGTTTGCTTGGTTGTTATGTGGGGATCCATGTCTTCATCATTAATGTAATTATATTCAGTCTTAATAAAAGGTCTCAAATGAGGACAACAATTTTCCCCACAATTTTTAGCTGTTTCAGATTCTTTTTGTTTTGCTGTCTCGAGTTCTTTGTAAGGATAAATCTTTTTAATGCAAGGTGTTACTTTTTCTTCCTCCTCTGTAGAGGAGTTGATTTTGTGTATGGCTTTGGTGTGTTCTTCCCTAAGAGCAGCTCGCAGCTTGTAAATTTCATTTCTGTCCTCATTTAACTGTTTTTGCAAAATTTCAACCAAATTTTGAAGGGAATCTATAATTACCATTTCCTCAGTTCTCCGTTTACAGCGGTTTTCTATGGCTGCAGTAAGACATGCTCCAAGAACTGAGCAAAGAATGTTTTTATTTTTACCCATTTTAAATTTTGATTCATGTTGCAGAGAACATATTCTATCAATGACATTTTCCAAATTAAACCAATTGTTCTCTGCCCAAGTTTCTCCGCCAGATGACGGTTTGGCATGGTATTTAGCAAGCAACGTGTAAAAGTCAGCTTTTGCTTTAGGATTGAGATTTTCACTCATTTTGTGTGAAGGGACTAGGACTATACCAGGGAGCTGATTTGCGAACTCAAGTTACACAATCATACAGACTTTTATTATTCCACTCTGTCTCCCTAGATAGCTGAAGAAACAAATCTGTCTGGAAGGCACTGTTTTAATTGCTTCAGATTGTCCCTTCCTTTCCAGACAGTCCAGACACACACACTCACACACACACAAATGTTTTCTCTGTGAGGGGACCAGAAACCTAGAACAGGGAAAAAGCCACTCAGCCTTTGCTGCGCCGCCCCTCGCTCCCTGTGTAGGTGAAGGGACAATATCTGTCTAAAAGGCACTGCTTAATTACTTCAAGTCTGCCCCTTCCCTTTTAGACAGTCCAGGTACACAGAATACAGCAGTAAAAAACAGTAACAGGTTCAAATTCAGCTCAAAAACAACAGTAACAGGTTCAGATTCAATTCAAATACAACAACAACAACAACAACAGTATCAATATCAGTATCAATATCAGTAACAGCATCAATATCAGGATCAGGAGAAGTATCAGTGTCAGTGTCCGTGCCGGTAAAATCAGTATCAGAAATGACAGCAACAATTTCCCCTGCTTTTGCACCGAAAAATCTTTTGTGTCAATTCCGGAGCCTGTGTGCTCAATCGAGCGTGAGATTTGGCTTTGGCGTGTGTAGTCTGTGAGAGGTTACAAACTACACAAAACCTGCAAAATCTCACTGGCTGCTGGAATCCTGTCCGTGACGCCAATTATGTGAAGGTCCGCCCGAAATAAACGGGTGACGAATGATTTTTGGGTGCAAAAATAACCAACACAAGGCACAGGGGGTTTGCAGTAACAAATCAACGAGGTGCAATTTATTGATTATAACCACAGCTAAATATGCGTTGGTTAAGGGATCCGGGGAAGAGAAGGGTAAGGCAAGGAAAAAGGGAGGAAAGAGGTCAGGGAATGGGGTATAGCTACCAAAACGTGATGTCTTCGGGGTCCGGCCGCCGAAACTCGCTGGTTCACGTCTTGGGGAGTACTCAAAGGACAGTCGGATCGAACCCCAATATATATACTGTTCTTGGTTGGGGGAAGGTAACTGAAATTAGGTTTCCATGGAGGGGAGAAGTCCATTGTTTTCATGGCCGAATGCTCACATGTACGTTAAGTTTCCCCCCCCCCTGAGTTGGGAGGGAGTGCAGTCCCAGTCTCTGGAAGGAGGTTGCCAGGGGGGTGCCATGGGGGTGTCATGGGGGTGACAATAGGGTGCCAGAGGGGTTCTGAGTTCCTTGATGAGGGGATTCTCATCTCAGTTGGTCTGTCACGGTGGTTGAAGACAGGCAAGAGGGGTCTTCTCATGGAGCGGGGGGGAGCCACCCCAGAGCTCAGTCCAGCCAGCTCAGGAGTTTGGAAGAAAGTCCAGTTCAATTGTCCAGAAAAGGGCAGCATGCCCCCTTTGAGTACAGCATGGCGTGTTCTGCAAACATCACTTGCGAACACACTAGATAAGCAGGAGACTTTCTTTCCCAACTAGTTCAGCAGTTTTAACCCTTTGGCAGTCTTTTCCCAAGACAATTGTGAGGCAAAAAATGAAGGATTTTCGGATGGACTTCTACAGGGCCCTACTTGGAGCTGCCAGCCACAGCTCAAAGCAGGCCTGAGAGAAGAGAGGGGTAGAGAGAATGAGAGGGTAAGAGAGTAAAAGGGTAAGAGAGTAAAAAGGTAAGAAAGCAAAAGCATAAGAGAGTGAGGTTCCCGTTACAATACAATAAATCTTCTTCTGTGTTGAATATTCTATTTCTCATGAACCAGTCTAGTGCAATATACAAATCCTATAGCACTTACATACAGCCTATAAGAATCATTACATCACCATACTGTGTTACATTTTAAACCCTAAAAACTCCTCTTTGGGCCCTTTCTGCCAAGCTGGCAGGGTCTGCTCTTACCCTTGGACCTGTCTGCAAGCAGAGGGTAATATTTCATCAAAAGGGGATTACCTTCAGTCTGGGCACATTATTGTTTCCAGTTTTTTAGTAACTAAGGTATCTCAAAGCCTGCTTTCATTTCGATCTCTCTTATAGTTTCTATATTCGCAAAATCTTTTGCCAGACAATCATATTTATAAACCATTCCTGCTTCATCTTCCCCAACACCATGGAACCAAGGAAACCATTTTGACACTGCAAGGCCTCATGGAAGCAAGGGGCCATTGTGCCAGTGGGGACCCAAGGAGAGCAGCCACTGTGATATCATGGACTGGCGGAAAAAAAGATCTGTTGTGATACTACGGGACCTCATCGAACCAAGTGGACATTGTGATGCTGCAGGGCCAAGGATCCAAGGACATGAAAAAGTTCTGGTTGGCTTGGCTTGACTGGTCCAATTGACCTTGGCACGTTGAGGGTTGCTTCTCATCTACTTCTGAAACGCTGGAGTTCTGTGCTTTCCTTCCTGTGTGAAAAAACTCTCCTCTTGCTCAAGAGGTTCATGGCCAAAATTGGGATTCTACATCCAAATTTAGTTATATTGAAGGATGATTCCTGTATGAAACCTGCCAGAAAACAGCTGTGGATGGCCTTGACATCTTGGGGGCCACCTCTCATCTGCCTTCAAAACAACAGGGAGGCACAAGTTTTTCTTTCCATGGAAAAATCATCTTTCAAGTGCAGGTGTCCATAGCCAAAATTGGGAATACGCCTCCAAAATTCCTTATATACAAGGACAGTTCCCAGACAAAAGCAGCCAGGCCTGCCCAGGTTACATTGGCTTCCTGAGGGCGAGCTCTCACCTACCCGTGAAATACTGGGGCTCTGTACTTTACTTCCTATGGAAAAGAACTGTCCTTCTCATCCAGGTGACCATGGACAAACCTGGGATTTGGCCTCCCAAATTCCCTCTACCCAAGCATTGCTCCCAGGGAAAAGCTGCCAAGACAAACAGGTCTGGCTGGCCTTGGCCTCCTTGGGACTGCCTCTAATCAGCCTTTGAAGTACTGGGGCTCTGCCCTTTCCTTCCTGTGGAGAAGAGCTGCCATTCTGGTGCAGGCACTCATGGCTGAAATGGAATACCATCTCCAAAACTCCACAAATATCCAAGGGTTGCTTTCAGACAAAAGCTGAAAGGACAGACAGGTCTGGCTTGCCTTGGCCTCTGGTGACTGCCTCTGATCTGCCTTCAAAACCCTGGGGCTCTGTGGGTTCCTTCCTGTAGAAAAGAACCGTCCTTATTGTCCAGGCACCCATGGCCTCAAGCACACGAGCACTGTACAGGGACAGAGGAGCTCTGTGCTCAGTGGGGTGGGGACTGAGGACAGCAGAGGAGAGGCCAGGGAGGGACTGAAGGGTGGTGTCAGAGATGGTGGATCATTCTGACAAAGTAGAGAACAGCCAGAGAAAGAAAAAATCAAAGCTAAGGGCACTGGGGAAGGCTCAGATTAGGAGCAAAGAGAACAGACTTTCTCTGCCAGGGCAGGGCTGTGGTGCCACACATCCACCTAAAGGAGCCTGGGT
This sequence comes from Artemisiospiza belli, assembly GCA_021963965.1. Lineage (NCBI taxonomy): Eukaryota > Metazoa > Chordata > Aves > Passeriformes > Passerellidae > Artemisiospiza > Artemisiospiza belli. Next base: position 604,977 of record JAKDEW010000051.1, on the reverse strand, counting down.
CAACCCAAGGCTTTGTGTGGGCAGGCAGAGGCAGGCAGGAGGTAGAGCTGTCTGAAAAGGAAGGGGCCAGCCAGGTGGGGCAGCCGGGGGATGCCGACAGCCTGCAGGGACAGAGGCACAGGGCAGGGACACCGTGGGACAGCCTGGGCTGCACAGGGCACAGGGATGGGCAGCAGCTGCAAGACAGCCCTGACAGAGCAAACTTGGGCAGCACTTTGGCCATGGCTGCTGGCCCTGGGCCTGAGGCGGCAGCAGCAGGAGACAAGTGACCCTTGCAGGCCTGGGGCCTCATTGCCTCCTTGTCCCTGCTCAGCAGCCTGGCAGGGGCCACCCCATGCTCCTGCCCTTGCCATTGCACATCCCCACATGCCAGTGCCCATCCTGGGAAGAGCCCTGAGCAAGGAGGGAGGGACAGGATCTGCCTGGCCAGGGGCTGGGGCTCAGGCCTTGGCCCTTTGCATTCCTCAAACACATCCAGCTTTGCTCAGCACCAGAGACAGCTTTGCCTTGCTTGTCCCCAGCTGTCATCACTGCCTCCAGTGTTCTGCTCTAACTGGAACCTGGGGACACTTTCTGAGTTGTTTCCCTCAGTGGGAACCATTAAAACTTCAAGAAACTTTGAAGTTTCAATTAAAATTTGAGTTCTTGAGAAGTTTTTTGAAGACTCTCTGAGGGACTGAGTCTGATGTAAACAACACCAAATCCCCAAGAGGCTCATTAAAGTCTTTGTGCTGTGTCTGTGCTGCTGAGCTTTAAAGGACCAGCTCTTCCCAGGACCAGCTCCTCTCCCAGCCCAGCAGGGCTGAGGGCTCTGCCTGCAGGCACTGAGGGGACAGGAGCCAGGCAGAGACAGGCTGAAGGAAACCAAGATTGGCAAGACATTGAGCTGAGACTTCACTTGGGGAAAGATCTTCACAGCCCTGTGCATGGTGAGTGTGAGGGTGCAGGGCAATGCCCCCTGTGCTCCTGGAGGGATCTCCTGAAGCCAGGACACCCCACAGCCCGGGGGATGTGTCAGGAGGACTCTCCCAGTTTCTCTGTGGCACAGGAGCAGGAGGAGGAGGATGTGCTGCAGAGCAGGGCTGCCCTGGGCACCGTCAGAGGGACAGGGCAGGACAGCTCCTGCTGCCAGGGACGGCTGCAGGGGGTGAAGCTGGGGCTGCAGCCAGGGCTGCCCAGGGCTGTCTTGCAGAGCAGCTCCTGCAGCCCTCAGGGCTCTTGGCCAGCCCAGGGCATGTGCCAGCTGCCAGGAGCAGCTCTCAACCTGCCTGGCAGTTCCCCATGGATGCTGTGGGGGAGAAGCTGGAGGTGGAAGGAGCCACCCCCATCAGGGCAGATTCCTCCTGCTGTGGAGATGATGCTGCATGGCCAGGGCTGCTCTCAGCATTCTCCTAAAGGGAAGGGAAAGGGGCTGTCAGCTTTGGCTGTGTCACCGAGACTCCTGCACTGTCACCCTGGGCATCAGCAGATGTGCCTCAGATCTCCCTCAGAAAGTGCTTCCTCAGCCTCCTCTCCCTACAGACAGCAGCAGCAGAACCTTGGCTTGCAGCATCTCTGTTTGTCTGGCCTGCCCTTAAGGCCCTGCTGCCAGGGAGATGCCCCTGGGCAGTGCCCTGTGCTGGGAGGGGTGTGCAGGGCAGAGCTGAACCCCCAGGGCTGGGCTGGGCTCTGGCAGCACTGGCAGGGACAAGGCTTGGATAGAGAGAAACAGTTCCCAGTAGGAACAACTCCAGGTAGCAGAGAGCCAAACCAACCCTGGATATCCCATCCTGTCCAGCTGCACAGGGAAATGTAGAAAAATTTAGAGATACTGACAATGCAACTGGACCCTTCAAAAAGTCCATTTTATTTTTCAAGCATGTTTTAAGTGCAATCACCCTGAACTAGAGGGAAGGGAAATGAGCAAAGGCCACCTGTGTGGGACAACAAGATCTGACTGCACTGGGGCACAGGGAGCTCTGTTTTCCCTCTGGGCTCCCTTTTGTTCAGGCTGAGAGCAATGCTGAAGATGAAGCAGTAACTCAGCAGCACAAACCCGAACTAAAAAAATGTTTAGGAAAGTCTCTCATAGGAAGAGAAGTAATTTTGCAGGGAATCCAAACAAAATACATAGTACTGACTCAAAGAAATTGATCCCAGATTGTCAATGCCTTCTTTCAACAGTCCACCATGGCCAGAGTGAAGGAATGTCCAACAGCAGCTCCATCAGGCACTTCCTCCTGCTGGCATTGGCAGATACGCAGCAGCTGCAGCTCCTGCAGTTCTGCCTCTTGCTGGGCATCTCCCTGGCTGCCCTCCTGGGCAGCAGCCTCATCATCAGCGCCGTAGCCTGCGGCCACCACCTGCACACGCCCATGTTCTTCTTCCTGCTCAACCTGGCCCTCAGCGACCTGGGCATGATCTGCACCACTGTCCCCAAAGCCATGCACAATTCCCTCTGGGACACCAGGAACATCTCCTACAAAGGATGTGTCACACAGATATTTTTCTTTCTCTTCTTTATTGTAGCAGAGTTTTCCCTCCTGACCATCATGTGCTATGACCGCTACGTGTCCATCTGCAAACCCCTGCACTACGGGACCCTCCTGGGCAGCAGAGCTTGTGCCCACATGGCAGCAGCTGCCTGGGCCAGTGCCTTTCTCAATGCTCTGCTACACACAGCCAATACATTTTCCCTGCCCCTGTGCCATGGCAATGCCCTGAGCCAGTTCTTCTGTGAAATCCCACAGATCCTCAAGCTCTCCTGCTCACAGTCACATTACCTCAGGGAACTTGGGCTTATTCTGTTTAGTGTTTTTCTGTTGTTTGGCTGTTTTGTGTTCATTGTTTTCTCCTATGTGCAGATCATCAGGGCTGTGCTGAGGATCCCCTCTAAACAGGGACGGCACAAAGCCTTTTCCACCTGCCTCCCTCACCTGGCCGTGGTCTCCCTGTTTGTCAGCACCTCATTTCTGGCCTACCTGAAGCCCCCCTCCATGTCATCCCCATCCCTCGATCTGGCCCTGTCAGTTCTGTACTCAGTGGTACCTCCAGCCCTGAACCCCTTCATCTACAGCCTGAGGAACCAGGAGCTCAAGGCTGCAGTGTGGACACTGATGACTGGATGCTTTCAGAAACATTATACTGCTGGCCAATTTCTGAAAATTGCTTGTAATAAAAGTAATCCTTGATACTTCTTGTTGGTTCAATTTTGCAGGTTCTTTTTTCTTTTGTTTTAATTTTTAAATGTTGTACACAACTAAATGTCATTGTTTGTGCCATTTCTCATTTTGTTTCTCTCCATCTTCTCTGTGGCCAAAGACTGTGAATGAGGCACTGTGATCTTGTCGGCTATAAAGGAACTGAAGGATCTCCCAGCAGTGTTTTCTGCAGAGATGCCCTTTTGGTGCCCTCTCTGGAGCTGCAGCAGCAATGTCTGTGTGCAGAGCTGGGGGCAGATCAGTGCTGGCCCAGCAGCTGTGCCCAGCAGCAGCAGCTGGACTTGGTGTTGCCAGTGCTACTGCTGTGGCCCTGCCCTGCTGCCCTGGTGGCCCTGGTGTTGCTGTAGGGCCAGAGTGCTCTGGGGGCTGGGCACAGTCCTGGGGGTGGCAGTGCCGGGGCTGCAGCAGGGACAGGCCATGGGCACTGCTGGGGCAGCACTGACCACCTCAGCCCAGGCCCTAGGGGCTCCAGGCTCCTTGCCCAGGCTCTCTCAAGAACACGCCCAGGCCAATTCTCAGCACAGAAAAGCCCCGTCAGCAGCCCCAGGCTGGCTGTGGGCAGACTGGGGGATAACAGCATGGCTGGGGCTCTGCAATGGCCCTGGGGCAGATGGGAAGGAGCAGCAGAGCAGGGGCTGATCCATCCCCAGCGCGCTGCACAGCCCAGGGCAGCGTCCCAGAGCGTCCTCATGGAGCTGCCAACAACATCCCCCCTCTGCAGCCCTGGCCTCTCCCTCAGCTCACATAGGTGCCCCATCCTTGCAGGCACAGACACGGCAGCACTGGCTCAGCAGCCCCTGTTTGCATTGCACAGAGCAGGGGGAGCACCCCATGCTGTTGCTGTGGGGACATGAACCTGAGAGAGCACAAATGCCATCAGCCCCTGGGGCCAGCAAGGGCTGGGGGACAGCAGGGAAACCACTCGGCTTTGTCCTGGCCTCTGCAGTCAGCCAGAAAGTTTGTTCCCATCAGCTGGGAGTTTCCTGTCCCACTGTAGATGCTGTTGCTCAGAGGTGGGGCGGCCTGGCAGCCACCCCCAAACTGCCCTGAGCATTTATTTTCCTTTTCCTTTGAATTCTTTACTCTTCCCTGGTACACATTTCTTCTTCTTGCCCACCTCTGTTCCATCCCCTGCAAACAGCCCATCCCTGTTTGCCCTTTCCTCTTTTGCCCCACTCCCTATTGCAGTTCCTGACTTGGCACCATGGGAATTTCCCTTGGGGAGCAGGATCATCCTGCAAGTGCTGCAGGAATTGTCTGCAGGCTCCTGCAGTGCCTGGTGCTGCTCCCTTGCCAGAGGCACCCCAGGCCAGGGGGGCCACATCTGGGCTGCTGTGTCTGGCTCTGAGGCTCCCTGTTCTGGGCAGTGAGAAGGAGCTGCAGAGGCTCTGCAGGACTGACAGGATGGGCTTTGGGGCTGGCAGGACAAGCTGAGGGACCTGGGCTGCTGGAGCTTCTCAAGAGGAGGCCCAGGGCTCATCTTGCAATTGCTCCAAGGGTGGTTTCAGAGAATCCCAGAATCAGCAAGGTTGGAAAAGACTTTGGAGATCATCAAGTCCAACCTGTGCCCTGACACTGCCTTGTCTCCCCTGAGCCTCCTCTTCTCCAGGATAAACAACCCAAGCTCCCTCAGCCACTCTTCACAGGACTTGTGTTCCAGACCTCTCACCAGCCTTGTTGCTCTTCTCTGGACATGGTCCAGCCCCTCCATGTCCTTCCAAAATTGAGGGGCCCAGAAGTGGACACAGCACTTGAGGTGCTGCTCAAGCAGTTCTGA